>JAOWBL010000007.1:15578262-15675893 GCA_028564865.1 Zenarchopterus dispar | reverse complement strand
TTTTTTTTACAGGATTAGCTTTACTTAAATGAAATCTGAGTTGAAGAATTGTTTCATTTTATCGCTTAAGTTTTTTTGTTCAATTTATTTTCCTTTATGATCACAAGTTAGTGAAAATGACATCTATGTAATTTTATGTTTTCAAGTCTAAATTTTGTACAACTGACCAAAAATAAATGTTGAATATACAAAACTGGACAGTGGGAGGGAACCGAAACACCTGGAAGGAACCAGCATAGACCAATTCTTCTGAGACAAATCTGTGGGGTGTGCTCCTTTAGGCCATCCATCCATTGATTAATTCATAAATCCACCTATCCAAGGTATTCTTTTTAGGATCATTAACTCTTAGAAGTCAGAGAATTTAAGTTGTCTTTTTCCATTACTATGCTAAAATGTATACAGTCTATAAGAACATACAGACAATCTAAGGAATTTTTTTCCCTTCATTTTCTTCACCTATATGAACGCATCTGAGCAAAAAGGTGCTTTGGATTTGTAAGCATATGTTCTGGACACCCGGATGAACAGAGAAGCTGAGTTGTCAGCGGATCACTACCTGGAAGTGAGCTGGATCAGATGGGTGGGGAAGATGCAGACCTGCCAGGCCCAAAACATATAGTGAGGGTTTCCAGGGAACATCTGGCAGGATAACCCCATGGATTTTATCCAGGTCTTCTGGTTCTTTTCCAGTGTCTAAAAATATTCATGTCAGACTGATTAACCCTTAGAGCTCAAGTGCAGTTCAATGTTGAGGCCACTCTTGGTAAATTGCTGTGGGAATAACAGACAAGTCCTTATATGGACATCACAGAAGTGTGTGTTTATAGATCACATCTTCTGACTTTACAGAATGACCTTTTCATTGTTTATCTGTTCTCCAGTCAAAGTTATGATTAATTTTACATTCAATATTAAAAAAACAGAAGTAGCCATAACTGTGCAGAACTGTGCAGCTGTAAGGATAAGGCCTTTCATCAGGGGGTAGTTGACCCCCTTGTAGATCTGCCCCATGCAAGCACAGTGAGGAAAACTAAACAAAAACATGTATTTCAGTTAAGAGATCATTTTCTTTCTTTTTTCTTCTTTTTTGAAAATGCCTAAACTTATGAAGGCCTACATTTGTGGCCTTCAAATGTTAAAGTAAAAAAAAGTAAAAAGAAAAAGAAAAACAAAACAGTGGCATCCACTGCTTGTAAAGTAAGGTGGCGGATCAAGGCAGTGAAACCTATAGTCAATGTCCCTGCAATAAGTTAGTCCACCAGCAGATGTCACTGTGGGACTGCAGACTGCTGGCAGAACTGGAGCGCACTGACTCTTGCCAATAATAACGTCGCTATGATAGTGTCATTGGTCAGATTAAACGACCACATAGTCTATTTAGTTAGATGTAGGAACACTTGAGCAATGCTTGTAATAAATGTGATATTCTCCTATTAGCGTGACACTTATCTAGAGAGCCTAACAGAATATTGCCAGTCATTAAGCTCTGTAATAGAGTCATTTTGAGAAGGAAAAAGACCCATGCTGGTGCTAGGCCATGTGTAATATTTACCAATCAGTAAGGAAAACAGCTTCTGCTTCTTTCAGTGTGATTGTGTGGTCAAAGTGAGATGTGTTTAGGCATTTTTTTGTGTCTGATATTAGAAAGGTCATTCCTGTTGCACACTACATCCAACTCAGTGCTGTCAATAAATAAGAATGTGCTTTTGGGAAGGCTGCCTAGTTTGGAGAGCAAAATAGCCTTCATTTGAGGTTCATGTGGTTGTGACTGACCTAATCCTGCTGTACCCGAGGTCCAGGTGGTGGAGCAAAGGATGAATATGAACAACTCTGATGGGGCTTGCTATTAGGTGATATGTGAAGTCCAGCCCTATGGTAGTAAATTTCACTAGAGTACCTCAAACAGCCTGTTTCACGGGTTCAAACATTAAATATGATGCAGCATGCATCTTTTATTATGCTATCTAAATGCATTGGATTACAGTGGCGAGTTTAGTGTGATCTAAATGGTCAGGCCGAGGTGAAAGTAGAGCCTTGTAAAAGGATTATGGCACGGGGGTTTTGCACTACAGCTGTTCTAGATCTGCCTGTATCACTGCTCAGGTCTTCGACACTAAGGAGGGGCTTTGATTGATTCATTGTGTGTCAGCATTCCAGTCCCATGCCAGCTGCACGTCATGCACAATGGTGATATTGTACTTGTGGTCGCCCAAACAACAGCTGCCTATAGCTGCTGCACGAAGCTTTGATAGGTGATTAGACAGACATGCTGCAAATGATAGAATACAACACATTATGGTTAAGCAGCTAATGGAATTATTTTCATTCAGAACATTTAAATAGCTGGAAGTGAGTGGTTTAATGCTTATGAGATAAAATGTTCTCACTTGAGATTAAACAAATGATGTATTCTGGTGTGAGATGAAATAGGTTTTGTTAAACTGAGCATATATACCCTCTTCTCTGCAGTTTTTTCCTGTGCGCTCTTGATGTTGCACAGCTGCAGTTAGATGATGTTATTGTCTGGAAGCAGCACAGGAATTTCTGGATACGTTTATTTAAATGATCACATGTCTGCAGCACAGGATGGTATTTATGATAATCGTTTTGTTTTTGAGCTTGTGTATTCAGAGCACATATTGTACGTATAGTGTGGGATGTCTTTTTCTTTTTTTTCTAAAGTCACACCTAAAACTCCCATTACTTAATTGTAGCTTTTGACCATCTGATAAATATTACGATCCTTTTCTTTGATGTCATTTTAAAGATTTAATGTGAAATCTGCAAAAAGTGAGTTTCTCATCATTTAAAAAGAAAAAAAAAAAACAAAGGAGCCCAACCCATCCTAATCAAGAGTCTTTGGAGTCTCTTGTGTGTGTTTTGCATTACTGCTCCACCTGTCAGCATTTTCACAGACTGCATCACCCATCTGCCTGCTGAGCCACTATTTGACACATTTGCTCGGCAATGTATTTTGCTATCTTTACAGCCAACACATGTGGTGTCTGCTTTGCCATAGTGAACAGGAGTCTCGCAACTGCAGCATAGCTCTGCAAGTCAACAACAACTGCTAAAACCAACTGTTGTTTGGTATTTTAGGGCAGGCACAGTGATGGAAGAGCTCTGCAATGCTTTGTGGTGAAGAAAAACATAGCCTTTACTTAAACAGCTTATTTGGTCAACTTTTTTCCTGTTAAACCATGGTGTATAAAAACCCTTAAGTGTGTAGTTATTATAAACATTGAACAGTGAAATCACTTCCATGCAAAATACAGAAAAGAGTGTTTGTTGATATCCGCAAGAGTAAAACAAAACACATTACTAATGTGGCTGATCAAACTTTTCTGCATGATTTCCACCTGCTTCTCAAATATCTTCAACTGCAGCATTTAACTCGCCTGAAAATGTCATTGTGTTTTAGATTATTATGGACGTGCTCCTGAGGTTCTTTCATAGTGTTCCACCATGTGTTTCCACTGGATGGGCCTGAGCAAAGAAACATTCGGCCTGTCCGTGGCAGTGATGCTGTTGTTGAGAAACTGACCCTAATGCACTTTTAATATCGTCAAATGATACTCTAAAAATATGCTTCCTCAATAACTCCAGAGCTGCACTAGAGATATTCCTCGGATGTCTAACGTACAGATCTGACTTCCGCTATAGCTGGATTAAGTCTGAAGCATTAAGCGGTCCAAAATGATGTCATAGAGCATGATCTAATTCTGCGGCCAGATGACTGAATCATACACTTTCCTTTAATTTGAGAGTTATTAAATGAACAGAGCTTCTCTATGTGAGTTTTTAAAGAAGACGATTGGTATGTGCCTCGGGTCCTTTTCTCGCTTATGGCTCATTTCAATTGCTCTGAATTAGGGGTTAAATTGGTGCTTTGCAACAGCTTTTATTGGATAAGCTATGTTTCCAATTACCCATTCACCAACAAGCGGTACTTTATAAGAAAAGGCATGAGGCGATGAAGAGGGGCAGGTTATTGGACAAAGCTTAAAATCCTAAACAGACGAAGGATTTAATGGAACATTATCATTTCCACACTGGTCATAAAAAATGCACAAATGTTTTGGAAAAAGTTGGGATTGGTGATCGTTGGTTCAAAACCTTCAGACAGATCAGTTCTACGATGCTGATCTTATTGCTGGGAGAAAAAAAAAAACTACAACAGGACTGGGAAGCAAGAATGAATCACACTTAAGTTGTAATCTGATTTTCTGGCAGTAATCAATTATTCTATCTGAGAGTAATTTTGGGTTTAGGTTAGCAGTACAATGCATAAAGATGAGTGTTTGCTAAGCTTCATGAAAACCAGAGATGTGTGGTTTGCCCATTTAGTGTTTGTGGCTCTTACTTTAAAGTTAAAAAATAGATTCAGTTAAGGAAATGCTCCTTGTTTCATAACAGCTACACAAACTACGTCAAATTGCAAAATTGTACTAAAACCTCTAAATCTTACTTTTTATGTTGTTTTAGATTTTTATAATTGTGTTTTAGTAATACTGATGTTAATCACCATAATTAAGAATGAAACGCAGTGGTTACCATTGTACAGTCTGCAGAATGACTGCAACAGAACCAGACAAGTGGCAGCAAGGAGTGTTTTTATCTGAACCACTTTAATTATGTGTCTCACTTTCTATTTTTGCCCTTCGAGAGCCTGGGTTCATCCCTCCCTTCTTTCATACATCAGGGACAGTTGTTTCAAAGTCTGCACGGCACCTGTTTCAAACTTAATTCTTATCATTCATGGATAAGGTGAACAACCCCAGCTGTTATTCCTCTGGTATCCTTGACATGAATCTAATGGTGCAACCCGAAGGTGGACATACGTGATCTTTCCCTCAGACATCACTGCTTCAAGAACCATTGTTCATCAGTAGCTGATATAACCCTATGTGGAGGAGAGTACGCTGGAGAACTGCAGTGAAGCACTAAAATATGAAGCTTTTATATATGCCGCTTAAGAATTTACTGTACAATGTAGAAGCATTAGGTTGAGCTTGTCATAATGTGTATATCACAACAGCATCAAAACTGAGTTGAAGATAGAAGTTAGGAACAAATTGATTTTTGCATTGCATTTAAATCATTTCTTTTAACTTCAAGTTTAATCTACTTAATCTTTTTACTTTCTCTGTGTGTATGACGTAAAGCCTGTAGGTATGAAATGCTTATCTAAATAGACATGCCTTGTCTTCTCCAGAGGCAATGTCAACATCTCTGGGCAGAGGCTTTCAGGCAGCCCATCACCAAGTGGAATCTCGAAGTGCGCTCTGATAAATCCGTGCTTCAGATCTTTCTTGGAAGAAATGGACTATTTTCTGAAGTCCAAAGATGAAAAGGACTGTGCCGGCTGTTATTAACAGCAAATCCAAAAGCCAGGCTCTGTGGTGGTATTCAGTTCTATCAGTGCCTTGGGCAAAGGTAATTTACACGTCTGTGATGGTAGCATTAATGTGGAAAAGAAAACTGAGATTTTAGAGCAACAAAATGATGCCTTCAAGACCATATCTTTTCTGTGGATCTCTGCGTATTTTTCAAAAATGCAATTCAAAGCCCCATTTAGCACACGTGTTTAAGGAATAACTGAGGAAGAGGACGGGGTATTAGAGTGGTCCACTTGCAAGCAATGCAGCCAAAGATTACATCCTGTTGCACGCTGAGCCGTGCAAGCAGGAAGAATGAACCACAATAACCTCATTTCTTGGTGCTATCAGCACCAGAACAAGTGTTGTGAGAAGGACTAGCAATATTTGTTTATTCATTGTTGCACCTTTTGTGGAATGTGTTGCAGTGTGTTGCAGGTTTGAAATGAAGGAACAAGCGGATATGAACAAATGGAAGAAAGTTGACAGGACAGAAATGGGTTATCTGCAATAAAATAAATATTAAAGCAAAGTAGTAAATGCCAGAAAAAAAAATTTTTTTTTTAAATTTCTTCTTCAGATTTTTCCCACTAGCTCAACTTTTCCTGACTTAGATTTGAATGATGTAATGAATCAGGAGAGACAAAACAGAGATATAGATTTGTCCCTCCTTTTTCTGGATGTGTACTGCTCAGTGTGGCTTTGCTGGTTTGCCAGCTGATTTGTAGCATCGATATGCCATTTCATAGCTCAGACTTCTGTCAGCAATGAGCTCATTCATTCCACGAACGGGAGGTGACATGAGCAAGGCAAACAACAATGCAAAAACGTTCAGACAGGTCCAACTTGTTATGTAAAGAAGTCAAGGCCACCTACTTTGTCAAACCAGAGCCCTGTACTGACGCCTGAATCCAGACTGTCCAAGGTGAAGTTTATGATGTCTTCACTGTAAGATAAAATGACCGTTGAAAAACTGTTTTTGTTTTGTAAGGTCAGAAAACATCTGTTAAGGTTTTTCTAAGTTATCTCTGTATCTATTGTATTTATATATGTTTATCTTCATTGACAAAATGACATAGAAGTTTTATCTCAGTGAAAACACAAAGAAATAAGCAACACAATGGCGGTGTTGAAAAATGACTCAACCTGTACTTTGGATTGCCTATTGTTACATTTGCCTGAAGCAACCAGATCAAACAGTTTTATTTTTCCTCTCCATTTTATCTTGCTAAGTTTTGAATTAGAGCAATGTAAGAAAGAAAGCATGCCATATTTTAGTTTTATGGTTTTATATTTTGGGACAAAATGAAAAATCATCTTCTCCTAACCAGCTCTGAAAAGTAAATCACTGCAAGTTCAGATGAACAGAATAGAAATGAAAGACAGTGCTTTAATTTCACATAACTGTATACTGTGATTACAGAGCCAGCCCATCCAAAATATTATATATATAGATAGCTATGTAGTTGTGTTGTTGTTGTTGTTTTTCCCCGTCTTTGCACGGAAGGGGTTCAACAGCCCTGCAACCTCAGCAACGCCTGTTCGCTCACGTGTCAAGTACGCATGCTTGCAATATCCAGGTCAGCTTTAGCACACGATTAAAGAATGTGATTTATAAAACACTCCGCCAGGTAAACAGTTTCCAGTTGAGGTCTTGAAGGCATCAAGCTTGCCGCTGCGGTGACGTCAGAGGTCAAGTGTTCACCTTTTCTCTCAAGGTGATTGATACTTCTGGAGAGGGTAAAAATAAAATGCAGCTTTTTTCTGTTATTCAGCCTTTGATGTGGGGAAAATTGCTTCCTGCTGCTGGAGCGTAGTTGCCATGAGAACTTATTGTGGTCACATGATGGAGTGACCTCATCCCAGCTTTCAGACTGACAGCCACCGGAGGGTTGCTTCAACTTGCACCGACAGAAAACTGCAGTTACAGCCAGGATGGCATGGTGTGGCTTTTTTTTTTTTTAATATTTTGCCTCTCACACTAGAGCAGTTTGGAGAAAGCAAACTATTCTTTTAAGAGTTATATTTTATTGGTCTGCAGCCATGCAAAAATAATGTAACATCCTCACAAAATAATGTAATTCATTTGATTTACTATATTTGCCATGCTACTTTTGGGATAACAATGTGATCTCATGCTTACTAATGAAAACCTGATTTAGCATCTATTTGAATTAAAATCAAAGAGTTTGAGTAAATGTTTGACCTGTTTGTGGGAACAGATAGATTGATGTAGCCATGCCTGGAGAATGGTGAAAAATTAAATCCATTTGTTAAGTTAAAACCTTTAGGAATTTGGCCTTCAAGTCATGAAAACTATTTATTGTTTTTTTTGTTTTTTTTTTGTTACAGTTACAGAGAAGTGGAAGTGATGATCTCATGGGCTTTTATCTGTCATCAGTTGGTTTCCTGTTCAGAAGAACGTTTACAGGCTTGAAAAACTGACTTTTAATTATCTCGCTTTTGATTCCTGGGATCTTACACTTGTATAACTTCTCCACAGTCCCTACTCCCACCTCCATTTCTTGTCATGCCAGATTATAACAGAGCGACATGAAATCCATTAAAGAGGTTTGAGCAAAGACAAAGGCCTTCTTGTTTCAAAGCAACATCCAACTCCTGCCTACATAGCTTTACATACCTGCTAGCAGAGGTTCTAGATGGAGTTTTTTCTCATTATAGGACACAGCTCCCAAAGTTGAGTGAGTAGAAACTGAGAAGAATACCACAACAGGAGATATTTGATGTGAGTAAAGCTGTTACCTTTGAATAAACTCACCAAATGGAGGAAATATATTTAACATTTGTCCATTGTTCCAAAAGAAACAATAAATAATTGTGTCAGATGGTCAGGTTTCATAGTCTCTGATTATCCTTTGATTTAGTGAGACAAACTTGGCCACTAAACAACGTGTATCAACTTAAAAAAAAAAGAAAAAGCAATTTATTGCTTGTGATGTCATCTAACATTGAAACTTGCATGGGCTCCTCATGTCTGTTATGTGAGTGGACACGCTCAACAGAAATGTGTGAAACAGGACTCCCACGATGAAGTCCCGCAGGTGTGCGTGAGCGTCAGATGTCAAGCATGCAGTCTCATTAGGGCGAAGACGGCCTCAGGTAAACTTTGTTACTGGGTGTCACAATCATTTCTGTATTAAAGCAATGACTAAACTGGGAGGAACTTTAGCTAACGGGTCTCGTTGCGAAGCGTTTATGCTTTCAACAGAATTTGAATGAAGTCATAAATATTGCCGAGACCAGTTCTAAGAGGTGTAGGATGAGCAAAACCTACTAAGAAAAATCACCTGCAATTGCAAGAAGAAGATTCAACGCTCCGAGCTGACAACAAACTTATTTTTAAAATGATTTAAATCAGAAAGTTGGCATTGGTACCTACTTTTTCCAGCTGTTTATGATGTGTTGTCCACTGTCGTCTTGTCATCCGGAGTTGGAAAAGAGAGCAGCATTTGCCACACTCTGTTCCTATTTTTATGTATTTAAAGAAAAAGTGGACATGTTTTAACCTGTAGGTGTTGCTTTCCGACTTTGACAGTACATTGTGTTGTTTGTTTGAGGGTTCGGGGATTCTAACGAGATCATTTGTTTTAAAATCAAGCTGACTGTAAAGTGTGTTGTGTAACGGTGAATCCACCGCTGCCTGAGCAGGCCTGACATCACACTTGAAGCTATTCTCTATTCCTGTCACATCAACTACTCTCAAAACGTAATCTTTTCATTTCTGATTGTGATCCAGAGAAAAAACCTCTATCTTATCTGTACTGAAACTTGACCAAGAAGCCGATCATGCCTTTCTGATGACATACACCAAGTGGAAAAGTACAGACCCCCCTTTTGCTCCCATGCATACTCTTTGCTCGGCCGCAGCTATCACTCTCCTTTCATGCGGGCAGCCTCAGTGACATCACTGCTGGAACACGTAAGTCGTACTTACTGACCCTAACAAAATGGAGGGTATCTAACAAGGGCAATCACCAGTTTGCGGTGAGAAAGCATCGGGCTTTTATTATCATCTCAGGAGGCGATGATGTCAGCTGCCGGGACAGAACCAGCTTCCGTCTTCAAAGGTGAACACACATATACAGTCCGGCCACATCAGGGCAGAGATTTGACTTATCTGTAAAGGGTGTGAGCAGCGCAGTTTTAAATGTTACACACAAGATGTGAATGAGATCTGTGGGAAAGGAGGGAGGATTTCCAGGGTAAACAACATAAGGAAGGTGTTACGGTAGCATAATCTGACTGGGCTGGCAGAGCTGGGACACCTGGTTCAAATCTAATCAGACAGTTACTTTGAGCAAACACATTTCCATCCTTTATAAATGTTTATATTGTAAAAGGGAAACAAGGTCTATCTTTAATCTAAAATCTTAAGAATTGGTTTTGGCAAATTGTTGTTCCAAAATTAAGAATACTACTTCAAAAACTGGACAAGACAGTTTTCAGACAGTCTTAAACAAGTCTTTGTCTCTTATATTCCACTAGTAATCCGAAAAATATCTCAATCAGAATAAAAATAACTCAAGTAACCGCCTCAACCAGGGCAGATTCATCTGATCAGGCACAGACAAGTTTACATTTCTTAACAGAATGACATCAGTATGTTTGAAGTAATATTTGTGTATGTAACCACAACAGATCTGAATGAAAGCCCTATCTGATTGGATCAATCTGTTTTAATAAGTGAGGATGCTAAAGGCACACTCAGCCACAAAGAAAAACATATGAATGCTAGCTTTAGTTACTCTTCTCCATCTCCAACTCCAACTTCTTTTTGCGAAGAGGGTTATAAGAGAAACTCCACATTATTTTCCATCTGATACAAACTCCTTAAGATCAACTTCTTTCCATCCCTCAGGAGTCTGGATATCGTCATTCACGCACTACGTCCTCTCTGAAGTACTGTAACTCACTCCACTTGTGTGCAAATAAACACATCCTTTTAGGCTTAATTTAAAATGCTACTAGCAGACTTTTCACTGAAAAGGAAAGAGTACATAAAAAAGAGTACAGATACAACAGGAGGAGAAAGTATGATCTTCAACTAAGTCCCAGTAATAAACAAAATGCTTAAACTGATAACACACACGCCCTAATAGTTTCAGTAGGGCAATCATGGTCCAATTATTATGTTAACAATTATTATAGTTTGTCATCTGGGCTGTGACCTCGTCACTCCCCACAGATACGGGTTACACTGAGATATTGGCAGTAAGAAGCAACCCTCGTGTCCTGATCCTGAGACTGGGAGCCTACAAGTGGATGTGCATCAATTTGCAAGGCACAGTTTGCGCCTTAAATGAATGACTCTAACTGTGACTAGAATGATCCATGTCGAGAAGTGTATATCAATACAAACATTACTCTCATCATCTGCCTGCATTAGCTGCTGAGTTGTCACATTTCTCGTGTCTGTATTAAATTTACAGATTAAACATTCACAGCTGCTGAAGGTGAACCTAAAGGTCAGTTACCTCAACAAAAACTATTTGAAGTCAGTCATGTACACACCTGAAGTCCACTTAAGTCAATGACTTTGGAGTTAAACACACACAAATATTCTCAGTTTGCCATTCATAAGAAGCATCTGCTGATGTGAATCTACTTCTCATAAAGATCTCTGGAGAGATACAATCAAGAGTCTGTTGGCTGGAAAGGATCTGACATGATCATAAAGTCTTCTGGATCTGAGAGGTGTTCACGCCAAGCATCCATAAATGTGCCTGAGAGCATGCAGTTTCTATAAACATAAGTGATAAAAATTCTTCTTCAGTGTTGGGCAGATCTTATCGTTAACTAAGTTAACACTTAAGAGTTCACATACTTTTTCCTCCATCACTGTGATCTTTAATGGCGATCTTTTATGTTCAATAAAGACAATAAAAATTTTATCGTCTTTGTGTCACCATTTTAATTACATGATGTTTGTCGACAGATGTGAGCTAGATGAAGACGTTTTATGGCAATATAATACAAAAAAACGAGTGAATTCAAAAAGGCTCACATACTTTTTCTTGCCACTTCATCCCAAATTATTCCTACTCTATGATTTCAGTTGTTGCTTTAAAACCCTGCTCCGAGATCAGGCCACATGTGAGCAGAGATCCTCCAGGTCTCATGAACCCCACTGACACCTGTGAATGATTTGCAGGAGGAACTCCAAAAACCTTTAGATGTACTAACAGGGTTTTATTGTTTTCATTTACTCCAAATAATTGATTATTATGTTGTTTGCATATAAGACATTAACCATGAGTCAGGAAGTTATTATCTTAATGTAGCATAAAATTAATCTGCGAGTAATTTAACTGAATAAACTGGATAGAAAAAATAGAATTTTAATAGCACATTATTAATGCTAAAGGCAAATTAAAATACTGCAGTGTCAAAATGTATTTACCAGATGAAATTAGAAACAATTAGAAATAAAGAGACATGTAGTTAACGTATTTTATCCTAAAGTAGACTGTTCTGGCACAGACTTGCTATGAAATGTTGTTGTGGTGAAAGAGAGAGAGAAAGGAAAGAGAGAGATTTTAAATAAGTGCTCAGATTTTCAATCAACTTTTCATCACATGGTAGTGGTAATCACAGAGCGTGTACCCACCGAACACATTAAATCCAAACTTTACAGTCACTCACCCAGCAATATGAGGAAATGTCATTTTAAAGTGAGCCAAACCTCTTGAACTCCACCCATCCAGCCTTCCGTGAGCACCACCCAGCCTGCGCAGAATTTATCTCTGATTTCAAGCTGCAACACATTAAAACTCTTCCTTAGATGACTTCATCATGAAACCAGAGCTCTTTTAAAAGCATCAATAACCGTGTCGACTCCAGGGCTGCGCCTGTCACCCAGAGCCCTGCTGAGAGACTGTTGTGCTGCTGTAGGCTGTTCCTGCTCTCCTAAAACAATAACATATCAACAGGGACATTAAAGCTTGCTAATAAATGTTTCTCTTTCTAAATTATATATGCTGCAATTACACTGAATGGGTAGGTATTTTTTTATGAACATTAATTTGAAAGGTCTGTGTTGAAAATAAGACAGAGCTGCTGGGAATAACCTAAATTTCATTAGATTTCCTGAGTTTTGTGTAAGTGCTTGCGTTGTTCTGGAGAGCCTGAAGACCAGGTTCTGAGGTCAAGTCACAGGGCAGCAGAATGAAGAGTGGGAGTTCCTTTTTAGGGAAAGGCTTTCACCAGTGGAAGCAGCTTCTCCCAACTGTTCCCTGCACATATTTTCTCCCCAACATTCCCCTCCACCCCAACCATTCCAGTCAGTCAGCCCAACATTTGCTGTCTTGAACCTGGCCACCATGAAGGAGTGGTCCCCCGTGCCCCTCACCCCAACACATTTGTCGTGCCATCAGCTCTGAGGTTTAAGCAGCAGAACAAGACCTCATCTCCTCTGTTCCACTCAGCTGTAACATATGTGACAACTGCTCCTCTCTGATGAAGAAAGAAGAGGCTCAGAGCTGAGAAAGCTCTCTCAGTCCTGGACAGACAGCAGCACCGTGAGCTTCTGAAGCCGATCCTCTCCTTCACACTTAGAGCTCTTTGGGTTTTTTCCCTTGTAATTCTTGTGCTGGGAAGGAGCCCAACACCTTCAGGCTGAACCTGTTCATCTGCACTTTAAAAGTGGAGGTAAGGAAGAGGAAGAGTGGGTGTGTGATTGATTCAGTTGAGGGTATTACCTCATCTTGAATAGCTGTGATCGAAGCAGTCTGACAGAGGTCCCTGCTTTAACCCCATTACTCTCTTATCAAGGCAGCATATCTGGTCGGGTTCAGAGGGGAAGTTTTGACAGCCAGGTTTTGCAGCCCCCTCTCCGCTCCCCGCTCTGTTGCTCCTGACCGAACGAAAGAAAGAAAGAGAGGCAGAGTGAGAAGAGGTGGTGACTTCATCCCTTCTCCTAACAAACCCTCCTCTTTCCCCCTCCTTTTCAGAGCTTTTTTTTCCCAAGTCTTTTGCGCAGCACAGTCAGGCAGCATGCCAGCAGTCTTCATCTTGCTGCGGTCCCTGGTTATCAGGCTACTCAGTAGCAGACTGGCAGGCTCACTGGCACAGTTCCTCAGGAGGAGCCTCTCGACGGGTGCTGCGCACCTCGGAACAGCGTTGCGCCACATCTGGGACCGAGTTCGATCCCAGGAGTCAAAGGAAGCCGTCCTGGGCTGTGTGCTGTGCATTCTCAACATGCACAAGAAGGTGGAGAACTGAGCTCTCTCTTCACTCTCTGCTCAGCCGTCCACTTGCCTCCTGAAGAGACTGGACAACTGTTTAGTGAGGAGAGTGTACAAAGGGATGTAACAGACTTTTTTTTCAGTCTTTCTCTGGACTTTTTTTAACTGGGGTTTTTTGTCATGTCTGAAAGTATTGTGAGGAAGGTGCAGCCCTTCACCATTGGGACAAGGCTGTCAGTTCCCCCTGTGCCAAAATGCCAGGAATTTACACAGACTTATCTGTCCGGCGAGGCTCTGGACAACTGCGTGTTACAGCACAACCTGAACTCCCTCTACCTCAGTCGGTCCCCGGTCTGCACACATGGCCCCTGTCGGGTGTCACCGATCGTTAAGAGGGCAGCCCCCGTGAAACACAACCAAGAGCACATGGCAGCAGAGGACCACCTGAACCAGAACGTTGTCTCTCCCTCTGCCGTCTCCAGATCCATTAAGAAGATCACGATCTCTGGGAGTAGAGACAAATCTGAGAACATGATGGCAGCGGGACCAGCAAAGCTCTCAGTCACGGGCTCCTCATCTGAAAACAACAATAACAACAACAACATCCCCAACCCATCAGATCCACGTCTGCCCAGGATTGTGGGAGTGAGCTGTGAGAATAAGACAAACTCTCAGTTTAAGGTACGAGACATGTTTTACTAACAGAACTAAATAAATGTAACACCTAGAAAACGTTTTCATAGCTGTAATAGTGAGAGTTAGTTAGGTTTTTGCCTTTTAGAGACTAAAAATGCATTGTTTACAGATGTCTAAGTACATAGTATTGCATTAGTTTTAGTAAAGTGAAAAATCTTTTACTTTTGACTGTGGTGTAAAAATAACAGGCGTTAACTGCTGTTTTTATTTCAGTATCACTCTTTGTTATAACATCTTTATTACACAAGGCTAGTCAAAATCGTAACAGTCTACAAAAAATCTTGATATTATTAATAAAAATGACAGTTAACGGCAAAGGTCTTACGCAGGCACGTGCATCCTAGCATCCTGTAAAAATGTTAACTGTGATTTGTAACAGTCCTACCTCTTTTTTTTGTTTTGTTTTGTTTTGTTTTGTTTTTTCCACCCCTTGCCCAGTATTTTCCACAAAGTCAGGAATCATTGTGAGTGTTTATTTTACTTTTGCTCTTCAGGTTTTACTGAGTAAAGACAGCAGTGATGAATTTCAGCTCGCTCAGGGACAAACCAAGGCCAAGCTAAACGGCGAGAAATCCATGCAGGTAAGACTACAAGCTGGCAGATATGTAAAAGTCAATTTCAGCTGACTTTTTAAAGATACTTATTACATTCATTATAGATTTTGCACAAAATATTCAAACCAAAAATCTTTTTTGGTACAGGTTGTTTGTGATGTCCACTGTTTTCTATGTGTATCATTTTGGAGGACAAAAACATAAGATTTGTCTATAGTTGAAAAGCCACACAGATGGCTGACATAGCCTGTAGTTTCCTCTGGTTAGTTTCTGGTTTACTGAAGGAACAGTTGTACAATGCTCACAGAAAAAGTGCATTGTAGCATGTTGTATTTACGCCACTGGGCCTGGTCCTTGTTTAAGTCTGAAGTGTGTGGATGAGGTGCTCCGTTACAGCAAGACTCAGAGAGGCATTGCTCACTGGAAAACATGAAGTCAGGGAAGACGTTAACAAAAGAAAAGGCTTATGCAGGATAGTTATAATAACATACGCAGCAGTTGCCTCATTTTCCTTTTTAGAAAAAAAAATCTATCACAGAAATTCTCTTTCTGTAACCACAACAAGACAGCTGTTTTTTCCTGCACTTGTCAATGTAAATAAAAAGTATCTACATGTGAGAAGATGGTGGTGCCTTCACGTGGGGAGTCAGGAAAAGTGAACTTGACCTGCTGACGTAGAGGTGATATGTTTACGTGTAGAGCTAAAAAACGTCAGACAGACAAGGATCTGTCCATTCCCGCTTCCTTCTTGTGCCCAGATGTTTCCTGAAGGGAGCGCAGCAGGAATGCCCGTCCATTAGTGAGGCTCGTGCCAGTGGTGTTTATTTCATCTTGCACGTTGCTGGCAGTAGGTTTTAGTTCAGATGGACATGGGGATCACCCTGGCACACGTTTATTACCTCTTTAGATGGTAAACGATAAGGTACACTTAATAAAAGAGAAATTTATCTTTTTTTTAAGTGGTTTATAGATGAAGGGCGGGTGGTGTTGGGTTTTATCCCATTAAAAAGGAAACTGTTGCAGCCGACCCAACTTTGACTTTTTGTGTATACTCACACAGCTTTCGGTGCCTGAGTTACAGAAGAAAGAGGCCGAGAGGAAAGAAAGTCATCTGCAAACACAGATTGAAGTGTTGGCAGCTGCTACATTTCAGAGTGACTGCTTCACTCAGCGCAACTCCCTCTTCAACAAGGAAGCACTGCAGGTAAAATGTTGCATGCATACACAACACGAACCTCCACAGTTATTCATTCTGTCACATTTATTTAGACTCCATCTTTAACTCCGCAGTAAAAGCAGCCCTTATTTCTTTTTTAAGAATATTTGAGGAAATCATTTTTCCACAACGTACAAAAGTTGTAGACCTGAGATGTTATCAGTTATTCTAAAGTTAAACCTCCAAAAGGAGCGGCGTATCAGGATTTCCCATCTCCTCCGATGGAAAGATGCTGAATGGAAAACGGTGGAATGAGTTCATCTCAAAAACAACAAGTTATGCTGCTGAGATGAAATCAGAAAGGAAGCTGCCTGTCGCATGACCCTCCAGTGAGAAGGAAATATGTACTCGTTCTTATTTTGTCCCGAGAACTGTGTGAGCTGTGTTCAGCTGAGGGAGGAGAGGGAGGGGAAGCCGCCACAAGCAATTATTTAGACATGAGATCATTGTTTGGCTCCATCTCTTCACGCCTATGGCTCAATGAGACTCAGCCAAGCAGCACAACTGGTTGTGTTATCTCATTGCTGCGTCCACCCGAGCTCACGCAGACATTTTTCAGCCAGTTTGGCGAAGGGACACCTTGTTTAGCAGTTGGGTTTGTCATCAGACTTCTCTTTAACAGCTATCCAAGAGATAGGCTGTTTACTTCCAAACACAGGAATTGAACTTTGCTCATTTCGACTGCAAGAAACCTTGTGTTGTGTATGAGCAACTCTCAAGCATTTTGTTAACTTTAACAAGCCAAGCAAGCCTTTTACTTTTAAGTGGTGTCATTCAAATTAACTCTTTTTAGACAAAGAGCTTTAAAAAGCCAGATGATCTGGTACCTGAGGAACTGTTTGTTTTGCAGTGACTTGGTTGACTGCTAAGGTTGATGAAAATGTATTATTGCAGTGTTGCATTACGTGAAAGTGGAAGCGAGATTTCCAGGGAGAGACTTTTAAAGGCCCCTCACGATTCGGGCTACGAGAGCAAAGCAGGTCACCACATGGAGAAACACGGCTTCGTGCAGACCCGGCTGTCTCTGCCGCTGCTCTGCTAAATATCTTTCCTTTCACCGTTTCATTTCCCAAACAGAAAAACTCAAGAAACTCGAACAGATACTGTATTTTCAGACCAAGCTGCATTCCTTGAGAGACAAAAAAAAAAGCATGTTGAAAGATGTTTTTAAAAGTGTAAAGATTAGCACACTATGCCATGTTTTCAATAAAAATGCCAACTTTTGGTTTCTTTTTCAACATGTTGAAGTGAAAATAATTCTAAAAGACAAGCAAACTGATTTTTTAAAAAATTTACTTTAACTTAGTGAGACTGGAGATTAAATACAAATGAGAATTTAAACTTTAGTTAAAACAACAACAGGGTTTTTTTTTCTTTTTTGCAAAGTCCTTTTGTGTCTAAAGATTCTTATATAAAAAGGTCTGAGGAAGTTTCAGTTTAATCAACACATTAACTGTCTATTTCTCGTAGGAGAGAAAAAAGACCCAACTGTACATTTTTGATAAACAAGCCATTGTTGTGGAGAGTGGACAGGAAGAAACAAAGGAATCATAGACTTCCTGCATGAGGTCATTATAACGCCATGGGAGCCAGTGTGAGCAGATATGGGCAGGCCTGTTTCGCCAAGCTCTTTTCCTTGTGTTCAACTCCACAGTTCAACCCAGAATTGCCACTGTTGCCCCGGGGCCTCGTAAAGTTAATGGCCTACTCCTCTCGGGAGAAGTGACATCACATTTCGATCCGGAATAAAATTTTTTTTAAAAATTCTTTGGTGGATGTGCCATGTGTGGTCTTGATGTTTTATGGATTCAAAATAGGGGTTACTCTAGAGTCATTCCCGATCCCTTGAGAAATACTGCTTGGATGGGATGCCATAATAACTTAATTGTGTCTTTAACTAGAAGTTGATGGTCGGTGCTGTAAACAGAAACAGAAGAGGAAAAAAATAAACTTATGTTCTGCTGATTTTATCAGTTGTTTGACTCACATTAAATTATTCTGCAGGACCAGGAGGACAACAGGAGTTGATTTATTAATCCCTTCAGTTCTAACAACTTTGGTGGCTCATTTACTTCCATGCTGTGTTCTTTTCAGAAAATAAACATGCACTTTCAAACACTTTCTTACTTTGGACAACTGGTTTGGCCTTCCTTGTCCATATAAAACGTTGCCAGAAAAGGCAGCTCTGCAAGAAAAAAAAAACTTATGCAATAGAGTCGAGGCCTTTGCCAAGAGAAACTTTTGCTCTGCATAACATGACATTAGAGAACAAAGAGCTGTTCTTGATGTGCCTGAACTTCAGTAATACGCTAATGCAGAAGGGAAAAAAATATGACCCTTTGGTGCAAAAGTGCTGTAAAGTAAGAATGTGACAAACACTTGTAATTACCTTCAAGTATCAAGTATTGCTATTTTCACTGGATATAAAACTGCAAAATTCCACTCAGGCTACAATTTTGCCACAGTCATGCTCTTCTGGCCATATCATCATCCATCTTTGGTCCAAGAACATCATGGAAAGGACATTAATGCTTTAAGAATGAGTCCTCCTATCCTCACGCATGTTGCATTACTTCTGATGTAAAAGACCATCGTTCTGGTTTATTTACGGACAAGTGAATCACTCCTGTCACTGTAAACAAAATCTTTAACAGATTTGTTTGTGTGGGTTTGTGGTGCAGGCAGAGGCATGGATCAAAGGCAAGCTCCAGGATTTAAAGGATGGATGTAATATTCAGTACTGCCCCCTGCAGGACTGGGAGGAAGCGTCACAGACACTTCAGAGAGACCTGAAAGACTTTGAGAACACACTGATTCAGCTCAACCAGGTAACAAAACACTTCAACATAAGACCACACTCTGACAATGTAAGTATCACAGGGATGACAAGAGCATCACATTTCCAAAAGTGCATTGTTCATTTTAACTATTGCACACATAATGGCGATATGAATCACTGTCTTCAGTGTTATAAGAGTCTGCTTGGTCTTATATATATATCACATAACGTAATGGTCATGTAGGCAGTTGTAAAGAAAAGTACACCCCCAGTGTTACAGATAAGAAGAAAAGTGTAATAAATCACCTTCTTTGACATTCTGAGAGTCTTGTAAGGGCAGACAAAGAACTACTTTTTTCCCCAAGGGTGTACCCGAGACATGAGTGTCAGTTTGCAGTGTTAAGTGTCTCAATTCTGTTCTGTGTCAGTCTTGATGTTCCATTTGCTCTGAAAATCAAATTTAAAAAACACTTTACATTTCAAAAGATGGGCGAGCAGTTGATCTGCAAGCTGAATCCCACATCTGATCTGGTGAAGAAGCAGCTCAGCCATCTCAGGGAGCAGTGGCAGACCCTGAAGCAGATGGCTGCGAATCAGACGCGTGCCCTAGGTGGAGCTAAGAGCCTGCAGGAGTTCAACAAGAAAGTGGAAAAGCTCGAGGCGTGGATTAAAGAGAAAGTAAGATGCATCCCCACCTTTTTCCATTTCATTCTTGGTCTAAAAGTGCATATAATAGGAGACTGAAGCCAGTGTTACTGAAGTGAGGGGCATCTTTTGTATAATATTAGAAAATGTGGGGTTCCTTTCTTTACTGCTAATTGCATGGCGCTGCACTTTCTACTTTCATGTTTCTTTTTCTATGCACTCCTGCTTTTCTTTTCTTCAGATCTTTTCCTCTCTCCTTCTCATTTATCTAGACAGGAAAGGCAGGGTTTCCAAAAAATGTGAAAAAATGAGTTAATGAAGCACCCCAACCGCACAATTACACCAAAAACAGTTGGCCGAGAGGCAAATAAGGCTAGAGACAGCCTAATCAACAACTGTCAGGATAATTGGCGCAAAAATAGCACTTGCTAATACAGGAAATTAGCTCAGTGTCCTGAAGACATGCTTGTGTACACTCACCATTGTAAAACATCTGCCTGTTATTATCAAAAAGCAATCATCTAATGCTTTTTAGGCCTGTGTTTATCTCTCTCTTTTTACTCTGTCTGGCATCGAGAAACCGCTGATTATGATGATGATGTTTCTTATGAAGGTTATAAAATATCCATCTTTAGAGGAGATGTATTCTTCATTTAGTTCCACCCATCCTTTACTTGGTACATTAGTTCTGTTTCTGTTTAGCATCTTCCCTCAGTAGCAGAACTAACATGCTTTTATCCCTGCACCTCTAAAGAGAAATAATGGTTGGGTTCCTTACAAATGGGGGGCTATAAACACTGACTTTTATGTGTGCCAGCAGGAAGAGGAGCAGTCTCTGTTGAATGTCTTAGGGGAAAATGTTGACAAAATGCAGTTGACCAGGAGAATTTTAGATCTGAAACAGGTGAGTGCTGTTAAGGAACAAGTAAAAGAACCACTAATGGTTAACATAACATTGACAAAGCAATATGGATGTTTAACAGCATTCTTAAGGAAAAACTGCAGTGCTCGCTCATATGTTAATGGATTCACTTACAAACTATACGAAGGTTTCTTCTTGGGGTTCAGACAGCTGAGCTCATGTTTGGCTTGTGTTCCTCTGATTCCCTGCAGGATGAGCAGCTATACAGAAACCTCCACGAGGAGATCAACAACTTGGCTCTGAAACTGGAGAAACAAGGGAAAACAGAAGGAAAAAATGTCTCCAGCAGGAGGAAATACATCAATAAAATGTACGCTTTCTTCCTTAGCTTAAACGAGTATGTTGCATGAAATATCTCCAGCCTGAAGATTAAATCAAAGTGCTCTCCATGCAGGTGGCTGAAGGTCCAGTCGCATCTGAAAAGCTACCATGAAAAACTGCATCTGGCACTTGAAGCATCCTCGTTCTACCAACAGGCTGATAATATTTTATTTGCTATTGACAGCACGGTAAGTCACCTGAAAGTTGAATTATATTATTGATCAATCCTGGGGTCTGCTTGTCGATTTGGTTCACTGTTTTTATTTTATCTGTCAGAGAAAAAGCAGATCTGCTTCCAAGGAGCTGGGCAGCTGCGGTGACGGGGACGTACGGGACATTGCCAGTCAAATCATGGTAAGAGCCCTCATTTTTACTGAATGCAGCGCGGCTTGGGCACATCCCCACACGTGCTGCAGAAGCCTTCTCTACCTAACCGGCAGGCCTGTGTGTGGTAGATGCTCGATGTGAGTGTGTCCCAGCTGTCTAATCTCCATCCTGCCCTGGCTGCTAGCATCACCCAGAAGCAGAGCGAGGTCAAGGACTGCTGGGCGCTCCTTCAGAGGGATTTCAGGTATGTCAGCGGGGTGCAATGAGCAGCTTTGGTGGCCTTGAATACATGCCCCGTTTTTCACAGTAATTGATCTTTCACACATTTTTTCCAAAATTTTTCCATCTGAGAACTTGCCTTGTGCGGCTGGTTTTCTCCTTCTCTTCATTAACCTTGTTAAGTTTGGGTTCTAGCCTCTGAAATATAAGTATATTTAAGAATAAAAACATATACAAGTATAGTGAAGGTCTCATTGTTATGGGATCAACTCCCACACAGAGAACCCTTCTACTTTTTGGCGTTTCATATTCAGTTTTCTGTGCTGCTTTGGAATTTGGATCCTTGTAGTAGTTGAATAATGTCTTGGCAACATCACAAGTTGCCAGCATAATTTGCCCTTTTCTCGCTATTAAAATCCTGACATCATCTGAGACAGACTGCTGAATCTAAGAAGGGCCATGTTTACAAGAATATTTTGTAGCTTTTATTAAATTTGTAAAACAATTTATTGTTGGTTTAATAAGCATACAGTAACTACCCAGACTTTTTAATCATTAGACTCTTCAAGCCATCAGAATCGATGCTGATTTAATAACTACAACTGCGTTTAATCGCTATGTGAAAATTGGAAACTAGCTGCAAGAAACTGCATTTCTGAGTGGGTTGTGCAGTGTGGACTGGCCAGTGGATAAGTTTGTGATTCCTTTGCGCTGTCTGGCTAAAAAGAAAAAAAAAACCTGAATTGCTCACAGTAATAAATAATGGTGGGGACTAAGTAAAGTCTACTGCTCTGACATCCATCGCCAACATCACTGCCTCCCAAATGTTTCTCAGACTGAGAGCTTCTCTATCTTTAGATTAAATATTACATCATTTTGTCTTATCGTCTAAATTTATAACTACGTAAATCAAATAACTGTTATAAAACCTCAGAGCCATAAACGGGGTCCACGGCTGGTCTCCGAGGCCAGGCTGTCAGCGTCACAGTAACCTCCTGCTGCTCTCACCCTGCAGGGGTGACAGGACGCCACTCGCTCCCACTGGCTCCACTTTCACCAGGGAAGATGCTGACCTTCTGACACACACTCGAGAACCCCAGTGCAACATGGGAACCGAGACACATGGGATCATGGGAAAGGAGGTGAAGGAGGAGCAGAATCGTCTGAAAGGCTGCGTGGTAAGAAGGCTTGTTATTTCACTGTGGAAGAGGAGAAAACAACTCCATCAGAAAAATGAGGTTCAGCGCCTTGTAGTCCCACGAAATCTGTGGCTGCAGAAAGTGACGCACTATATCCTTTTGGTTTGGAAAATGCCTGATTTACAACTGAAGCCAGGGGTTCCTAAATAGATTCTGGCAAATGAGCTGTAGCACGAATAGTTTTCCAGCCTGGCAGCTATTTAGCTGCTCTTAAAAGACTCATCTAAAGTCCCTGTTTTGAGGAATCTACTGATAACTTGATCCGGTTTAGTACTAATTCGAAAATCCACAGAAATGTGTCTTCTCAGTAACCTAAGAAAAACCCTGGTTTGAAAAGGTTATGAATATTAGCCTGTAGAAGTCACAGGAAGAGCTTTTAGGGATGTTATTTATTCTGGCAGAAGAGTTAGAGAAATTTCCATTAAAAATGTCAAGTTGTGACTGCTGAGCACGGTCAGACAGTTTGCCAGAGTAAATAAGGTTTTCCTTCAGACCCAAAATACTTCATGGTAAAAAAGAAGCCTTCAACCATTCTTTTAAAGTGCAATCATTTAATTAATACTTTATTCATATATGGTCTGCGGTTCACTTGAGTCTGTGGACACCGTATACCAACTGAAAATTTATAGAGCATGTGTCTGTTTCAATGGTAACCCCCAATAACTTCATATATTCACGAGGAAATATTCTTGGCATGTTTAAGGAAACTGAGTACACAGAAAGTTTTTGGCATCTTAAAAGTCAATGACTTTTTGTATACATCATCATTTAAGAGAGCTCTTTGTAATCTGTAAGTGAGCACATAGGGGCTATTTGTGAGTTATCCTATAATATAATAATGTCCTTTCATGTCATTGACCTTGTGCACTTGTGAAGTTCCCACTGGGCCTCTGGCCTTGTTTTGCCTTGTGAGAAATTGCCCCATTGCTTGGGAATAGAAAATGCCACTCTTTTTTATTTATTTATTTTTTTAAATTTTCCTTGTGTCACTGGTTGTTCTTTCACAGCAGTTAGCAGCTTTTATTGCGCTGTGAGATGGGAGTTGCCTGTATGCACACGCTGTGGAAGCCGTATTTGGTGCTATTTGTGGAAGGGTTAATAAGATGCTCATTAAAAAAAAGAAAACAACACTTGAGTCCAAAGGCCAAAGTAATGCCAAGCTCAGGCACCAATTAAACAGCAAATTTGTCTCACGTTTTCTCAGCTCTTTCACTCGTGTTCTCAAGGGTCATGATCTGATTTCATAAAAGGTGTAAGATCCAGCTGTGCAGCTGTGTGGCCTGATTCTGATCCACTTGCATTTGTACAGGTTTCTTTATTTTGCTCAACGATACTTATTCGATGAAAAGTAGCTCTAAATGTTTTGTTGTCTATCTGCGTGCATACCACATAAGTGCGTGGATCACACAGTAATCTATACATCCACATCTTTGAGTTCGCAGTAGTACGGCCTCATTTTTCTGGAGGTAAACACAGCTATCGTCTGTTTCTTTGGCTAATTGTGGCCAGATGCTGGGGCTGGAGACCAGATGGGCTCGGTGCGAAGTGATAGTTGTTGGCTGACATCACTTCAGCGCCCACTGCAGAAAGACACACATGGAGAGAGCAGATGAGTAGAAAACATGCAAGAAAAAGAAGGCTGAAATGAGATAGGATTTGGTTTAAAGTCGAACACTCATATATTAACAAAATTAACATTTAAAAACACACTTTAAATATCTGATGGCTGCTTAAATCAATTAAATGAGTAAAGTACAGAAGCAAACATCTGGGAGGATGCATTAACTATAGATATCATGTTTGTCGTGGTTCATATTTTTCAAATTTTCTTAAAAAACTGTGACCATAAAAACAAAATAGAGAAATAATAAACAATGATAACTTTTGAACTGGTGAAAACTCTAAATATGGTACATGTATGTTCAGCTCATCTAATACACATCAGGCTGGGGTTCATGATTATTTTCATCAGAGATTAATTGAAAGCTTTGATTTATTGCAGAGAATTTTTTAGAAAATATTCACAGATCTCCTGCTGACTAAGTGATTGTTTACATATGTTTTGTCTGATCAACAGCCCAAACCTTACGACAAATTATTAAACTAAAAAAACCTGCAAATTTACTCAGTGGTGATGATGGAAGTATAAAATATAAGCATTTTTAATATAAAAATAATTTGAACAAAATGAAATAATGTTCAACACAAGTTATCCAAAGATTTCAGCTTTACGTACAGTTTTATTTATTTAAAAAAGTTCTATACATTTTTTTTTTAATTTCTTTGCATGGATCTTTTTTCAGTTAACTCTATTAGACAAAGTTACCAGCGATGAAAAAAACATGTTTTTTTATTTAAAAAGCCTCATATTTCTTCTAAGTATTCCCTTTCATTTGATTACATGTAAGTACACAGTATAATATGTTCATATGTACTTTAGCATATATAAACTGTTCACAGTTTATTCGTACAGTCATTTTTATTTATATAGGCATTTGCTGCTAGATTTACAAAAAAATTATCCATCTTTAACTTAGTCTTGGTTTATTTATTTGACTTTTTGCTCGTGTGATGTGTCATTTCACTGTATAAGCAGGAAACAACAAAAACTCTTCACAAATGGCAAAATCACACCTTCTGACATGTTTCAGCATCCACTTAGACAGCAAAATAGGGTTCGTATGCCATGCTTTTTATGCTTATGATTTTCTTACTGAAACTTTTACTCATTTGTCCACAGAGTATTGCTGACTGTGGGAGTGGGAAGCGAACTCAGAGCAGCCCACGCCAGGAGGAGCAATCAGAGAACCACGCCTCCTCAGCAACGGGAGTCAGCTCCTTCAGCGCAAATGATGCCGTCATCAGATGTCAAGTGAAGGGAGAAAGGTGACACTTGAGCTTGGCTGTGACTTACACAATGAAAGGTCTTTATGTAAATCATAATTGGAGTCACATGTCTGTATTTTTCTTTGCAGCGGGAAGCCCAGAGTGGAGCCCAAGCTCGCCACGGCCCCACAGGGCCACCCACAGCTTCACATCCAGCTTCAGAAGTTCACCGTGTCAGCTGACAAGGTGATCAAACCCCTGCCTGGCACACTTACTAATCAATTTTCAAAACTGCCTGCATACTATGAACATCATATCTGGACATGGAAATGGGTTCTCTATGGATAAATCCTGGAATATTAATCAGGGCTGCATTTTCTCTCTTTGATTAAGACTCTCTTTCTTCTGTGATGTTAGATTTTTAAATGATGCAGTGTTTCATTACATCCAGTTATGAATGCTGTTTCTGAGTTAATAACTGGTAATTATATTCACAGACAGTTATGTTCACAGAGAAGTGGGACAAGAAGCATACATATTTAAAAAAAACTTTCAGAAACATTCAAATATCCTTGATTTAATTCATGTTTCAGCCTTTGGCCTTGGAGGATTTACAGTACAGTACAGCCAGTGTGGTCTCACAAGCTTCACTGCATAAACATGACTTTAAACCAGGTTAAAAATGACGAAAAAGATCCAAATATTAATCTTCAACTTTCCAGCCACCTTTGCTGTCATTAACATTAATGATGTCATCTTCGTGCTTAATGACCGACTGTACGGGATCCATTAAAGTGCTGCATGTCCCTAATTTCTTTTAATAGCTGCCTGGTAGGTTTATAGGTCAGTTATGAGAAACATCATCTTACATAATCTAACTAGTTTCCAGTTGGGTTTAATAAAGTATTCATTCAGTTCAGTTCAATCACTTGGATCCAGGTCAAGCCCGTGGTTTTCATAGCTAAATTACATCTGTGGTTTGTTCTACACTCTATTCATCATTTTAACCTTTTCCATTTCCCTCTTTTCTCTCCTTTCCATCTCAGACTTTGTCCTGGCTCAAAGACAACGTGTCCATGGCAACCCAGGTGTGTTCAATAGCCAGCTTCGAGGGGGTGGAGGCAGCCAGAAGGTGTCAACACACTCTTGAACAAGAAATTCTGAACAACAGAGCCCGGATGGAGGTGGTCAAAAGGGTAAACAGTGGCACATCGGCGCATTCACAGTTTCTCTCAAAATACAGGGCCTGGATGAGTTTTATAGTACTTATCTGAAACTTTTGATTGGGTCAGTATTTTGCATTGCAAATTCCAGATGACCATGCTCATCAACTTAAAACTGCTTCCTCAGGAGGGTCACGGGCTCGTCCGTGCGCAGCATCCCGGCAGCAAGAAGATTGAGGAGTTTCTCAGCCAGCTGGAAGTCCTGTGGGAAGAACTGAAGAGGAGGCACCAGAGGAATGCTACCTTTCTGCAGGCCTCAGAGCAACTGGGCTTCAGGGTAAGAGTCATGAAATATCTCTGAGGACCCTCCTCTAGTCTGGTAGAAATTTGTTCTCGTGATGGATTATTCTGTGTTAATGCTGCTGCTGTTAGAGCCTGGCCTATACGCTCACAATCATAGTTTAGAGACTCATAGTCTTTGATCTTTGCTGTCTTCATTGGCAGAGCCTTCAGCATGTACTCCCAGTTGTAAATAATCCAAGGAATACAGTGTTTGCTTCCACATATCTTGATTACAAGTTTGAAACAGGCGGCTAATCCAATACGATGATTTATTTGAAGTCTTTTTTCACATGGATACAAAAATGCAATCATATTTCATTAGGTATTGTAATTTTCATCCCTTTGCAGGACCTTTTGTTGTTTTCATTGTGCATTAAAAGACCTTTCTGCCTTTTTACCCTGGGCAGATTGTGAAAGTGCTCCAAGCCCTTGGCAGCTTGGATGCCTGGCTGGAGTCGGTGGAGCTCTCCATGAAGGAGTCTGCGTTAGCAGGTGATCCCGAAACAATGAGCCTGGCTGAGCGGGAGAGCTGTCTGCTGGAGAGGGAGGTGGCAGCGCGCAGTCTGGAGCTCAGCGCTCTGAAGCAAGAAGTGGACCGGCTTCATGGCTACAGTCACCCGCACACCCAAGGGTTACCGGCACGCATGGAGGAGGTGGAAAGAAAGTACGTTTCACAGGCGAGGAGAAGGAAAGGTCAGGGCTGGCCCCCCTGATGTTTGTCATCATGGAACTTTCATGTGATGGATCTGAACAATCCGACGCTGGTGGTTTTTGCGAGTCACTGTTGTCAGGAAATAAACTATGTCACTATTTCCAAGAAGTCACAGGTTTGGGCTTGTCATGTTTGTAAAATGGAAGACTTTATTCCTAGTATTACCAGTTCATATTTAAGACAAACAATTTCACCTCATAAACCACAAATACATAAATACCCATTGATCTCATAAGCTGCCATTTTATCCAAGTTGGCAAAAAAATTCTCCATGTGCTCATTAATTGCACAGCTCAAGTGTATTCACTTGTGTGTCATGCTGCAGTTAGCGAGGTCTAACCCGCAGTTGTGACATGCATTTCAGCCTCGGCTTGTCAGTATGTGTCAGAATCACCAGTTCTGTGTTTGCAAGATGACGCCTCTCTTTATGGAGGACCCGTTTGCTGGACAGGTCCCTCCCATGGGCTCTCTGTAAAACCAGATGACGTGGCTGGTTTACTGGGAGTACCTGTGTCTATAAACAGAGGTTCAGACTCTGTAAAGGGCACAGAGCTGACCAAGGAAAATAAAGACACGGAAATGTCTGAATTTAAGTGTTTCCAGGGTGGGGGCGTTGCACAGGGCAAAGATAGCCACTTGTGCTGTCTGAGAGACCACTGATGCAGGTAGAGGACCTCACCGAGCAGCTGTAAGACACTTGGAGTGATGTCATTATTTAATAATACAAGGAGGCAACTTAAGGTTCATTTGTTCTGAAAAAAATGTACCCTGTCTAACCATCTCAAATGTAAACTCTACACAGATGAGGTACCGCTGTGACCTTAAGTACAGGATATGTTTATGTGACACATTATAAATGACAACATAAATAGTGCTTTGGTGAGGTAGCGGTCTTCAGGCAAGTCGCTGTGGTTCTAGACACAGAGCTGTACGTGGCTATGGATGACAAGTAAAGTGTAGCTTTCATTTGAAAATAATAATATTGGTGTTTGTGTTTTGCAGGTACCAGCGTGTCTTAAGTGCCCTGACCCAGCAGAGCTCAGAACTGCAGGACACGCGCATGCTGGCTGAGTTCCTGGAGTGCATGGAGCTGGAGGAGAGCCAGGAGCGCAGTGTTAGTCAGTACAGCTTTGGCCAGGTGAGAAACATCATGAAGTGAAGCTACTTAAATTTATCTGAATTTAGCATTGTTGGAAGCTTTGCTCCTAAATGTGTTCATTCATTTATTTTTGAGTCTCTGCCTCCATTTCAATACAACAGAGGTAAATGGAGTTGAAATCATGATGCTCATACTCTGCCTCTAACACTGGCCTGTTTTGTCATAAACATGTACTAGTCCACTTCTATGGAAGCAGAAGAACTCTCCTCCTTTTGTGTCTGTTGATAGTAGTTAGCACAACATCAGTACCTGACTTTTACAGACTTATAATAAGATGAACACAACCAACATACAGAACAGAAAGATACCTATACAAAAAGTCATTTTTTAATACACTTTTTGTACACATAAAAAGTTAAACTTCCTTGGTTTGTCTCTAAGGACCGTATCTACAATATTACATGAATGAAATAACATTTTTAAATCTGATCAGAGGATTAAAACAGCAATTTATTTTAACATAGGTCTATTACAGAAAGGGCTGTCATCAATTATAATTTTCCTACAAACACATGTCCTATATTAACCCCCAACTGCTTTGATTCATGTCATTTTGGTCTCTAAGGAAATTTACACTGTTTACCATCTAACAACAGGGTTGTTTTGTGAAAAACCTTGTTAAAGTTTCTTTTCTCTCTCTCTCTTTCCATCTTGCAGCCTCTGCACAGTGAAACCTCTTCAGCTCCTACTTTCCTTGAACTGCAAAGCAGTGGAGCGGGGGACCCCTTAATTGAAACTATGGGGGACCCTGTGGAGGAACTCCGAAAAGCTGTAAAGATGCTGAATGACACTGTGAAGGAAAGAGGTCGAGCTCAAAGCAATGACCAGGCCATTCAGGGGATAATGAGCAAGGTAAAGAGATGGGAGAGGGCTTTTCTTTTAACTCTCTTTTGAAAGTGTTTATATGAGAGCTCTGGTTACTGCATATCAGGTCCAATGATTGTTGAGCTGCAAGGTATAATGATCTTACAGGTACTGAATAGTGTTTATATTCCTGAACTTTTAAAAGAGCCACATCTGGTTTTGATGTGACTGTGTTCTTAAATGGCCTCCAAACAATTACCACTCTACCTCCTTTGAGGGTGTTAGCTTTGATTAGATTTATTCTTGGTATCAAACTGCCATTTTCACAGAGAGCTGGAGGGGAGTCCATGACTCCACTTGGAAACCATATGCTGCACAGTAAAGTTTAATGACTTATTGACGGTCTTATCTTACGTAAGCATGCCAGCCTGGCGGTGCGTGTGGTGGAGTGCTTGTGCCGCAGCAAGGAGCTGAGCCTGGACATCTTGGAAAAGGAGACAGACATGGCCATGCAATGTGAGCCAGACCGCTGTGGCCTTGAGGCTCTGCAGGAGAGGCAGGACCACCTGGAGGTGAGAAGAACATCCTGGATTGTGTTGTGATTACGCTGTAAACATTTGAAATGATTCATGGCTCCTAATGCAATCCAGCATTCCAATTCATTGACTTTGGATTATGGGATTTTTTGCTCTGTGATATAAAAAAGGGAAAACTCCCCTTGTCTCCCTCCCCACTCACCTCCAACACACTATTCTGTTTCCTGCAGTCCCCTCATCACCAAAAGGAAAAAAAAAAGCCCTCCCATCCTGCTTTGTGTTGCATTTAATATACACTGCGCCGTGCAATTGCACACATGCACACATAGGGCATGCAAAACTTTATTATCCGCACAGGATATTTATTTGTTCTTGTGTGCGTCAGTGTTCCCTTAACTCTCAGAGTGTGCGTGTGTTTATGGATAAATCTGGTAGGGTGTGTGTGAGTGTCCAGAGGTCACACAGTTGTGAAGCCGGGTTCGGTAAAGTTCTGTATGAGTCAGTTTTTTGGGCAGTGTTATGGTAATCACACACACAAAACACACACGTACACGCACACAGCTGTCTGGACTTGATACGATTGAAGAGCAGAAATGACCTAATCTCCCAAACTGAAATAAATGTGGCGTCAGCAGACAGGCATCCACAGCTCAGTGTTGTTGAAGCTTAGTGGAGCTGAGAAATGTTATGAAGTATTGCTCTCAGAGAGCCCTGAACGCTGTTAATTACTGCCTCGTCAAAAAGAGAAAAAGGTGGTCCAGATTACGAGTTTGCTATTGTGCAGCAGGCCATATGTGGACCATATGGACTTCTAACAATATGTGCATAAAGCTGTTGAGATGAGGTCATAGTCAGGGACGCAATTGGTACAGGCTGTTTGAAGGATGCTTGAGCTGATGGGAGATGATAGATTTTTACCGTGATACTCCGCAGTCTGACCATGAGGCCATCAGGGAGGATGCAGAGGAGATGGAGAATCAAGCTTCTCGGTTGAAGGAGCTGTGCCCAGAGAGAGTGCACGCACTCGAGGCGAAGATCCGAGCAACGGAGCAAGCCTGGGACGAGCTGGGCAGGACTGTGACAGAAAACGAAGCCCGTCTGCGAGAGTTCGTGCAGCTCCGGGACTTCTTCAGGAGCTACCTCGCCATGATGTAAGCTGAATGTCACGATGTTGAGACACAGGTTCTTTCGTAACCCGTTCTCTGAAAACATCTGCTTGTTACAATATCTCTCAAGGAAAGTACAGGATGTTCTCCTTGTCAAGCTCAGGGCCCAGGAGAGATGTGGAATTTCGGATGTGTTGAGAGGGTTAGAGCAAGCTTCCTGGGTGTGACAGAGCGATGAATCTCTTTCCTAACAAGTAGTCTGGCCATTCTCATGTTTTGCGATGTGTGTTCTTTCTCAATGTCCTGTTCCTTGTCTCTGACACCACCTCCTTTCCCAACCCTCACCTCTGAACAGCTCATGGACAGAAGACACCAGATCATGCATTTTCTCCGATACTGCCTTGCACTTTGGGAGAGATGGACAGAAGCCACTGGCAACAGAGCTGGACTTCCAAATTGAGCAAAAGTTTAAGGAGTTTGATGAGCTGGCAGTCACAGAGAAGACTCTTTTAAACAAAGAGCACCACCTCACACAGATGGTGAGCAGGAATAAACCCGCCTGACTCACTGCTATCTTTGTAAGTGCTGTTGATTTGATTTCATCCACTTTTATTTAACCCAGGGCGGTATCTTACAGGTAAGAGAGCGCATGGAGGAACTGAGGAGCATGCTTGGCTGGATCTCAGTGCACTGGAGGGCTCAGAAACAGCAGTGGTATCACAAAAAGAACCGACAGGAGTCTTCACAAGATAACATTTACTCTGAGGCAACAATTTTCCCTTCACTGACAGAGGTAAATTATCGAGGTGGACTTTACTGTGGCAATACACTTGAAGGCACTTGAAAAAAAAATCCAGGACAAAATGTGCCTTAGTTCAAACTAGTTTTAAGGATAATGATAAAAAAGATCCAGAAATTCTACTTCCATGCCCAATATATGAGTTTTTCATGCCATTAGAGGAAAATGTACAAGCATAAAATAATACATTTGTAGTGAATTTAAATACTATTGCTGTGCCTCACCATTTTGTGGGAGAGCGGGTGGGAGGAGTGACACGGAATCTGTCGTATTGTCTGACTGTTAAAAAAAAAAATCCCCATGTGAAAAAGGTAGCTTCCTTTACTCCTCCAACAGCGGTGATAACTGTGAGACAGCTCTCCACAAAGTTCAACCTACGTTAGCACCATGACTCATGTGACCACAATGACTTACATGTGAATCCAGTAACTTCTGGGGTGACAATGACCCACTCAAGAGGTTAAACCTCTGGAACTACTCACCAGTCAGTCACTGCTGAAGAAATTATGTCTATTACAGTAAAACATCTTGAAGAAACTCACGCCAACTAAATCCCCTCATCTAGAACTTAGATTAACCGTGAACTGTCTGAGTAGAAATCAAACACTTATTGACCAATAATTGTTATTTATTTATCTGTCTGTGACATCCCACACAGAGTTCAGCTCCTGAGCTTGAATCACTTCAGTCTCAACAGTCCCAAGTCGTCGGCACTTGTAAAGACCCAACGAATGCAGCCAGAGATGGTTATCCTTCACCCCTGCAGCTGCAGCACTTCAAGCAGCATGAAGATACACAGTCTGAGGATGGGTATGAGGTCATGAGTGGTACCGGTCCCAAAGGAGATTCTTCCAAGGCAAGCATCATGGTACTCAAGGAGCACAACAGCCCTCCTCTGGGGGGTGAAGTCAATCTCATCCTTAGCTTTGGTAACAATGGGGACAGCCAGGTGCAGGTGCTTGACCTGCCTGTTAGGACGGATGAAATCGAGGAGGGAACCTCTGAGCCCATCCACAGGGTGAGAAACAAACTCAACTCTTCACACTAGAAGTTACACGACACCAAAGAGACATGACAGGATTTCTAAAAGCACGTGCTCTATTCCCAGTGTTCACTATTCCTTCTCTGCATGGGATCTCCCTCCGTGACTGTCTCATTTGGCCTTCACATCTTCCTTTTTCCTCATTCTCTCCCTCAGCCCACTGTGCCTCAATCTTCTACCCATAAAAACTTTTGGAGGCGCTGCCAGGGGCTTTTGGAAAACACTTTGGGTAGTTTAAAGCGAAAGAGAAAGATTTTTCGGCAGAGTACACATGAGGTAAATTGCTCAGTGTGAACTGGTACTGCATGCAGTGTCTCCAAGTGTGCCGAGACTGCATGCTGTGTGGACGTGTCCACTGGGGGCAGCATGTCCTACTAACTTACAGCATAATGTTGCCTTCTCTCTGTTACACATACGTAAAAGGAAATATAGCAAGGTCTGCCAAAGGGTTATCTTTTATGTGGTGATACCATATACAAAGTGAGTGACTGGAAAAATCTATGCTTAACATGAAAAAGGTGATGGAAGACAAATTGTGTTACTGTTAGAGCACAATTTCCCACTCACATGCAGTCGTAAACACACAAAACTGCTAATAAAAAGGCTTTTATCTAAGAACATTCTTTATGTACATTCATAGAAATATGAGATGAAGATTGACGCAAAGCACACGAAGATCTTATCAGAAAAGATAACTCGACACAACCATTAGACATAGATACATTCTTCTTTGTGAACTGATTATTTAAAACTGGTTGTTGCTTATATCTTCTCCCTGTCACACATTCCAAAGTGAACAGTAAGAGGAATTATCTATGTAAGCTTGAATCTATCTCTGCCGTAATCTGCCTGAACAGCATCATTTTGTCTTTTCAGCTTGTCTTTTGTAAACTCACATGAATAGTTAGATTCCCACCGAAAGAAGTCTGACAATGAATCGGTGCGTTTCCCATGCAACTTTTGTCTGACACTAAAACTGTTTTCTTTGGTTCACAACTTGGTAAATGAGGCCCTATTTAAACCTGGAAAGCCTTGCTGACAGAAACAGAACGAGCGTGATGAGTAAGAAAAGCACATGCGGTCTTTTTCCCCAGTAGAAGCTTTCTCGTCTCCTTCTGCCATTTCACTGAAAGGCTGATGTAAACCTGGTCATGTTTGACTCTCCGCGGCGCTGCCACAATTGTGTGAAATAAATGACCTCATCTTCACTTCCTATGAAAACTGTGCGCCAAAATCGGCTCCCAGCAGGAGTTTGTCCCAAATGCCAGTAGAGCTGCAGTGGTGAGATAGAGAACTGGTGCTGAACCTTTTCAAAAGGCCCCCACACTGCACAACATGATTTATAGTCTGGGGCTCGTACAGAAACAAGAGATTAGTCACACAGTTGAAAGGTCAAGACATTACAGCTGTGTATGACGGCATGTGTAGCCACATATGATTTTGATTAAGTTCTGCAAGTCTGCAACTGTAGTCATGTCCATGTTCTTTGTCTTTTTTTCCCCTTTTTTTTTGTTTTGTTTTGTCTTTGGTGAGGTTTTATACATTTACATTTTTTTGCGTGTGTGCAGCTCAAATGTTCCTTGGCCCATTGTGTTCTTGGATGTGCGAGATATTTATCATATTCAGTTTTGCTCTCATACCAGCACCCATCTGTTGCACATAAAAATGCCTCTTGTTCTCCCAGAAAGCTGCAAGGCTTCAGCCTGCATGCGTGCAACCATGGAGTTCAATATTTGCAATACGGCATATACAGTTTCTTCAAAATTAATATTCATGCACATGCCTAATATCATTTTCTCTTTTTTTATATAGGTAAGTACCTACTTGCATGTCAAGGATAACAACCAGGCTGGGGCCCCTGTCTATGAGAGTATCAGCCTTCCCCGTCAAAAGACCTGCTCTACGGCCTCAGTCTCCCCTGCTTTCTCGCCATCCTCCTCCTCAAAGTCTTCCTCAACACCCGGACCGCAGACAACCAATGTATCCTTCCACCCTTTACCGGGAGGCAGCAGCAACTCCATCTTCAGCAGCCTCAGAAGGATGAGCAAGAAAAGAAAGAGGAAGATAGACGCTCGCAGACATACAATCCAGAAAATCATGGGAGTGGATGAGCAAAGCGATGAGATGCACCATTATGACTGCAAGACTATCTCGTATGATACACGTACATGGCCACTGAAGGATGGTCCAAAAAAGAAGACTTCATCACAGGATGGGGATGGAGAAGAAACTATGGCCTATATGAAGAATTCCCTACTGGAAGACATTGATACTGAGTGTTCAGGAGAATACAGCATAACGCCATATGCTGTGTCAGCAGGACCCAAAACTCCACCCTCTGCAGGTCAGGTCAAGAGCCACTGCAGATTTCTCTCTTTGGGCTCTGTGCTGAGCTTCGATCTACCTAAGGACATGACCCTCATCCCCAGCGTTCAGGACATAATTACTATTGCCCCTCCAGAGTCCAAAAAAGGAGGGGCAGATCCAGAGTCCCACTCCCAGAGACACACAGTTTTGAGCTCTTTCAAACAGACTCGACCCACACCTGCCATCACTCAAAATTCAGCGGAAATCATCTTCTCCGAACTACAGCAGTCCACAGCTGATGTGGACAAGAGTTTGAAAGCTCCTCCTGCTCCATCCTTGGAAGAACATGAGGATCTGACTGAAGCGTGTGATGATTCACTCAAAATCCGGTTCACTCAGGCAGCAGTGCATGAGTGGGACAAAATGTCAAGTGTTAAATCTGACACAGATGAAAGGGACGGGACCTGTCAGCCTTCACAGATGCACATATACGTGAACCAAGCCCCCACTTCCAGCACAGTTGTTCATAAACACGAGTGCCTCAGCATCCATACACTCAGTCGAGACCTGAATGGACACCTGTACCATAAATGTGCCGGATCTCAGTGTGAGCATAAAGAGAGTCCTGTGTTCCAGGTAAACCAAGCCTCCCACATGAAAGTGAATTTAAAATCAGCAATGAATGTCAGTGTTCGACAGGACTCTGTAGACTCTGGCATCTCCACCTCCAGCGGGTTCAAACTTTGCACTGATGCTCCTTGTGCAGATAGCCTCCGGCCTAAAGGAGTGGTGGGAAGGCTCGTCTCTCTCGAAGTGGGAGGCTTAGACTGCAGTAGAACAAGAGAAAGTGATGTAACATCTTCAGCTCCATCTCCAGACTCAGGACAGAAGAGCACAGAGCCTGTTCACTTTGACCACCAGCAGTTCGAGGAGGAAGAGGAAGAGCTGGAAGGCATCTGGAACCAGACCACTAACCACAGGCAGAGCTTCTGTTCCGACATCATGTACCAGCCCAACCAGGACGATTCTGTATCTTCGGAGCAAGCTGCAGAGCCCCTTTGCTGCTCACCGACTGCTACAAACCAGGCTGTGCTCTTCAGAAACTTGGTCACGGCCTCAGCACCCAACCTCCTCGTAGCCGAGTTCAAGCTACCATCCCACATTCAAAGCTTGCTGGGCTATGATAAGGGGGAGGATCTCCGGGATCATCATCCTCCCCTGGCAAAAGGAGACAGGAGGTCCTGGGCAGCTTTTTCTAACGGGGAACCAGTCAACAAGACTTCAGTGACAGCAAACGAAACCGCATCGGATCCAGTAAAGCTCCCGGATGTAGGGGACAATAGGAGATATGTTTATCAATACAGAGAGGAGGAAGAGGAGGAGGAAGAGGAGGCAAAAGTGGGGGAGGAGGTAGAAGAGCACAGAGGTTGCTTGAAGGTGAGGTTGGTGATTGAAGCACTGTGATGTTGCAACCCATCTCCCCCCATCCCCTCATTACAATTACCAAAAGAAAAAAAAAAGAAAGAAATAACACATTTTTGTTCTCAAAATATAAGCAGGTCTACTATTATTGGTTTATATCCAAATACACAAACACACTCTGGAAAAAAGTAGTTGTTAAATGAACTGTTAAGAAATTCCTGCCATGCCAACTGCTAATTGTTTTCTAGTAACACAAATTATGAAAATCTCAAATTCAAAGTAAATAAAACTCAAACTAAACTCTGTGGACTTGGCAATGTGTCACGACTCTCTAGATGTATTAATCCAGTAAAAATAAATCATTAGTAAACATGCCAGTACTGGTTTCGGGATAATGAAACAACGATTTATGTAAAAGTGCAGATTTTAGTCGGGTTGGCCTTCTTTCATCGCTGTTGCATCCGTGTTAAAGGCAACACAGCAATGATGATGAAAAATGTTTCATCAGTGCTGACTCGGGAATATCCTCTTGAACAGGACCAGTCAATGAGTCTACTGGCAGTTCACATGGGCTTGGATGGAGCCTGCCAGCAACAAACGGCCTTGCAAAGCTTGGAGGACATGGAGAAGCCACAAGGGCTGGTGAACACTGGGGGGCGCTGTTTCATCCTGGTGAGATTAGAACTCTGGAGCTTTTGTTTGATGAGTGTGGCTCATTTCTCTGCATTGCCCATCCAAAGCAAATGCTTTTATTTCTTCACACCCGTTCAGAGCGGCAAGCCTGAGCAGCAGTCTATGGAGGGGATCCTTGAAAGGAAGCAAAAGCTGCAGCTGGGAGGAAAGAAAGTAAGAAACGATCACGCCAACGCAGTCAGCAAATGCAAAATCCACTGTCAGCAGCACACACTCTTATCTTATTTTCACAGGCAGCTTCCAGGGGATGGAACTCCTACCATGCTGTCCTGTATAGACACACCTTGTGCTTCTTCCAGGACAGAAAGGATACACTGCGGGTGAGGAGAGAAATGTTAAAAAATAATCTTTGGAAGCAGGTTGTATGTGGTGACTAATAATCATTATGTGCTTCAGAGTTTTGCATGTGGCCTCCCACTGAACCTCACAGGAGCTGAGTGTTTACCCGCCCCAGATTACACCAAAAAGCCCAACTGCTTTCGATTACGGTAGTAATGCAATGGTTTCTAAATAATAGATTTTTTCCCCCGCTTCTCCATCATCTGGAATGATAACTGTTTTTTTTTCTGGCCTTCAGGCTTCGGGATGGGTCTGAATATCTGTTTAATGCTTCCTCACACTTTATGATGAAGAAGTGGGTCATGAAAATACAAGCAAGCACAGGTAAACATAATCATGCCAAAGCTCACTTACACCAGAGCGGTTCTAACGCGCCACTGATGTGATTCATGTGTTGTTGAATTTAAAAGGCCAGAGTGCATCTGTGTCAACATCAAATATCCCTCTTGATCAAGATCTCCCCATTTCCATGTAAGATACTGGTCAAATTACTACTAATTACTTACAACAATTATACACAAAGGTAATTTTATAATTCTCTCATCCCTTCAGAAGGCCCTCCATGTGCTTCAGATGTCATTCTCAAGCCAGCTGTCACTGCTCCTCTCCACATGATGTCACACACACGATAGCCAGCAACAACCCACCAGCTGTCGCCAAGGCCAAAGAAATTGTGATCCTCACCAGAGAATGTGTTGGGCCACAGACTCGCCTAAAAAGTTTAGACGAGCAGTCAAGCACCCCCTCTTCAGATGGTAATGTCTGAGAAGTGTAGTTTTATTGAGCATTCTGGTTTTTAGCTTTGCAGTTCAGAATCCTTTACCAAAGGTTTCACCCAACAAATGAAGCACTGAGCGCTGCAGATACAGAAAATCACCACTAGGGGGAGCTAAGGCTTTGTATTACTGAACGAGTGATGGGTAGATAAACGGCCACACACCTGGTATACTAAATAAAGTACTTTATCAATGTATTGTGTGTTCCACAATCATGTGTTGCGCTGCAAATGTTTCATATTTTGTTGCTCAGCTTCACTGATCTTCATTTAACCCTTCCTAGATGGCAAAGGCAGTTTTACACAGTCAGTGACTCACAGACTCTGTGAAGGATTCAGAGGTGACACATCTTCCTCCCCTCACTCCCCCATCTTCAGCAGTCAGGACTGGCTCGGCACCAAGCACCGCTCCCATTCCTTTACATCTGGTTAGTGTGTAGACAATTAACCCAAATCATCTATAGCATATTTTTTTAATGATTATTTGGATATCCATTCATGTTTTATGCTCTCTCCCAGCGACCTACCAGAAAATCAAACCCATGGTGCACTCCCCCGTAGAAAAAGGCTCCAACTACTCCGTGACTCTGGTGGTGGGAGACAAGTCAGCAGACAGCTCTTCAGGAAGCAGAAGCTCTGATCCTCCACTGCTGGCCTCAGCTGGATGGAAGAAGGACACACATGAGGACTCGGCTCTGAGAGGCTACACAAGCCTGCCACGGCCTCGCAACAAGTCTGTCTTCAGAAAATTCTTTGGGAAAAAGGATCTCTGAGTTTATAAATGTTGATTTTTCTTTGTTAAAAGGGTTTTACAGATAGCTCCTAATGTGCAGTGCACATATTAGGCAAAAAATAACCAAATAAAAAAAAAAAGAAACTACTACTGACCATATTTATAATCAAAAGACATGCCACAGTTTTATTTCTGATCAGTTTTCCATAAATCACTTACTGGGCCAAAAAAAAAAAAGGCCTCATAATTAATCTTTTCATGAGTGTTCATTTTGCTTATGTACTTTTATCTTTTAAGCAAATCTAACAATACCGTGTTAGCCCACATTCACAATAAAACTTATATCAGATTTTTCTTTCTGTTTATGTGAATCGTATTTGACTTTTTTCAGGGCTGTATGGACGCAAAACTCTGACTGCCAGTTCCCGTTTTGAAATCGGAATTGTGTGACTGGATGTACAGTATATCTGAATGTTTCATTTGTGTGCCAGGGTTATACATTTGTCTGCAAAGCTGCATAACAGCAACAAGGCGGTAAAAATCAGCCAGCAACAAAGGAGGAAAGGGACAGGGGTCAGTGGAGAGACGTTGCCAATAACAGCTTCTATTCTGTCTCAATCCTATCTCCTCCATAGTAGAATGTATCCGGCATACATGGACGACGTTTCTGATGTAAGATACTTGTAGTTAAGAATGGGATCTGTCAAACTGGTTTACCAAATCAGAATCGGATAAAGTGCTTGGTAGTGTAAACATAGCATTAGTGTGCACTCTGTAGTTGCAGATTTGGATTTATTTTTCTCACCTTTCTTCCTCAGTTGGATTTCTATTATTATTATTATTATTGTTATTGCTGTGCTATTGTGTCAACAGTCCACCTTTGTGTTCATCCATTACAAATCAGTGGTTTGATACTGCTTGATCTTGTACTTTTTTAAAGCACCAGCTGTAACCATATACATAATAAAACATAAAAAAAACAAGCTCTTCCTTTTGCTGTGATTAAAGATTTATTTTTCTAAAGACATTTGTGGTAACAATCTCTGTTATTCAGGCTTTGTTTTAATCTCTGGAGGCTTTGAGAAGAAAAGAGATCAGAACAAAGAGATTAAAGGCCAAGGCTGGGCTCAGAGCATCTTCTCATCATTAGTCTTCTTTTCGCACATTAAAGCCCGACACAATTCAGAAACATTATTCAAACCTGCATAATCAACATTTAGACTGAAGAGCAGGCAGACATGGTTGTAATAATGAGGTCTACGCATGAAGCGTTTGCAAAATGCCACAGCTTAGCATTACAAAATATTCTGCGAATCCCTGCTCGACGTGTGAGAGAGATCCATACAGCGCGGAGGGACGTGACACATTTTGAGAGAATTTATGGATGGAAAACCAGAGAAGCAGATAACAAGCTAAAATCTCAGTCCCCTAAAAAAACTACTAATGCACACATATAGATGTGAATACTTGCTCTGAAATTCGCAGGTGGAAATAAACAAACTATAAAGTAGCTGTAGGTGAATCTTCAGCGCTTACAGCGGCGGAAGCGTGAGCACCGACGTGTGCTGGAAACCCTTTAGTCAGATTTGTCTCTTTTCATGCAACCAAGTGGGTGAATCTGCTGGATCAAGTGAAAGAGACTGGCTCAACTGAGATGTCAGTTTAAGAGCATAAAAGCTTAAGTGCCAGAAGCAGTTGAGCAGTGTTTTCTCTTGACGGCAGCTGAAATGTAGGATAAAAGGATAATAGATGGAATAACATGCAATTTGCACTGGTTTGAGACAACAGACTCTCACATCATGTCACTGCATAAGCCTGCAGATCTGCAAGAGGATTTAAAAAGTGCTCCTAATAAATATTATCATCATACTTTGGTAGTCTTGCGTTAAAAAAACAACAAAAACAGCTTTTATTTATGTTTAAACTACCAGAAGTTATAGCGTGGTTTTGATATGTATGAATACATTAACAATACAGGGGATGTTACTTGACCTTGCTTAGAAAGCCCTCATATAGGTCATTTTATATGCTGCTGCAATAATCTATTTGCATTAGTGGACTGTGTGCGAGACAAGTTAATGATTCACAGTGACGTCCAGAGTGTGACTGGCACACTCGCTTGGTGACTGCATGCACATATGGTGCCTGTTTTCTTGACGCGTGTCCCCTGCAAACGTGAGATTAAGACGTGTGTGTGTTTTCCCTCTTCATCATGTCTTCTTCATCAGAGGATGCGGCTGTCATCCTCTGATGCCCTGAGGGACGCGGCACCAGCCGATCGATTGATCACCATGCTCCAGATCTTTGTGTCCTCTCCAGCCTCTGACCTCTATACAGTCTGCTGCTACTGCTCCCTTCACAGCTTGGGGGGGCTGGTTTACCCTGCAGAAAAACACTCACTACGCTTGCGTGTCAGCACAGTCTGGAGGCTCACTCTCTGAGTGCATGGCGAGGGGTGGGAGGTCACGTAGTGCAACATAAACATTGGATACACAATTCACACGACCGTACTCCTCTCCACTTTTCTGCATTTCCTTCATCTAACCACTAAAGGCAACCACATGACACATCATCTCCAAGTTGAGCAGATGTCCATGTTGTGCTTCAGAGCCGGGTGACTCACGGGGTTTGCAACAATAATTCACAGAGATGCAGAAATCACAGGAACCATCAGCATAGTGTACCAGGGAACAGTGTCCTCGGGCTCTGGCTCTTCCTCAGCTGTGGATGGGAGATGCTGCTGGTGCCCCCGGAGAGATGCATGACTCTTTAACCATGACAGATAGTAAGGTAGTTGTTTCTGAAACATCATAGTTGAGCCATCTGATCCCAGTAAACATGCAGTTGTGGCATATGTTTTGTGAACAAATACAAGAGGAGGTTTGTTTTTGGTTAAGGACATGCTCTTTTAATTTTTTTCTCTTTTTTTAGCTTTTAACCTGCAGGCTCCAAAGTTACTAGCGTAGTCGTTTACCAGGCTTTGAAATCCAACTCTGTCTGCCTCATACAGCCCCAGGGAGCTCATGAAAGTGATGTCATGGGAAGAGTGGTTTAGGAACAATCAGTGGTGGGCAGCAGGATGGAATAGTGGTTAGGAACCCCAGATCAAATGGCTTCATTTCCACAGCCTTCGGATCCCATCTTACATGTCCTGCCCGCCTGTCAACATCAGAAGAACTACAGGTATGCTTATTAGCTCGGTGAGATGTGAGGCTCCTCTGGATCCTTTTTAATTACTAGGGGATGTGCTTGGATTTATTCAGTGTTTGGGAAGGGTCTAAGGCTTCAGGTACATTAGCACAGCTGATGCCTACCTTTCCGTCTTCTTGATATAATGCATGGATGTGGAAGAACGTACCCCTAATATTTAGCTCTGGGTGGAATTTAACAGACAACTTTATCTTCAAAATACTGGATGTAAGACAAGTCAAAATACAGTACATATGGTTCTGAAGCACACATGGGCAGCACAAGGTCTGAAAGTGGCCCTTGGACCACTCAGTCTGGCTTTGTTTAGATGAAAACAAAATAAATAAATAAAATAACATTTGTTCATGTTTCTTGAGGTGAGTGAAAACCATCTGAGTTGTATCACTACAAAAAAAGGGTTGTCTTCATGTAGAAAAAAAACAAACATTTTTTCCTGCTAGAATCGGGTCAGTGATGCAGCAGTTTTGATGGCAGAACCAGACTTGAAATGAAGGGTCTATAAAAGAGAAAAGCTGACTCCAAATGTTTTGATTTTAACCATATTTTGTCACAACTGTTGATTCAACACTAGTTTTTGTTACCCAGAGGAGTGCAGCTGTGTTCAAGCCGTAGATCAACATGTAATTCAGAATCATCAGGCAACGTAACTTACATGTTTTTGGACTGTGGGAGGAAGTTGGAGTACCCGGACAGAACCCACCCAAGCATGGGTAGAACATGCGAACTCCACACAGAAAGACTCCTGGCGGCCCGGGAGTCCAAGCAGGCAACAGTGCTAACCACTAAGTCACCGTGCTGCCCCATAGCCCACTATGTATACAGTATTCCTACATTTGTACTTTGAAAAATGTCCAATTTAAAGCTGTTTTTGTGCACTTTGACTACTTCACCCAAGTCATTCATCCATTTTCTACATCTGCTTAATCCTGTACAATGTCTGCTGGAGCTTATTCCAGCACATTATAGGTAAAAGGAAGTGGTACACCCTGGACAGGTCAGCAGTCCATCACAGGGCCACATTCACACTCCCTCCTCAATTTAAAATGTTTTTGGACTGTGGGAGAAGGCCGGAGTAACCGGAGAAAACCAGGAACCTTTTTGCAGTGAGGTAACAAACCATGAACTCCAAATAAATTGATCCCACTTTTCCTTTTTCATATGTAATCCCATCCCTTTTTTTAAAATCAGATATTAAAGTTGTACTGTCAACAAACAGCGACGCGCCACCATCTAAGGGCCAGGACTATCTGAGTATGTGCAGTGTACTGCATAACAACAAGATGACAGTATGAACACACTAATGTCCTCAAATTAATAACAGTAGAGGCACAAATTGGAACACAGTGCTAAATTCATCATTGTTCATTTGTGACAAAAGGCTATAAAGTGATACGGCTTTGTCACAAGACAACAACGGTACGGAAACCAAAGTTACTTCGGATAGCTTTTGCTGATAGTAGAGACAGGAGACCACGTGAGCCTGAAAGTAATAAACATTCCTTTAAATTTACTGAAACTGACATTTTGATGTAAAAAAATGTCTCCTTTATGTTCCTTTTTCTTCTAGAGGGCATATTTTTCATAAACAAGCCAAGTATCCACAAATTGGCAACAAAATTTAGAAAAATGCTGTCATACAAGCTTGCACGACAACTCAAATACATACTCTGAAGGTGAATTTTTGAAAAAACATAAAAGTAGGTTAATCTTCCCTATACTTCTATTAAACTGTCCAATTCATGGCCCTTTGACTACTTTCACTACATCGAAGTGACCCGTACAGCTATAGCTAACTGTGTGGTAACTTGGCTGTCTTGTGAATATATCTGGGCCTGCAGCGCCTGTTTGTCATACTCTGGGGGGCATCCAGAGCCTAGTGGGGAAGCATGGGGGAAATCAGCCCGATCCACACTGAGATATGACCTTGTTTTAGGGAGTATTGTTAAGCATTTGCCATGCGCAGCCTTTGGCAGAAAGAATTCTGACATCACAGATGCAAAGAAGCACACTTAGCTCCCCATCTTACAATAAATCATGTGGTCACCTTAGAAAAAACACCACTGTTTTAAGTGTGGTGTTGGGAAAGCTGCAGCGGCCTGTAATCTAACAATGTCAGTCCTTTTCTCTGTCTCTCCTTCTCAGTCCGCTGCTCCTGGCCTTTTGAGCGAGGCCATTAAACCCACATCCCTTCAATACCACAAAGTCCTCTAACTGAAGAGAATTTTTCTCATCTAAGCATCCTCTCCTCAAACCTCACCCCTCCCTCCGAACCTGCAAAATCCCCTTTGTCCTGGATTTTTGGTAAGCTCCTTGCATTTCTGCGTCCTCCAGAGTGGAGTGGAGGGATAAAGGGTGACAGGGTGCCACACAGACATCTGGCCCACAGATTTGCCACAAATGCATCTCGGCGATATGAACATTGATCAGCTGCACGTTCACTCAGACTGTTCTGCTTGACCTTTCATGCAACACTACTCTTGGTTAGGACACATCAATGCATCCAAGTCCCCTGACAGTATACCAGCTTCTCCACCTGCACAACAGTTATGCATAAACAAATTCATGCTCCTGATAATGCAAAAAGCTTCATGACCACATGCTCAAAGTCTCTATGAAATATAGTAATCCATATGTTCACTTTTATGCATTTATTTATATATATTTATTTATATATTATTTATATATTTATTATATATATATATTTATGTACTCCATAAATATATATCAAGGTTCAAGGTGTTTTATTATCCCTAAAGGAAAATGTGCTTTGCAGAAATCAATGTAAACAAATAAATAAAACAATAACTTTTTTAAAGAAAAAATAAATAAATAAATAAATAAATAAATAAATAAAACAATAACTATTAAATAAAAGTAACTGTTAATGTGCATTATTCAGGAGGTTCACTGCAGCAGGAAGAAATTAAGTTTTGAACCGTTTTGTTCTGCACTTAAGTAAACTGAATCTACAACCTGAAGGCAGCATGTTAAAATTGTCCCATAAAAGGTGGCTTGTTTTAGCCAGTATTGCTTGGTTTTTCTTCAATAGTCTGACCTTGTACAGTTCATTAAGGTCAAAAAGAGGCATAATAGAAGTACAAGTAAAAAAAAAAGATCAATGAAACAGATAAAACCTTCTCATAGAAGTGCCATTGTTATTATAACTGTAAATTTACTCTAATGCAAACGATGGTGTATCTCTTTGCACACCGCGTCTACCTGGGGCTCAAAACATTTTGCTGTTGTTGATTACAGCATCAAGATAACTGAACTGATGCACCACCTCTGCAGCTGACCCTTCAACATGACAGGAGAGATGAACATCTGAATTTTAAAAAATCAATACATACGTCTTTAGTTTTTTTCCACATTGACTTCTAAAAAAAAAAGAGAAAAAAGAGATTGATACCAGTCACTAAAATTTGCTCAGAATAGGACAATCCTCATGGTCGTCACAGCTGAGGGACACATTAACTAAATTGTGCAAATTTGATGATGTGGCGCCTTTCATGATAGCTACGGCATTCGTTTGTATATAAAACAAATGAAAGAATGGGTAGGACACGACCCTGAGATCCAATGAAAGAAAAGAGGACATCTGATAAAAGCTCATTCACTTTCATCACCCGCCGTGACCTCATTGTTAAAAAGTCCTCCTGCCAGCAGATTAGACCAACATCAATGCAATAAGTGTTTCTGAGTCTGTCTGCTAAAATGTATGACTTACATCTGTTATCACTAGAAAGTGTCTCTGGCTGGAAATCCCTGCTGAGTGATGTAAACATAACATGACAATACAGATAGTATGGATGCTAATTACATCATCATCAGATGCACGCTCACACCCTTCGCTCTGTAGAATTGGCAAGGTCTCTGTCACCGTTACGTAACCCATCTGCTGCCCTGCTGCAGGGTGCGACAATCACCTTCGAGTCCAGACAACCAGCTTCATCAACAGCCTGCTTAGGCCAGAACTACAGCAGCTAAAAAATGACACATTTCCATGTCAGTTTGAAAAAGTTCCCACTGCAACATTGACTGAAGATGTGTTTACAGCGACTGCTGGTGCCAGTGGATCCAGAAGGGACGTCAGCCAGGGCCACAGAGCAGATGCTGGCACAGCGGCGCGTCTGACGCAGATCACAGCTGGCAACTCCTTCTGCAGCCAACCAGGCAGGTCACATCAGTTACACAAGCAGCACTGAAAAACAGCACTTCAATGCTTTTATTTATTTATCTTTTCACTTTGAAATGACCCAAAGGTGATTCGGAGCCAGACAAAAAAAAAAAAAAAATCAAAGTAAAAAAATACACCAAAGGAGGGGTAATTATAATTATTGACATGCCAAGAAGAGATTAACTTTATTTTAAGTTTTATAACATGTCCTACTCCAGATTTTTTTAAACCCATTACCTGTCAAAATAAAACCTTTACATAACCCAAATCCAAAATGAAAAAAAAAACAAACAAAAAAAAAAAAACTGGGCGTCTTCTTTCATTTGTTAATATGCAGTAAATCTGTTCCATTATGTCTGACTTGTAAAAGAAAACAGTTGGAGCTGGGAAGTTTTTTTAATGAGGTTTTTTTTTTCTTAAAAAAAAGATTATAACAATGTTATTTCAAAGTGCTTATATTAGTTGGTAGTTGTAACGACAATATGTCACCAAAAAAGTCTTTGGGGGCAGAGATGCAGCAGCACATCTTCCATTTATTAACAAATGCATGAGAAAGTCATTAAATTCTTAAAGGACACACATTATGTCCTCCCTTCCCTCCTCTTTTTTCTTACTGGTCTAATAATATTTAGCAAGTCAAGGGATCTTGAGGAAATGCAGCACATAGATAACTCCTGCCTGAGATGAACAATATTGATCTCAGATCCCTCAAACAGCAAGGCATCGAGAACTGTCATCCATGAATATATCAAATAAATAATTTGGAAAACATTAGTCAATCATTACGATACAGACCTCATTCACAAATATAATTCAAAGCTTTACTGTGCAAAAATATTAAATGTCTTGTGTTTATACAGTCTAGTGAAATATAGGTTTAAGGGCTATTAGTATCTTTTAGGAGCAATTCCCTTACAATCTCAATATTGCTCTGATTTGGAATTTTAAAAGCATTCTCAAATATAGTTTATGTACTAAAAACATTTATCCTTTACTGTAATCTGACTGAACGTGGATGGACTCCATTACCTCCATAGAGAGGGAAAATAAAATCCCTGAAACTAAAGTTAAGCTCTGTTGGTTCCACAGAATGTGAAACCAACAAAGAGGTTAATCATAAAAAAACAAAAGATTTATGAAAGATGAGAACTGTTCCCAGCTTTACTTATTAGATGTGAATATCAAGGACATTTGCTCATTTTTTAAAAGAAATATTTATTTTTTTCCATTTATCTGTTCACAGTGGTGGATGAATAAAAGATGATAGGATTGCAGACCATAACCACATCAAACATTGATTAGTTCTCAGTGAGCAAAGCCTCAGGTTGACAAGACAAACACTAGAGAGGCTCCCACTGGGAAAAAAAAGAAAAAGCAAGTGCCTGCTTTGTGTTCTCATTTATTAATAATAATAAAAATAAAAATAGCACACTCCTTCTCAAGCAAAACAAACATTATATCCTAATAACTGAGGACAGAAAGATGGTCTCTGTGAGACAGAGTCAGAAAGAACTATTGTCAGGACCAAGCCGTCTTTGACCTGGAGACTGTGGGATATTTACATGCTAAGTGAAGAATTCCTCTGCTGTGCTCCATCTCACGATCAATTATTCAACATGCAATCCATTTGAAGCTGTATGAGAGAGAGAAAAAAGAAGAAACTGTATACATAAATACATGCATGTGACACACTAACTCTTCCTGCAGCTTGAGATGCCCCTCAGCTTACTGTACTATAGGTCACAACTCCCTCTCGTTAAGAATGTGCAGAAGCATTCAAAATTCTGGTTTTGTGAAGCACATATGCACTGACACATTTAAAATTGTTGTCAGCAAAAACAGACACAGACTGCAGGAGCTCTCCCTTTGCTGAGTGTGAACGGCCACGTTAGGTTGTATGCTTTAAACATTCTTGTAGTGCAGTTAAAATATCTTGCAGAAGAGCATTCCTGTTCTCCTTGGACACCTACAGGGGAGAAAGAAATGAGTGGAACAAAATTAAAATGAGACGCGTTGCTAGTCTGAGCAAAATGTGCATTTACAGAGATGAGTAATATGAAACAGCAGGATTTTAACCTCTCAGAATACAGCGTTCATATCAAACCACCTAATCTAAGTGGAATGACTACTCGAGTTTCCCAAAAACTGTGAGGTCTGACTCATAATCATGTTTGGCACCATATCTACCCAAGCACTGTGAGTATTTTACATGACAATATCCATAACTGAGTGTTCCCTTGCAAATCATTTTGACATTTGAGACACCCCTTTGTTGGAAAATCAGTCACGCGTGATTTACACTTAATCCTACAATAGCTGAGGGATAATATGGGGTATGGTCCTTCTGCCCTCCTAAGCAAATGGATACAGTGTATACAATGTCCTGTAGCTATTGTGGGACTTAACAGTTTCCAAACTGACCTAAATATCTCCTTTTTTCCCCCAGAGAAAGTATTAGTATTCTTTTTACTCACAGTGAAAACCTTGACATCTCTCCTGCGCCGCACCTCTTCGACCAGACCCAGTGGTTTACCTTTGGGGATGGGGATGGTGCCCAGGATCGTGCAGGAAGAGTTATCTAAAGTCTGCCTCACCGCCCTGATGAATGACTGGCTGAAGAGCTCCATTTTTCCAATCTCGTCGATGACGAACACCTTCCTGCTGCACCCATCTGTTGACCCTATCTGGAGACACAAGACAAGGAAGAGAGAAATCACTGCATGCATAAACATGGATCAAGATGTGAAAATTTCAGCCACTAGTGCCTTAATTAATCATTATTTTCTATCAGATATCTGATTAATTACTCTCCAAGAAGTGTTATAATGCTAAGAAAAATGCTGATTATAAGTTTGCAAAGTTTAATCTCATGTTTTCAAAGTGCTCATAGCAATTTTCAACCAGCCACGTGAAAATGCAAACATAATCAAATCTCAGTTATGGAAAGGATTTCAGAGGAAATGTTTATCATTACCCAACCCAAGGCTGGATGATGATTTTTAATCCCTTGAGTGACTAAAAAAATACTTTAAAACAAAAAGACAACAAAATCCATCAAATTCAGATGGTTTTCAGAGCAACTGAATAGTTTTTATAATTCATTTTAATTAACAGTCAAGAAAGATTAAATGTGTTAGTTAACTGGACCCTTTCTTGGATGTTTAGTTTTTCTTGAATATGGATGTAAAGGATAATTGCTTTTACAGGTAAATATGGAGGTTTGAGGTATCAAGTTCATTGGACTTCACATAAAAGACGTGATATAGTTTATCCAACTGTGTGATTTTTGATTGCAGTGTTTTCAAGCCATAACAAATGGGGTTAAAGCTCATCTCCATACAGCTTGTAGTTAAGATTACCGTAGCATGGTTTAAAAAAAAATGTGAACCTTTATCGCAGAATGGTTGATTTTTTTTTTTTTGGAAGGTTCTTTTTGCCTTAGGAGGTTTAACATGTAGTGACTTTAAAAAAATGTACTACACAGTCCTTAAGGAATTATTTTTTATAGTGGTGAAACTCAGGCTTATTCAGACAGTACAACTGTTCATATTTCTATCATTTTTTTAACTGGCAACTGAAATTGTAAGCTTAAGGTCAAATTTAATGTTTGCCTTTGACTAAGGCAAACAGTCCACAAATGATAGAGAGATATTGAGGTTTTCCAGGCATGTCCCACTGGGAAGAGACCCCGGGGAAGACCCAGGACACGTTGGAGGGACTACGTCTCTTGGCTGGCCTGGGAACACCTTGGGATCCCCCCAGATGAGCTGGATGAAGTGGCTGGGGAGAAGGAAGTGTGGGCCTCCCTGCTTGGGCTACTGCCTCCGCGAGCCGACCACAGACAAGCAGAAGAAGATGGATGGATGGATGGATGGATGGATGAGGTAGATAGGGAGTAAAACCACATCATGGATGCAAATCTCAGTCTGCTTATATGACTAAGAAAGTTCTTAGATGTTACAGTCAGCTGGTAATCTGAGGTGATTACAAGCTGACTACGAGCAAAGATGAAAGTAAAGTTTGACGCCAAAGCAGAGGCACCTTCCTTTATGGCACATGTGTAGGCGTCACTCTGGTCTCACTTTACATGCTGGATAAATCACGGTCAGTGACAGCCAGACGGTGCCACGGACACTAAAAATGTCGGTGTGGAATTTACAAGTTTTGCAAGCTTGCAATTATTCCATCAATTTTAACAAAAAAAAAAATCAAAGGTTTGATGATTTGTAAGTGGGAAGTATAAGGAGTATTTTGCTCACTGTGATCTACTTAAGAGGGTGAGCTTAGAGGGCATGTCTTGCAGTCTTACATTTCTGAAGAGGGGGAGCACCAGACCCTCAAATGAAGACAAGTCAACTACATACTGTCCCACTGTGTACTCCTGTCTTCCCTGAGACCCAGCAGGGCCGTCTCTGCAAATAAAAAATGAAGCAGGGTTGAGTCAAAACAAACTGATCAAAGACAGCAGGTAACTTGATTTGGAAAAGATGAGAAGCCCTCTACCTGATTCTGGACAGGTGGCCCCTCTCTCCTTTCAATGTGACAACATCAAAGCCGACTCTCCTACCTCCGCCTCTGACCTCCTCCGTGTAAAAGCCTTCAGCTCCCACTCCTGATGACAATAGAGCTTCACATGCTTTCTGGACCAGGGTGGTTTTGCCCACACCTGTAAACAATACAAGAAACACGGTTAAAAAAAGCAATAAAATCATTATAAACTAGATTATATCGTCTTAGACTGTAGTTTAAAACACTTTAAGTGATGTTGTCTGCATCCAATCGGTCCATTATAAAACAAACTATTTCTAAACTGGAATAACCAGCGACTTATTCCAGTTTTCTAAATCAATTCAAACAGAAACAGTGCAATCCCCTTTCATTCGTTTTAATAAGCTAAATAGCGTCAAGATCCTTTTATAAATAACTATTGTCATTTTATCGCAGTATCATCCGTACAGACAATATGCTAAAACAAGCTAATTTATTAAGGAACTGCGTTAAAGTAAAGGTCATATAAATTGGGGTTTTAGTTGAAACAGCTAAGTGACTGTTTCGGCTTTAGAGAAACTTCTAGTTCAGCCATTTCTACGCACACTCGTTGTTACCTGGAGGTCCAGTTAGAAAAACGTGTTTGTACATTTCTCTCCAGCAACCCAACGTGTCGCCGCAGGTCTTCCGTAAACATGGCTGACGCATGCGCAGTGGAAAAGTAACTTATGACAACGTTTATCAATATTTTAGAAGCTGATAAAGTACTTTTAAATTCTTGCTAACACTGGCGTAATATTTTGGATTAAATAAATTTTCAAAGATAATTTTATTTACTATTAAGCAGTTAAGAAACAACAAACGATTTTGAAACATAAATGAGCAATACAGCCGAAAAATTCATGATCTTGAATAAACTGTCAGTTTTGTGCGACTTGAGACAAATACTTACAATACCAATAACACAGGTGTAACCAGTACTGAAATGGCTTATGTGCAGTCTTAATTCAGTATGTACTTTTACTTTTATGTATATAGCCACTGTTATATAAAGATGCATCGTATGTTTAATGTGGAGTTTAAGACCTTAATCTTAAAGAAACAGTCAATTAAAATGTAAACTAACTACAGAGTGATGTAAAATTGAATAAAGTAAATTTATAGTCTGTCTTTTGACTTTTAATATTTTCTCTTGAAATCTCATGTGAAATATTATTCATAACAATTAGTATTTAAAAGAAATATCTTTAAACCATGAGTTGGCCCAAAGCTAAGACCTGCTGGGAACAGCAGCTTATACACTAAATTATTTGCTACAACACAATTCTTAAATGATTTTTTTTAAATTCTTTTATGCATTACCAAAAAGACTCGGACTCCAAAGCCTTTAATTTGTAGCTTAACAATAATCAAGTTATATGGATATAAAAGGTGAAAATACATTTTTTAAAAGTCTTTATTTAACATTGTTGTCAAGCATTACAGTGGGTAGTATCACTCTTCTTCAATGTCATTATTAGCTGTCATATTGTGCAGTCCTACATTTTTCTTTACATTGTGTATCCAGGGAGTTTGCAGGCCACAAGCTCGGAAATGTGTTTATAGTCCTTTCTGAAATCCAGAGATCCAAGCTCATCCTCCAGCTCCTCTCCCTCCTGAGCTTCAAATGAGGAGATCGATTCTCCAGAAAATCTTTGAACAGGGTCACTGTTCTCGGCTGACTCAGCCTTTTGAGCACTTGATGATATAAAGCTCTCGCCACTAGAGTATTTTTCCAGTGCGTTACTTGCAGCTCTCTGTTTTCTGGAGCAGACAGTTTGTAAGGAAGACTGCCTATCCCTGTCATTATCATCAGAGGAAAAGCTGAGAGCCGAGGTGTGGGTGCGAGGTCGGACGATGTGTGTGCCCATTAGAGCTCTGTGTGGAGAGCTGGGGGCTTTGACAGGCTCAGGGAGGAGATCTGTTCTCTTCTGGATACCTACCGATGTCGAGTCAGAGTTGCAGAGGTCAAGGTGAACAGGAGACTTAGGAGTCTTGGCTCTGGAGGTCTCAGGGCTGCTCAAAGGATCAGGAGAGAAAGCATCACTATATTCAAGACTGTCAAAGTCATCCATATAGTCTGCTTCCTCATTTTCTTCAATGCTGGACTCTGAAAATGAAGATTTGTGTCTGCTGTGCCTGCTGCTTTGGGAAGATTCATTTTGGTTTCTTTCTCTGTCAGATTCAGATTCTGCTGGATCTGATTTGCTGTGATGTTCATACTCTTCTTTGCTCTGAGAAATCCTGTCACTATCCACACTGGGAATGTGAATACATTTCAAGTCTCTTTGTGAAAGAGAAAATTTTTGTGAAACTTCTTGTTCAGAATGGACTTTCTCCTGCTGAGCTCTTTGTTTCAGCCTGCTTGTGCCTTGTGGCTCAGAGTCTGCTGTGAAGCTTTGTATCACTGTCTCAATATTTTCATCCTGGCTGGAGATGTGGTTATAAACGGATTTTCTTTTGCTAGACTTCTTCTGTTTTCTACTTGATGTTGTCTTTCCTTTGGTTGTCCTTGATGGGGTTTCTTTCTGTGCCACTTCCATGCACTCACGATGTTTTCCTTTGAGAGGAGAAATTAGCTTCAGCCTTAGATTAAATGTTCTAGTTGTTCCATACACAAGGTTTTTCCTTCGAAATTTACTGGATCCTTTATTCCCAGTTAAAGTCTCACCTTGGCTGTCTTTCTTTCCTACAGATGAGGGGTTCATTAGGGGTGTAGAGCAGTTTCTAGGGTGTTGTAAATGCTTTAACTGTTCAGTTAGCAGGTCTGGGTTTTGTGTTGGATGTGAGGTGTTTCCATGTCCACCTGAAGGCTCAGCGGAAGAAAGCCTGTGTGTCCAGGCTTGATTTGGATGAACATTCAAGTACTGGTCAGGGTTCTGACCATTCAACAGTGACAGCTCAGCAACAAGAGCATTTAACAGAGGCAACTGTCGTAAGGCTTCCCTGAGGGTATTAGGGGTCACCTTACTGGTCTCTTGGCTGCTTGGTATTTTCGGACTGTGAGTCACTTTCTTATGAGAAATTGGACCTTTGACTTCCTTTTCATCATCCTCGCTTTCAGATGGCAAATCTTCAAATGTAAAAGCCTCCATTTCTGAACTGAGTAATTTGTAATCCATCTTTTCATCATTGCCCTTTTCCTGTCCAGTATTACTGTAGTACAGACAGGGGGGACAGAATGCAGTTAAATCTTCCTCAAAATGATCTCCAGCTTGACTTTGAGCTGTATCACTTTCAGCATCATCATCTTGATTATCCTCGTTTGATAGGATTTTTAAATCTGCCTGCTCATTGATTTGAACGTTTAAGTCCGGCTCATCAAAAGCGGGAGGACACACACTCCCACAGCCAAGAGGCAAAGCCTCTCTAGGTTTAATCTTCTCCTTGACATACTCTTGCTGTTCTCCACCAGGCACACACGTGCTTTCGTCTCCTCTCTTCTCTGTGATATGCGGCAGTAAACTAGCTCCCAGGCATACCAGTTTATAACTCAGGGATAATTTTCCGATTCTCTCCCCTGTGAGGTTGCATATATTAACAACTTCTCTCTCTGTGTGAGAAGAGGGATGAGAAATGCCATTTTTAGCCACATCCTGCCAGATTGTGTCCATCGCTTTAGCCAGAGATATCACAGAGGAGCCAACTAATCTGGGGGTGCCCTCTGCCACATCCAACACCATAGCATAGAGAGGGGTGTCGGAAAGATGGAAACGCAGGGAGGTCAGGCTTATTTTGAAAAGGCAAGACTTTCCTCTGTTAAAGGCGTGCTTTCCTCTCCGTTCGGGCTGGTTCATGCTTCCGCTGCTCGGCGGATGCTGATAAATCAGAAGCGTTGGAAAATCCAGGAGTCGTACTCCGAGAGCCAGCTCCCCAGAGACCTTGGTATGTCTTTCGAGTCCGATGTAGTCCACCAAAAGCTCAAATGAAAACAAAGTCTCCGGATAATGCAACGACATGCTGAAAGTGACTTATCAACAAAAGAAACAAGCGTCTAACAAACAAGCAAAAATCACCAATCCCTACAAACTAAGTGCTTACAGCAGCTCCATGGAAACAAACGCTGTCGCGAGCATTTTACGTCATAGGCTCTCTTCTGGGAAATGTAGTTCTATTTAAATTTTTGTTTTAAATATGTCATGTAAGTAAATTTGTTTATTTCAAATGTATTCTTTAATAATATTTATTTCTACTAAATTTGAAAAAACGAATAACCGAATAAGCCTGTTAACAATTCAAAATAAACATTGCTGTTAAAAGTAAACCCTAGAGTCATAAAATATTGAAAGAGCAAATGAGGATTTGTTGAGATAGTTTGGAGGAACTTTTCTACACTTCACCAGATGGTGCCACTGTAGGGCTTATACTAAAGTAGTCTTATGGTTGGTAGTGATATAAAGGACACCTTTCTTTGTTTACATTACAGCCTGTGTGTTCGCCTTTAGTCTAACTTGGGCACACATTTTCACCAGTATTCAACAACAAAATAGAAAAATAACATTTCCGAGTTTTGCCCAAGTGTGGAGTGGGCGGAGTCACTCTCCTTACGTGTTGTCATCGCGGAGATAGGTGCTGGATGGATATGGTCTGTGTTACTTCAGTCTGGAGGCTGAGACTGAGAGAGGGAGATGTGAAGCCGACAATAGCTCAACCGCGGCTGGTTTTTACACCTTTTAGGATAACTAACACCGTTTACCGCGTGGACGGGACGGCGCTCACGTGTCCAGGTAAGTCGGTAGTGTGTTTTTCTGACTCTGAATCGACCAGAGTAAAAACTAGAGGGTCCAGTTGAAAGTGAGCGCAGCGAAACTGGCTTATCGCTGGGGACAGTGAACACAAAGGATAAAGTTGCGCTCAGAGACCGAAGCTGGACTAGTTTAAGCCACAGATGTAAAGTAACAGGATGATCCGACGCTTTAGGTGCAGTTTATCTCTATCCTTTATTTGTGTTTGTTCATAAAGTGTCCAAGAGCGATGAGGTTGGTCACTTAAACTTGTTTATTTTTCCTCTCTCCTGAGAAACACTTACATATAGACCTTTATACGTTTAGTTTTACTTCATTATCTCTGAATGCAGACTTTATTGTTTCAGCGTATTTTAAACTACTAACGGTTAGGGTGATGGAGGTGGATGAGCGTGCGCGTGCAGGAGACGTGGACGGGAGCATTTTTGAATGAAATGTTTTATGGTGCAATTCCTTCATGTAGTCGATAGGGGGCGACAAAGTCGTCATTGTCCAACTAGTCGTGGGTAATAAAGCCTCACATGTCTCCTGAAAGTCAAGCCCGCGGCTCTGTTCTCACAGGTCATGTTTAATTTTGCTGTGAGGCCCTGAGTGGAATATGTTTTTAATTATGTAAGCAACTTGCTGTTGGGTTAGTTGTTTACTTGAGTTTTTTTTTCCAACTGTAGGAGCTTGCTTGTACATTCAGACAAAGAACACTTCCCCTAACGCCTTAGTTGTTTAAAATCTCCATAAATAATATGTGGCAGTCTGCTTGTACACAACATATACAATCTTGCTTCACTGTTGACTGATTCTGTGGCCCATTCAACTCAAACTGACTGTACTGTATACTCGTCTGGGAGGTTAAGTCAAATATTGTTTGTCTCCCAGGAGCATATCCTTTGCTGTCTTCCTGTAGGAAATTTATCTCCACATGAGGAAAAAAAAAATCCCAATAAATCATAATAAACAGGCCCTATCCTTAGTTAAGGAAAAAAAAACAATACACACAACTATCTGCTGATGAGTGTCAATGTAAATTTCCATTGCTTAATTTTAGCTCCTTTGGATGCATTTTCTTTTGGCTTTACAGCTTGCATCTGAACAGATCAAGCATGCAGAGTTGTCTTCTCTCTCCTGGAGCGTTAAGATCAATAAGACACCATTATTTTTCACAGGGCTTTATGTCTGGGAAGGATTAGACTTCCTTGGAAGCTGTGCTGAACTAAGTAGGCACAGGAGTGCCTTAATATTACTAAAGTATGTCCAAAGCCTGCTATAGCATTTAACATTTTTTCCTTTGACACAAGAAACGCTTGGCTGGATTCCAGCTACTATAGGTTTGCACATCGGGGAGGCAATCTTTCAGCTGAACACCAATCTAGATGGGCATAAAGACATCATTACTGATATGTGAAAAATGCAATATTACTGTGCACAAAAGATAAAAATAAACCCAGAGAGCTGTTCATTTTTACCATTATCATACACATTGATATTTGAATTAGTTCTTTTCTTTCCCAATTTAGTTTGGATTCATACTTTTCTGATTATGTTTTGCACCGAATAGTTGACACATATGACCTGGTTGATTTCTGGCTTGTAGAAGCTATGGTTTTGCTACAATGCAAAGTGTAGAGTTTGTTGGGGATCAAAGAAAAATGTATTCAAGACAAGTTTTTTTTCTCTTTCTTTTGCAAAGGACACGGTTTTGGGCCTCTTTATCTCACACAATGTGCATCTGGAGGGAGACTTACTAAATGTCCCCGATAAGTCTTTCAACATTAACTTGAATAGAGAATAGAGATCTGTTATGTTGTGCCATCAGTAGGGTTCCGAGAGGTCAGAAGTATGTGCTATCCATTTCCAAGAACACCTTCTGCATGACTAACTAGACAATGGGTAATTGAGCCAGACAGATATGTCTTTCAAAATAAAGTTATGTGCACAAAGTGTGTTCAGCTGAACAATAAGGCACCTGTCAGATTCGGAGGAGAAACAGTCTCCTGTGACATGCCCACAGGGCAAATCCAGTTGTTATCATTACAGAGCTATTTAGGATGTCTTCTGGTCTGTGTACTTGGAGATGTCCCACTAGTTACAGCCCCTGTCTTTAGTTTCATGACAAAGAAATTGTCTGTAATTTTAGTACCAGTATTCAGACATTACTTTGAGTAGTGGCAGATTTCCGTATTTCTTGTTACACAACTCACATCAGTGCATTCAGCGTAGGCTGGTCATGGGATCTTTCTCTTTGTTCATCTGTGTTGTCATTCATTTTCACTCTTGCTGTACTGATTGTGAAAGGCTCCTGAGATTTTTTTTTCCTCTCAGTGTACCATAGAAGCATGCCACACTCTGTGGCACACCCACTCCTAACAGATTCCACATCCCATGCATGTGACGAGGATCAGGTAGACCTGGTCTGGTGTGTGCTGGCTGACTGGCTGGCCAGCCAACAGCCACAATAGGCCTCCCCAACCAAATCCTGTTGCTTCAAAACCAACCAACCAGTAGACAGGGGATCACATGCTGCCTGCTCCTGTTTTGAGAGCCAGTTTTTCTCCTCGGCATTTGTCAGTCTTTGTTTTGATTGCAGTCTGGATTTATGGAAGGATTTAAGCCTACTCATCACTGTTAGGGAAACCGTAGATGAAGTCACGAGGATGATGTTTTTCTTTTTTGTAAGTTTATCTATTGTTCCTCTGGAGGACTGCTTGTGATGGATGTTTGTGGTTTATTGAGGAATATTTATGACATCTAGAGTGTCGAAAAATGCTTAAACAAAAAAGGTTTCCCTTGTAATTTTATAAGTCAAATGTGTGACAGTGATGTGCATAAAAATACGTTCGAACTTGTTGCCTCCACAGTGTCAACAACACCTGTTATTGATGTGGTATAAAAAGGTGCAACAAGCTCTCTGCGTGATTCTTTGAAGAGTTTCAAAATAAACTATGAAAGAATCATGTTACTTTCTCTGCTTCTAGACTAAGATCTATTGGTTTGGCATGAGCTGGTATAAAATTGACAATATGATAACTTTAAGTAAAAATATAACATTTACACAGTATTACAACTTTATTATTCAAACTCTGTGTATATTTAAAATATAAGTTTAAAAAAATCTATAGACCACAAGCCAATTTTTATTTTTAAGCAAAAATTTGTGACATTAATAGCTTGTACCAGTAAACTGAGAGATTCTTAATGTTGGTTTTTTTCAGGAGTATTCACAGTTTTTGTCTGTGCTGCATATGTAATCAAAGTAGTAATAGGAAAATGTTTTTCAAACCTGAATGCTGCACTACTAGTCTGTACTGGTTTTTATCAAACTGTGGTATTAGGAAGCATGGACTTGTACTATGTGCAGTGAACGAGGTATACTGGGACTGTGTCTGGCTTCTGGAAGAATTTCCAGTGTGCAGCTGACCTTGAGAGTGTAGGCTGCAGACTGGAGGAAGTGTAGCTCTACTTTGGATGGAAACATGTGATCTCCATTCTAGGGTAAGAGGGATGAAGGTTAAAGAAGACATGCTTTCTGAGAGTGAGATCACATGTTCCCAGTCTCCACTTACCCCTCAGGTTACTATAACTAATAATACAAAGGGCTGGTCATGTGACCAGCCTCTGGATATGCCTTTGAATAATCATTCTTACTGGGTGTACTAGGTGGTAACAGTGATGAGTATGTAGTACATACTGCATACTGCCTTGTACGAGCAGTACACAATATGTGGCTTTGGAAACGACCCATAGGTTACATCTTATTCATTTTCTCACCACAACAAAAGCTGAGGATTCTTACCATATTAACGTCATAAGCTCAAATGAGATATTTAACCTTATACTGTATGTCTTTGTGATATACAGTATGTGGGGTAGTGGCCACATGCCACTTTACTTATTAAGGTTGTCTGATGTGTTCAAGTAGATACAGTGGGATGTGTAATATTCATTGTACTTCTGTTAAAGGATAACTTTTCTTTTTAGCATGTCCATTGTGTTTTTGTTTCAAAAGTACATATTAGCTGATGGAATTTAAGTCAAATTAGCCAGAGCAGCTGCTTCAACTACCTGATGAACATCTCGTATCTGTTCCATTCTGGCATTGGCTAATTTTTCCTTCTTTTTTAGCAGCATTGTTGCTTGATGGAAATCTGTTGAGAAAACACAAAAACAAATGTCAAATTTTGATCACAGTTGTTGGTGAGGCTGGTATCAACATCTGCTGAGACCAACTTCTGAGGGACTTGTGGAGGAGGTTGGATGTTGGGGTAAAGTGGGGGATGAAGATGATGACTTTTGATGATTCATTTTCCTGTCATTGACCGCTAATCTAGACCATATGTATTTGTTGGGCAGATTAGGCATCTGGTGACTTCAGCCAGAACAAAGAATGGAAATACATCCCAAATCTTTATTAAAACTGTTTTGAAGCCTTTTTGTTTTGCTGTAGACTGTGAGTAAGGAGTGACACATTGAATTTTACTGTACACTAGACAGTACTGCTGTGTTGTGTCTCATCAAAACATCATGACCGCCAGCTTAAATCATACTGTTGAAGTGACCTATTGACTTGACACCATTTTCTGGGCTAATCTCCATCCCCAACACAGAAGTGACAGATGGAGCACATATGATCTCAACTGTATGCTGGTAATTTCCAGATGTAGTCCAGTCAGTCAACAGAGATGCATGCCTGTGACACTGTGTGCCATCTGAAAGATAGTGTTTAATATTTCAGGTGTAGGATATAAATGACACAAGTGACTCTTAAAGGAAGACCATTGCACTACAGAATTTTAAAAAAAAAACATTTTTTCTGCAGTCACCTAACTGTTCATCCAGTCCACTGTTTTATTTCCTACCCTTTCATCTCACATATATGTGCAGTGGAGGGTCACTCTCTTCATCACCATGGCAATAATTTAACAATGCCCCTCCAAAGAAAAAAAAAATTATACTCATGCCTTATTGATTTGTAGTAGTCAAGCATGTGGAAAAACATGTCTTGACAAGATGAATTATGTCTACACCTACTGTTCCCTTAGGATCTCATTAGTGTCAACATCAGGAATGCCGGCGAAAAGCCGCCCAAAAGTTCCTGACCCTCATTACATATTTTGTCTACTTGCCTGTCATTGGTCCACAATGAATAGAGAGTACTGGTCAGTCATTATCCCAATGTCCACGACCTGCAGTGACCCAAGGGGTCGACCCAGTCTGTGTTGGCCTGAGATAGATCACACCATTGGGATAGCTGACGTCTGTAGTTGTATCCAGCCACCAATGGGAGATAAGAAGGGATTTGGTTTAAAGCTCTCTGCATACCTCTTTCCTACTGTAGCGAAGAGGAAAGGGTCAGTTTAAATAGGTGGATGGGACCGAGTGTGTATGTGTGGTGGAGCCAGACTCCAGACTGTATACCATTATTGCCCCAGGATATGTGTCACACATTTATGAATACCATAGACTTAGTAACTCTACTCTGATCAAATGATGAAATATTTATGATTGCACAGATAAATGTAATTATGTCACCGTTTGTTGGGCTATTTCTTAATATGTATGTATATATGCAACTATACATATTTGCCTTGAAGATACAGTTTCAAATACTAGAGATATGTGTACCATATTAGTCTCAAATAATGCAAATGCTAATGTAGCACGAAACTCAAGCATGTGTACCCTTGACTCTAAGGCAGAGGTTAAGCCTAGGAGCAAATATGCATTGGATGAGTGGCTTCAAAGCATTAAAGTACGCTGTCTTGTTTACGATAGAGGATAATTGTAATAACCAATTCTAATGAAGCGGAGCTGTGACAGATGCTCATTTTTTATGTGTGTATGTGTGTGAACCACTGAGGCATTGCTGCTGGGGCCAGTATCCTTCACCTAACCTCACCGCTACATTGACGTGCTTTTAAACTGTTACTGAGTAGAATGTTATCCACAAATTCAGATTAGTCTACAAAAGCAGCTTAAAATGACTGTGTTTTTCTCTTTAATATTGGTCCTGACCTACTCTGTAAAGGGTCCTGAGATGACATATGTGTGTGTTTAATGAAATAGCCTCTGGATTTCTTCGGGGGGTGCCATGCTGTAGAGTTAAACTGGAACAAGACATAAAAATACAAGCGACGTGTCATGCAGTCATCTGTCATCTCTTCACATGCTTAGTTTGACCAGTTCTGCTGTGGATCTTTTGTGAGATACCATCTTATCATTTGTTCTCAGAGTGGAATTTGGAGGATTTCTAATTATAAGTGTATTTCACACAAAGGAACTTTCTCGTGAGCAGCCCAATGGTGAGAAAGCGTCTGTTTTTTGTTGGTTCCTTTTGATGTTGCCAGCTCACTGACATGAGACAAATTAGAAAGTCCAGTTATGGTCTGTAGTTTGTCATTGTGTTTTTAAAAGAGTTGCTGAGGCTTATTGGGAGGGGGGATTTTATTTTTGTTTGTGTTACCACTGGTCCATAAATCAGATAACAAGTTTAGTTATCTTGGGAATATCCAATTTTCCCTACTTTTTTCCTGTTAATTTATAACTAGTGGGACAAAATTATTTACTCTGTGTAATTCCATTTAATAAGATGGAAAAGCTTTCAAAATCATTGACAGACTTTCAAAAGTATTGACAGACAACTTAATTACCCTTTTAAGGTAACTGGTGATAGTTAATAATTATTTAACAATTTTTAAAAAAAAAAAAAGAATGTGAGTGTTTGCAGGGAGCCAACCTTGATATTGTGGATTTTATGTTGCCAAGAAAGACAATGCAGACATAATGGTGTTTTTAAAAATCATTAATTTTGGTTGACCATTTTTGCTTCATTTATTTTCATTAAACTGTTTTACTTTGTCACAAAGGGGCAAAAAAACAAAACAGCATTATATAAACAGAATAAATCAGCCTCTGGCCATGCTTTTTCTGAATTTGTGTTAAGACTGGACACACAAAAAAAGAAAAACTTTCTGCAGTGGGAAAATGTATAATTGGCATTTAGTTCTGCTTCAGATGACTGCGCAGTTGTTTCTGGTATTTATCCGCTCCAACTCCAATCAGGAGTAATGTAAACATAACACCCGGATGGACACGCTCATTTCTGTCCAAGTATGCTGCTCTCTTAGCAGCAGGACTGCATACAACTCGCTTTTTCTTTTAACATTTATTTACGTCCCACAGCACTTAACATGAAGACTATAAAACTGACAGGAACACAAAGCCTTGATTAAAAAGTTTTGTAATGGTTCCTTTCTACTGGTTGTATCATCAGTGCCACTGTATAGGCGTTAATTCTGTGGTCCAATTAAAACTGTATTAGTTTTAAGATGTAGTAGTTGGTGAATATTTTAGCATAACATCATTAGTGTGTATGGGAAATTATGTTGCACAAAGAAGAAGCTGGAGTTGAACAGTGGATGGCTGGGAGTCAGCCTGGCCTTTCCTTATTCTTGAGGCTGCAGAAGCGGTATGATGTGTTTAAAGAGCAGTGGCCCAGTCAAGCAGAACTAATTCAAAGCTAGGGTTGCATATTCTATTTCACTTTCACCCCCCTTTCCTTTTCTTTACATCATCATTTTGACTAGCTTTCCGTTTAGGTGATTTGTAAAGACTTTTGACAGATGATAACGATCTGGAGTGACAGTGGCCTGATTTTTCTATTTCTCATTTTTTCATTTTCTTTTCTCCCATTTCTGTAATCGCACCTTCTGTCAGTGCAGAAGCGATCAACTGCTGCCCTCCTCTCCTTTGACAAAGCTGCTGTGGATGTTTGGAGGTTGCCCACGGGGGGTGGAATAATGTGGGGTCCAGGGCTGGAGGGGCAATGCTGAATGCCAGCCTGTATGTGAGTTTACTGCCTTAAAAGAGTAACGAGCAAAAGAAAATCAGATTACATAACACAATCGGGTAAACACAGTCCCAGACACTGTTAAGATCCCAACAAGAGATCTTTGTGTGAGTAATTCTTACAAAGCCCAGCAGCTACACTGTGTGTTCATTCACTGCTTACCTTCCCCAGGCCATGTTTACAGGAAGCCTTTGGAAGCTCTTTGAAATGTAAACAGGGCTGTGGGGCCACATACAGTTCACCACTGAGCTGAATGGGCCTGGGCCAAATAACTCTGAACACACAACTGCAGGATAACGCAGCCAGGTGCTGTGTATCTGACCACAGCAACAGCTGTATAATTACACTGCTCTCATCTGAGTTGAGATAAATCAGTGTTTTGCAGAAACACACAGACAAGAAAGGTCAAAGGACAAAATGAGCTGTCAGTATATTGATGGATATATTACATGGGAATGTCATTCTTTCTCAGGAGCCACTCGTCTGCTGTATTTCCTCTTCGCTCTTTAGCTTGCACAAACTCATTGCATCACAAAGCTTGTCTAACACTGAGCATATGTAACTTTATTGCTCAGTTTTTTATTTCCCAATAAATATATGGGATGCCTTTCAAATTTAACCATATCCATCAACTTTTTCTAAAGTGTGTCTTCAAAACATACATCTAACTGCATTGATGGGCACCCAGCTAGTCTTTAAGTTTAAGCATTGAGCTGCTGAATTTCACCTGACCTTTTATGATTTCTCTTTCCTTAATGAAAGTAGTGTGGTGGTTTTAAACGGTAACAGCAGTGGATCGCAACATGGAAAAATGAAGTGAATAACACAAGGTTGTGCAGAGTAGCTCTCCTACTCTGCACTGCTTGTCATCAGGTCCCACACAGAGATCTAATATCACAGTTGGTGACATTTGACGTTTTCTAGTGTTGCTTAATTGTTTCCTGTCATTTAGTTTAATTTTCTCAGAAATGCAGTCTGAGTGTGGGGTCCCTGAGCAGACACATTGCATTTGCCTTCAGTCACTCCTTTAACAGAGCTGCATTAGAGCCTTGTCAGTCCCTGCTGACTTGTTTGTTGACCTTGTGAATTATTGCTAAACTATTTATTGGTTCCTGCATTATGTTTTGTTGCTGCTCTGCAGGATAAACAAAATGCTGATGGCTAGGCAGTGTAATTTAGCGTAATTTTACCAACGTTTTACTTTATACAGATGCCACAAGAGAAAATGCATGCCGCTCTTCTTGCCCCAGGAGTCTCATAATGTGCTGTGCTTGTTATTGATTTTAATATTGAATAGCATTGCTGTTTGTGGTTTCTCAGAGAAGATGGTGATAAGGGGAATTCACAGATTTCATGGTTATACTCAGTAAAATTCAACATAGTCATTTAAACTGTTAAAAACAGCCATGTTGAGTACAATTTTGATCATGGGAACAGCTTGTGGAACTCATCATTACAGCCTGATAGATTTAACATTGTTTTATCATTTAAATCCCCAACCAGAACAATAAAAAAAAGCCTTTTGTCATTACTCTTCTCTTGGTACAGGATATACATCTGCCAGTGCCCAGGGTTTTTTGTTTTTTTTTCTTCCTCCCAATTCTTGCATCTTTGTGACATTCTTTAGAGCATGCTGCAGGGTAAAGATAAGGAAGTGAGGAATAAGGAAACCTTTGCTTATTTAGGATGCTGTTGTAAATCCTAGCCAACACTCTGATAAAGGACAGACACCTTCCTGTGCCCATTTCGCATCTTGCTCCCAATCTCTGCTTGATTGTGGTCGAAGTACATTAAAGAATCGTACTCCAGCCATTTTGAATCATATAAATATTGATGTGAAAAGATTTCTAACTGCATGCGCCAGTAGAAGAAAAGCTGTAGTGTCTTCAGTTGGAAGCACACTTATTATTAGTATTCGTTGTTTGTGTTTTACCGACCATTACCTTAACCCTACATTCTTGATTTTTCTTCTCTCCTCTATCAGTTTAAAGGTCAAAGGGTGTTCACACTGGATATGATCAAAGCACTTGACTCCTGGTGGAAGAAATTAATTCCTTTCCGCTTATATCCTTGGGCACTTTTCTCCACTTGGCATTCAGAAATGGGGATAATAAGATGGTAGTATAAAGAGGGGCAATCAAGGATAGGGAGAACATCCTGAAGCAAGAAAAGACTAATGTGCTAATAGCTTTTCTCTTGTCAATACTTTTTTTGAATTGTCAATATACAACATGAATGATGTCAAATAAAGCTACTTAGCAGGTCAAAATAATAATCTGCCGATAGGGAGAATAGGACTTACAATGCATGTGTTAGGAGTGTTTAAGAGTGTTTTTTGTGACTCCTCTCTAAATTAAAGAGACCAAGACTGCAGCAGCAAAATGAGGCAAATTTAAGAGTTAAGTATTCCTGATGCTTTGGTATTTTATTAACATCATTAATCTGTACAAGAAGACAAAAGCCAAATGCATGATTGTGACACTTGTGTCCATTTGTGCATATGTTTGTAAAGGTGTGTGCCTGTGGGTGGTGCCCAGCAGGAGGTCAGTCTTTGACACCCTTTTAACTGCCACACCTCCCCTAACACACCCACCACATGCCATGCCAGCTGCAGCTGTTGTGCCTCAGTGCTAGAGATGTAGAAAATTCCTCTCACTGCAATTAGAGCTGCAGATTGCTGAATGGCACACATTGCAATGTCCTAAAATTGCTCTTGGTCCGCTTTCTACTCCCGCGAACATTGAGTAAATGGAAACTGATGAGCGAGACTCACAAAATAAAGCGTCCCCGTCTGCCTGAGAGTTGACAGATTGTGTTTTGTGATGTGCTGTTACTGTGGCTAAAGAAGCCAATGGGTGGAAAAAGACTTCATTGATGGGGAGGGTTTCTCATGCCTGACTGAAAATGTTCGCTTTCCATCGAGTCAAGTGGTGCATTGTGATGTCAACTAAAGAAATGCAAATATCTAGAACAGATGTACTACTTCTCTTTTTTTCCCCCATTTGTCGGCAGGAGTAATTGTTTACTCTGGTGGAGGTTGTGTTGGGTACAGTCCAGGTTTGAGACTGAAGTGTTAACAAGGGAAAAGCCATGTCACTTTGGCACATGTGATGGCTGCCTGCCTTGCAGGGCCTTTTCTCAATAAGGCAAGATACTCAGGGTAGATAAATGGAGGCTTTTGTGGCCTTAGCCAGGGGGGAGCTGGACAATGAAGGACACACACTGAGCATGGTCTTTTCCAGAGAAAACAGCTAAAAGCAGCATTTCTACAGTCCCTCCTTCTTTTTCTCTTTCTCTTGCTCCAGCTTCTCTCTCTTACTCCCTCGCTCCCCAACTCTTTTCCTCCTCCGTGAGAACTGAACCTTACTCCCATAATGTTTCCATAAACGGGATGAGGGAATGGAAATATCTCGGACCATTTGCCATTGCCTCCCTCTATCTCCTCTTCCTCTTACTAAATGTCCCTTTACAGGGCTTTGGACAGTGCTTAAACACACTCTGCTTAATTATGCGCAGAGTTTTTACACTGCTCTGAGCACAGAGTGCATCTCAAACATCCTGGACATAGCAGCCCTAATATAGTGCTGCTACTGCTACTTGATCAGACATTACCAGGCCCCTCTACTGACAGGGCTGCTTTGAACGGGATGGAGGTCAAATTATTGTGCTGCCTGGGTTTCAAAGTACCATTGCACACCTTTCAGTATGACCAGGAGATGTCAGAATTGCTAGTAATTGTGTTCCCATTTCACTAGAACTTTTAGTTATTCAGCTTTTATTCCTTTTTAGATTCTTCTTGTGGCTATTTTTACCTTTCAGTGAAGTCATTATTTCTCTGTCCAGCTGCCTCCACTCTCAGTGTATCTTTTGTCCTTTTCCCTCTTTTCTCATGTGTGACTTTTGATGTACTGCTGTCTTAACTGTCACGTTGTGGCTGTCCGGGGTTTTACATGTACAATTGTTTTTCGGTTGTTTCCTACATCCGCGGGCCAATCCTGTCAGCACAGGGCAATCTCTCATGTGGGTGGCTGGCTGCCCCGGGAACATCTGTGTTTTGATGCCACTTGTTGGGGAAAAGCTTTGAAAGCGACTCCATAAATGAGATGCCAGCTGCACTGAAAACCAGGGCCGCCTAGTTCTCAGGAATTCTTTCAGAGCCATTCCTCTCTGAGCCGTGGAAGAACTGCCTGTGGAGAATAAGTGGAGTTTTCACTTAATCAAACTGTTCCCTTTGGAGAACTTCATTAATTACAGAAGGAAGTTACTCCACGGGAACACGTGCTCCAGATGGCCACACGGACTCCACTTTGAAAATAAGAAAATCTTTTTTCTGCTATTGCTATTTTTCAGAAGGTCTTTACACATTTTAATCTTGTAGTTGTGGTACATGGAGAATGCAAATACCAACACTGTGCCAACAGGTAGATGCACAAACTGATTTAATGCTTGTTAAGCTGCTTGTTTTATAATATTGCTTTCTGCCTTTCTAGCCCACTGTGGTGCAGACATCTGGCATCCTCTATGGTAATCTTACAACATGCAACTTTGCTACTTTTGCTATTAACTATTTGATTTCTGCTGTCACTGTTTCCTTTGTCTGCACCCTTTAAAGACACGAAGAGGCCAGTAGTCTTGAACTGGCATCTGACACAATGTCTCCTGCCAAACTTCCAATGAAAAGCTTTTCTCTGGACAGCATTTCCCCCCAATGCTCTATTTATAGCTCCTGTCAAAAACTTGTACTGCGTCCCCAACTGAAATGTCATCTGTGCTGCGTACAAAATAGAGCTACTAGTATCTGACAACTTCTGTCAAAGAATATGTTAGCCTGTATGTTGGGGAGGCGAATGCTGGAACTCTGAAGAGTTTCCAGTCACATGTAATTATACATTTGTTGGTAATGGCAGAGTGTAATCAAAAATATAAAAATTACGCTAGAAAAGACATTTTCAACCCAATGTGGATAATGTAGCAGCATTTACATATGAGTTTTGTTTGGAGTGTGAATACAAGAGCTGATCAATTTTTGATAGCTTAAGACAATGTTAGAAAGTATTGGGATGTAAACTCTTAACCTTTTAGGCTTTGGATTCCTTCAGTGGAGCAATATTCACTGGCGAATATCCCACGTTTAATACACAGATCTAGTGTGTTGCCTGTTCTTTTTCCATTGTCTGACTCTGGGTGGTGTGTCGAGCTAGCCCTGCGAATAACACACCTCTGAGGGTGCACTTAATCGTGGGTCAAGACTTGTAATGTAAACAGAAATAATACAGGGTGGTGAGTCGTGGGTTGGATTTGTTGATGCCAAGGTGAGGATGTCCACAAGCTCGTCATCCTCAGAGCTGTGGATGTCATAAATCAGCATATTACATAACCTTAATCTCCAACTGGCTACTAAAATAACAGACTGTAGCTTTGCAAGACACGAAACTCAAAGGACCGCTGGTCATATTTGTGCAACACAATTTGGGGGGAAGTCACAACGCAAATCCCATTGTTACTCAGCATGGATCTGTCACCTGCTCCATCTCCTGCATCATCCAGCTCTTCTGATGTTGGTGAAATCAGCGAGGCCACTCAAACAGATAGTGGGCCATCATGTAACGTAGTGCCACTCAATAACACCTCCCGACTCATCTTCCCTCCCCTCAGCTCAGCTTCAACCACCGGGGAGACAATAACACACCTTGCTTTTACATTACCAACGCGCTCATCATCCAGGGATAATAGCAGGGTCTAATCTAAAAATGCCTGTTGTCACTCATTCTCATGACTGACAAGGTCAACCTGGGGTTTTCTCCTCCACTTTGTTTCATGTAAGTCATCTAAAGGCCCAAAGGATAAAATTATCTAGTAATTTGGACGAAGACTTTTGTAAGTTTTTCTCTTGAATGAATTATTACTCAGCTGCTTTAAACTCTTGGATTTTGTTGTTTTAGGAATCATCATATAACTCCGGTGTGCTTTTACAATTTATCTTTATGGGCTATAGATTTCATCCTTTTTGTGTCATGGGTTTGTCATGTTTGTATCATCTTAAACTGACAGAAAAAAACACAACATGCTTTCACCTAGGGACATTTTTGTAGTTCAGATTTTTATCCTATTTATAAAAGCTATGGATCACACATTGTAGAATGGCTTTTATGGGCTCTTTATTTATTTATTTATGTTTGCTTCATTTTAAGTAAAAGCTTCCTAGCATGAGCAGAACCATATGTGATGCACCTGTATACTGATGGATCCAGACAATGTTAACTGTGAAGTATTCAGTTTAAGATACAAGTACTTTAATGGAAATCACTATTTCAAAGAAAAAGATTTAAAAAGTGTTTACTTCTGCTGTTCACATGGCAACTGTTAGCAGCAAGCCATTTCTACTATTGGAGAAACTTACCGAATAGCTGAATGCTTTGAACTGAAAATGCTTTATTCAGGTGATGTATGTGTATATATATCTTCCTCTTCCATGGCCATCACCCATTGTGATAAGTACATAGAGATTTGGGAAAGTGTTTTTGTCTTGTTATTACTCAACTTGGTGTACCTTTTAACAGCCGGAGTGAATCGAAGCACTACTGTGAGTGGTGTTCATGGCCACCAGTGAATAGTAACGCTGTCTGCTTGTGAACAAGCAGAGATTGTATTGTTATTATGCTCATATTATAATGATGCACCAAAATTGTCTTTAAGTTTATACTGTCAAATGTATTCTGCAGTTCAAAACAGATCCAGATGCTCACTTGACAAATGCATATGTGACTTTTTATTTATTTACTCCCTCCTCCCCCACCCTCTCCCCTACCTCCAATCCCCCACCTCTGGCTGGTTGAAACATGATTACAGCATTTATATAAATGATTCATAGGTAACCAGAGATAAATGAAGGCATATGTTGGCTTTCAGTTATTTTTCCATTCATCATTCCCCAAAACCATTTAGAGCCCTTAGAACTGTTCGATCCAAATCCAGCTGATGTTTTTTTTCTGAAGTCACCAGATCACCACCCCTTTCAGCTCCTTTCTCTCTTCCATCCCTCAACTTCCCATCTTTGTTCAGAAGGGAGGTCTGCTGTCACTCAGGTCTGTCATATGCAGAAAAAGTTGCCTAGCAACAACAGAGAGGGATGCGAACAAAGCCGCTGTTTACTCTACCCACCTCACCTCTTGTGCCCCACACCCCATCCCTCACATCTCCTCTGTTGCAGGGATGGAGTGGCATGGATGGATAGTGGCAGGGCTGCTTGAGCTCTGGTGAATTTAGACAACAGATTCAGAAAAAAACTGAATCTGTAGAGGCGTTGACATTCAGAGATGCTGTGTCTGCCTGTTGCCTTCCAGCTGCTGCTCCCTCTTTCCTCTCTGCATGAGGAACACCATTTCCCTCAACACCCCATGCCCCACCCTGCATAACTAAGAGAAACTTGTCTTACCAAAGCACGCTGTTATCAGCTGGACTAAAAATACTGGACTGCAAATATATCACATGCCTGCCTATCATCACATCCTCATGAGCGAGAGCTCAATCTAAGTGGACATGGGTGTCCTGTATTATCTGCGGATTATTAAAAGTTCCATGGTAGAAGCAGTGAGGCAAAATGCCCTTGTTCTTTACCACATTGTGCTTTTTAAACTGGTTTACTGGAAGTGAGAGGCTTCAATGACTGTCACTCTACTATACTGAGTGTGGTTGACTTTACATGGCGGTTACTGAATGACGGGAATTAGCCTCAGGGTTGTTGTTGAATGCAAATACCCTAACTACAAATACAATATATGTTTTGTTTTAATGCTGTATGTACAAGTGTTTTCATCAGACTAATGTTTTCCTGGGGAGTCTGTGTTTTCTGTCTTTTCAGGAGTTGTGTGAAAAGACATCACTCTTGTGCATACTTCAAGCAACAGTTATCTTAGCATCACTAGTCCAGCTCTCATGTGACTACATTTAATGCAATACTATTTCATATTCTTCTTAACCTAATTGATAAAATAAAGCTAATTTGATATTTAGAGATTATACTAGGGACTCAAATTTTGGAGCCTGTAAATCAACAGAAACTATGAAAAAGCAAAGTATTTTCATATTCTAAAGAAATTTCTGTATCCACAGAAAAAAGTTGCACCTTTTTGAATAAAATGAAACACACTGCCCCACAAATGAAAACACATTCTTTTTTTGTTATATTTAATCATATGTGCCCGCAGGCTATCTCTCCAAAAGTCAGTGCAATTCTGCAGCAATCGGATCATGAGCTAAAAGATGTTGTTTTAGCATATGTAGGTGTGGGTCATTCTGCACATGTGTCCATTTGTGTAATGACTACCATCAGTATGTAAATTACCCACCAGACCCAGCCATCCAAGTACAAAAAAAAAAAAAGACGTGGAACGGTGCAAATGAGCCCTGTTTGTGGGACTCTGTTTCTCTCAGGCCCTGCTGCACACATGTGTAGGCTGATGAATGGTTTGTCTGTTTGCTGGGATGCAGTGACAAGAACTCTTAAGTGTTACCTCCTGGGGCTTCCCACTCTTCAAATAAAACTCTTTCCTTCCCCTCAACTCAAATCAAAGCTGAAAACCTGCCTGCAGAGGCTGCATCAAAGACGACTGTGGCACAAAGATCTGTTCTCACTGCTATTCATTCAACTTGATTAAAGTCTGTCATTTCCTGCTATTAACACGTTTCTGCCTTCAACCTGAAACAGACGGAGCAAAGCAGTCATCAGGAAGTGGCAGGAATGACACTGTTTTTATGTTTTGCCAATTAAGCTGCCTGAAACTCAATTACGCAACAGTACACGAGAGGAAATGTGTCATCAAATCATTAACCCTACAGAGCTGCTTTCATACATCCAAGAAATAGTGATGTGACCTTACTTAGTTCTGAGAGTTCCACACGTGGATGGTACAATTTTGGAAAATAATTAAATTGGGATTTTTCTTTTCTTTTTTCCTTAGTATTGCAATTGTGATTTTATTATGCAACTTTTTTTTTTCAATAAAACCTAATGGATGATTTTATTTCTATTATATACATTTAGTATAAAATGTTCTTCCCATAGACTAGGCATCTAATTTAATCAGTAAATACAATATACAGACTTATAACGTAACTAATGCTTTTTTTTTTTTTTTTTTTTGCAAAGTTTGAACCGGATTACTTTAACAGCACCAACCAACAGATCTACTGCCTCAGACATGAAGTTTAAATATGAAATCACTGACAAAACAATGACAATTATCAAATTTGAAAGAATTAATTAGTTACTTTCAATAAATATTCTGGTTTAACAAAATATTTAATATTGAGATTAATGAAGGCACGGTGAAATTGAACTATTTAACATGTTCACAAATTGAAAAATAAAAGTAAATGAACATGTCTCAGAGTTAACTTATTCCTAGTTTCAGCAGGTTTAGTATCATGGTTTTTGTCTAAGGCCTTGTTGCTCTAAAATGAGGTGGAGCCATCCTTTAATCTTGGGGTGATTCAGAAACTAACGTCAGCATTAGCAGAGATCTGTCCTGTTCCACATTGAAAGTGGGAGTTAAACTCACCAAAAGGCTCAGAGTTAATACCGATCTGATATTACTCATTTTAGCACCTTGTTTCAAGGTCACATAAATGACCAATCTCTTACTACCCGATCTGTGAGCTGATGAGCGATGACGCCTCTGACTGGCTCGAAGGGGGAAAAAAAGAAAGGTAAATCAGCGTTGCATTCTAGAATATTGATGCTTGCTTTGATAGGTTGATAGTTATTGTTATCCAATATCCCACTGCGAGGAAATAACCAGCAGGGAGGTTCATTGGCTTAATTGCTGAAAATATGGTTTTAATTATTCAAAACTGGAAATTTGTTGCTTCATATTTGTGTCTGATGATGCAGCAGCGGCTCGTGTGCCAGGGCTGAGGTCAGACAAATTAAACTCCTGTGGTACCAGGTTTGGTCACCGCGCTGGCACCATATGTTTGGCTAAGAACTTTGTTTTTGCCAAAGAGATTTTCCCATGACATTATCAAATCTGTTCATATGGAACGACTCTTTCAAGCATTTCAGGCAATGTCTTGGGTTCTTTGGTTTGTCTGACACACTAGTGCTTGACATTAAAACCATACAACTGTCATGCGTGCCTCCGCTCCCTTTTGCATGAAAAACATGACAAACTTGTTATCAATCACATTGTGATTACAAAATCACGTTTTATGCTATTGTGATATTATTGCAAATGCAATTAGTTGTACAGCCCTAATCCACACATTTATATAATTATAAGAAACATGCAATTTAAAGTGGCCACTAAACGGCTCATTATTTATGACTAAATATAAAATGCTAAGAGAAGCCTTAGATGGCACCTTGACATCAACTTTTTACCTGCTCTTTTACCAATTTCAACCATAATTCTTCACAGTCACAAGCTGATGACTGGCAACTCCCAGCACTAACTAATCAAAACGTTGAGTGACATTTCTGTGCAAAAAGCTATAAGATTTGGTCTTAGCAGAGGATGTAAGCACAGCTTTTATCAGATAATGTAGGACAGCAGATCATTTACCTGTCCTTACATTTTTCCTCCCCTTTTTTAGGACCATAACTGCATCTTAACTCCAAGCTTCTTCTTGAAGTAAAAATATACAATATGTAGCATATGGTGCATAGATGGAGGGATTATCTTTTTTGAAAGAAACGCGGTTCCCCTCTTTAGTCGGGTATTTCTCCTCCTTATCCAGTGTGTTAAAGTTTGTCATGGTTGCTGGCTCTGTTTGTCAGACGGGTAGTGGATAAATGGATTCCTCTATCTCCTGCTGCTCCAAATGTCAGCCATCTCAAGAAACTTGGAAGGTCATAGGCGTGACCTGTGGATTTTTTTTCCTGGGAACAATAGATTACCCCCCTCACCACTCTGCTTTTTTCTTTTTTTTTTTTTTTTTTTACCCTGTCCTTCCTGTCAGCCAGAGAAGCTTTGAATGTCACGGCCTTCCCCTTCCCCCCCAAGCACCAACATCAACACTCAGCACCCCCCATCCCTCCAGCACAGCCACCTACTTTCTCTTACATATGCTAATACTGCAGGCTCATTCAGCTGTTAGTGGCTTTGTTACAGAGGGAGGGTTGTGTGCGTTAAGGGGCAGCTGTATGCATTTCACTAAATTGACTCCCTGATGGTTGCCAGATCGTTATTTCTTCCTCCTGATTCTTCATATATTTCTCCATTTTCGTGCCAAAGTAGTTGTTGCGTGAAGGAACAGAGGGAAGAGTTACGATGCTTCTGTTGATTTTGGAGCCTTAATGTTGTGAAAATCATTGGATTTCTTTTTTCTTGTGGTCACTTTTGGAACGCTTGCGCTCAACAAGTGGCTGATGGATTCAGTGTACTGGGATAGTCTCTCCACAGCGGACTCATTTACCACAGTGACTCACGGGAGTTTCCCTTTTCTTTCAGTTTTTATGGCTGTGATGATAAAGGATTCTCTTAATCAGGTGAACATGGTAGATGTAGATATCTTACATTGGTTTTACTTTCATACAACTGCAGAAAAGAGACTTAAGTCCACCATATTTTAGTGGTCTGGGCTAGGGTGCATATCACAGAAAGGTTTGATGAACTTGCATCTCAGGCAGACGCAGTTCTTGCGAGGGGAATAAAAGGGTGGTTCATCTGTGATTTGGGGTTTATTCCTGTTTTCTCTACAATTATCATCCCTTAGGTTGACTAAACCTTATTCTGTGTCAGCTGCAGGGCTTGCAGCTGCTGCCCAGAAAATCCAAAATATCTCAGAAATGCCAGATTTCTGTCAGCAACACTATGTCAAGTGTGAAAAACAAAGTTTGAAAAGAAATGGAGAACTGCAGAAGTGAGTGAGAGGACCGAGAGATGGTCCGTGACACTGACACATGCTGAGGTCGCTTCACCGGTCAGAATGTATTAATACTGCTCCCAGATGATGCTTGTTTGTGTGTGTGTGTGTAAATGTGTTTGCATCAGGGTGTTTATTCTCAACCTTAACAGTGTCCCACAGCATACCTACTTCCCTCTTTTGCTGCACTGTTTCTCTGTGATAATGTGACGACGTGGACTCTGACTGACCTCAGAGGGGAAAATGAGCACAGATATTCTCCAAGCTTTCAATCTGAACACCTCCCAACTCTCTTAACAGCTTTCCTTTTGCAAGATGAGAGTGCTCTTCTCACCATTTTTCTCCCACTCTCCCTGGGAGAGAGCGCTGTCTGCTGACAGACTATCAATGGTATGGAGGTAGTGCGGAAAGCAGCAGGTTTCTGGGAGGTGGCAGAGAGAGGGATGTATACTGATGGAAATAAGTGGTGGTTTTTCTGGAGCCCTGCTGGGTCACATCAACTCTGCACGTCACAGAAGCACTGAGGGCTGGTATTGCTAGGCCCAGTTCGGAGGGGACAGATGGTCCCTTTTGGAGATGGGCCACAGCACAGTGCTCTCTGTTCGTGGGGCTCTGCTGGAGCAGCCAGGAACAAACATGGTCTCCTTCTGTTGGGAACATTCAGGAGCTTCACTTTGTTGGGACTGAAAAGACCCAGGCAATGAGATCTAAAACTGTGCTTGGGTTTCTTGAATGCGACATTGATGCTGTTTGTTTTATAAAGCAGTTGTCTGATGCTCAGCTAAGTGTTCTGTGATTGGATAGTTTATAGTTCTTAAACTCTGTTTGTCAGTGCTCATTAAAGTTTAATTCAAATATAGACTTTTTTTCTTTTCTAGTGTTAGCAAAGTTTTCAATATCACTTAAATCTTTTTATTTGGAGCAATGAACACTTATATTTATAACAGTTTTTGTAAATTACCCTCATTGATAAATAGGGAAGAATCAGTTGTTTTGTCTATTTTTGCTACTCAGAACACCATGAAGCAACTGAAGGACAATGGTAGTGTGCTGCTTGGCAGGGGCTGGGCAGATAGCCAGCTGGCAGGACAACTGGGAAGGAGACTCCCATATTCAGTTGAACCCAAAGGAGGTCTGCCTATGATCACTCCTGTACTACATATAGCCAGCTTTACCGAAACTATTCTGCCTTGAATAGGAGGGGGGGTTCTTTTTTCATTGCAGAATGGAAATTTTGACTCAAAGTTGAGCCTCACACCTTGTCAGTGGGATTATTTAACACTGCCATCAGAACCATGACTATGGTTAAGCTCCCACTTGATGGATTGCTGGTAGTAATTATGTTAATCTTGGCATTGTAAAGGTCATCCTTTCAGAGGCAGAATGTTAATTTTATTGTATGGATGGCTGTTGACCTAATGCATTATGTGGCACTGGATTTCATAAACTGAGGCTAATTCACAAGGTGTGTTTTATGATTGGATGAGTGTAAATATAGTTGCACATCACTTGATGAATGAAGTGCCGTTGAAAATACATCCAAGAGTTGCATCTTTTAAAGCACTTAAATGAGGTCTATTATTGAGTTTTAATGAGGGCAGAGCATTTCAAAACGCTCCTTGCATATTGAGAAGCATAAAGATTGTGCTTGAAACCTTAACTTGCAGAGGTTTAAAAATGCAATACCTCAGCATTTTAATGGAGTCGAAAAGATTTTTTTCTAGGAAAGCAGAGATTAAAACTATGCATAATCATGTTGCAAGGATCAGTGATGGATTCCCCTTGACTCTTTTTTTCCACAGTTTTCTTGCTTCTGTGCACAATCATGATGTTTCAAACCACTTCCGTCTGGTGAAGTCTTTCTTTCTCTGCAACAGCATATGGTAGATATTATGAGATTTGAATGCTTGCAGGAAATGAAAGGAATTTCCCATTTTGCACTTTCTGTTGGGTTTATACTTACCGTTCCCTGAATCAAGGAAAATAAATGGGAGTAGGATTGTCAATGACCCCTGTGCTTCAGACTCAGCTGTGTGCAGCCGTCACATTCCTGACGGACCTACAGCCAGCACCGAGCAGAGCACACTCGTGAGTGCGCTGGTGTAGGAAAACAGACTCATGCTCATGTAAGCTCTCTTTTGATAAGAACTCTGCTAGAAGCAAGCAACCACCAGTCCAAACTGCAACGTCCACTGCAAAGCAAACAGCTTTGGTGAATTTAATGCACGAGAGAATGGCTGTTGACAGATGATGTGTGGCGAGATGACTGTTGCGGGGCAGTGACCTCCTGTTAGTGCAGCAGCAACAGAGGACAGATATCAGACAATGTGGATCAGAAAATATCTTTATGGTCTCTTTTACTCCAGCTGTTGTCTGTCCTAATTCTTTGGAAAGCTGTCCAGGTTTGCTAAGCTGCTATTGAAGAATAAAAGTCTTATTGTGGGATTGTATAACCTTTTTTTTTCTGTCGCATCTTTAGAAGTAGAACAGCTGAAAGGATTTATTTTTCTTTTTGAATTCTTATAGATCAGAATGGAGACAGAACATTAAAAAAATCTTCTTTTGAAGCTGCACTTATGCCAGAGGTTACAGTTCTGCAGACACCGTGGTGTATTATTCATTTATTTTTTTATTTTTTCCATAGCTTCTTTGGTCTTCAAATCTGTTCACCTGGGGCACTGACTGGACGGTGGTGAATGTAAGCATTTCCCACAGTGCATTGTGGGCCTGGTGCCTGGGGTAACTATGAGACTGAGAGGGTATATGTTTACTCAGTGCTGTCTGACCTCCTTTTTTATCTCTTTTTCTGATTGTTCTTCTGTTGTTGGGTCAACTCCGGTCTATGTGCGCTGAGATGTAAACAAGAAGCCTCTAATTGTTGCTCGGTCCTGCTGCGGTTCGTCCCCTCTCTGTGGCAGCACACACGCATATTCTGTACACACAGTTGTTTCTTTTCTGTAATCAGTAACTTTTCTTGCTACAAGCTCGGCTGATCTTAAGCCCAAGGTTTTGCTAAGCTGGCTACATGTTTCTGTGATTGTCCATTGGGCTAGGTAAATACAGTTGTGACAAAATGGTTTGAGGTGACGGCATAATGCTCTACTTCCACAGGAAGATTTTAGGTTGCAAAGACAGTACACATATGCAGCCTGTCAAATAAGAGATGAGATGGGAGATGGCAGAGGAGTGGTGAAAAAAATGAAGAGCTAAAGCTGATGATACATTTAAGAAGAGATGTGTTTTGTCTTCACAGCCAAGACAAGATGTTTAAAAGACAAATCTTGCTTTGAGTTTTATTTCAGCAGTGGGAATCAAGCCCACACGCTGAGGTGCTTGCAAAGCCTGCTATTAACAGTGTCACTTGTGCAGATGTGGGCTGTACATGTTCTTTGTTATGCATGCATCTTTTTTATATTTAAGGTTCAAAGCTTGAACATTAAATATATTTCAGGTTCAAAGAATTGTTAATATAAAAAGTTTTTATATCAATAATTCTGACTATACTTTTAATGCCTTGATGTTGTGAGTACTTGGAATTTGAATTATTCATGGCAATGACTAGTTGAGTTTCTTTAATTGTTTCAAATTGCCTTCATAACAATATTTAATCATAGCTACTTTTAATCTAAGTGATTTTTTTTTCCCTTTTGCAAATCATCAATCTAACTGGCACATCTGTGGCTTCTGATAAATTCCTTTCTTGTGTTTGATAACAAAATAGTTTTTTGTCTTTGAGAGCATGTGTTTTATTGTTAGAAGTGACTATCAAATCAAAACCTCCAACATAACACAAACATTTGGATCCATCAGGGTTTAAAACGATAACACAGGAAAACCGTTGAATTTGAAGCACACTGTGACATCACAGACCCAGATCAGAGTAGCATTGTGCAGCCTCTCCATGTTTATCTCTGCCCAACGTCACATCATACTGCATTTGGGGTGTGTAAAGTTGAAACTCTGATTTTAAAAAAGGCACATCGTACAGAGAGAGAGAGAGAGAGAGAGAGGGAGGTGGAGTTAAGTCAGGTGTGTGACTCATGAAACCAGCTGATGTGCACAGAGCTGTGAAGACATAGTTGAAAAGGGAGCTGTTGCACTGTGTGTCTGGTATTTTGTCCAAAACATTAAGAGATCAGACAGTCAAGTAAATTTTTGAAAAAAAAACTTTATCTGTCCATTCTGTTATCTTGCTCAGTTTGGAGCAGCACTATACCCTTTTATCATTGGGTTTTGTTGTTCTTTTAAAGCTGTACCAGGAGCAGATTTAAATAATCTTCTCCTTCCTTCAATAGGAGTTGTTATCGTAGACTGCTGCTGGAGCTGAAGCACAGGTTTATTTTGAATCTCAATGAATCGCAGGGGTCTTAGGCCTCTGTGATTTTCAAATTTTGTTCTCTTGCATGGATGGACACACCTCCGTTCCACCCAGAGCTTATGCAGGCATGCCAAATGCAATTTCCAATGGAGTACATCAGATCTGGGAATAATGGACGGGATAGTCAACAGAAAGAACGTGTGGAATAAACTACATGGGGGTGGGGTATAATGGGTGAATTTGACTCTTTGGTTAGTGATGGTCACAACCCTATATCCTCTCTAATGGATGATGTAGTCAAATTGCTCACTTGTGAAGTATAATCATCTTTAATTCTGAAGCTTATGCAAGCCCACTTAACCTAAATAAACATTTAGAATTTGTGGTTGTTAAACTCATCCTCGTGCATATTTTTGGAGGATAATAAGGCTGGGTGTATGTTGGAGTTTCCACATATTGGTCACGATAAGGCAGCTGGTTGGAACTCATTTGATTGGTTTCCCCACCACCTACAGAGGCTACGTCCCTGCTTTCACACTTGTCATTAAAATCCCAGCAGCACTCCCTGCAGGCTGTATCGAAACATGGGGGTGGTCCTTTGGTGGTCTAAGCACAATAAGAAAGGATGGAGTTAGATGATTGGGTTCTTTCCAGCTCACATGCACCAAGTTATTGCTGTGCACAGGAAAGGGGGGGCTGGGTCATTAATGGCAGGGCTCTAGCATTAGTGCTAATTTGAGGGTCAGCTAGTGGGAGATTTTTTCCTGTTGTGAGATTGAATTGTGGGAGCTGCAGATGAAAGGAAAAGAAGCTGAATGGCGTCTTTGGTTTTCTTTGCTCTAAACTTTCATAGTCTCATTCAGTGGGAGCATTGATGTTGACACACTCTCGCAAAGTCTTAACACCCCATTACAAGTGTTCTTTCTGGTTATGGAGGTACTTGGAGAAGATGGCATTCTTGGTTTCCCAGGCCCCAGTAATGAACTCTTAAGGGTAGCATTTCTCAACTAATTGCTTCTGAGGTTTAATGAAACACATCTCTTTGAGCGACATTTGGCAGAACTCCACATACCTTATCTATCTCTTTCTCCCTCTTTTAGTTAAACCACTTCCTCTGCTACTCTTGAGCTCACTCTCTTGTTTGCAATAACCCAGTTTAGGTGAAAAATCGCTCCAGTGAAGCAGAAACATAAGTGTTTTCATCAGACTGGAGATGCCTGTGTCTGGTTCCAGACATGACCCTGTCCTTCCTGTACTGCAAGTGTGATAGATTTAATATCTATCCAGCCCACAGCCAGCTACACACACGCACGCACGCACACACACACACCCCTACTCCCACCACAGCATTACAACAGCTGCTCACTATTGAGGATTGAAAACAGAGCTCCCAAATAGTTTCAAATCAACTTCTCAGAGGGCAAAATGCTAAGAGTGTGTTCAGAGCAGATTTGATCTTACTTGGGTGTGGAGTGACACGGAATGCGATTCATTGTTTTTATTGCAAGTTTGAGGAATCAAATGGCGAGCAGTGAAGCATAAAAAGAGTGCCTTCACTTTTGTTTGCTTTCCACTTGGATTCTTTTCCGCCCTCTCTGTTAATGATGAACACAGTGTGACACATCCAAATGTCCGACTGGCTCCTTCTGCTCTGCATACAACAGCAGAAGGCAGGTAGCAAAGGTATATGGGCTAATGAGTGCACTGGGAAGGACTTGCAAATTTGCTTCACATAGTATTGATGCCTGACTCACTTTATGGTGATGTCTATGTGCTGGAAATTTTCTGTAACCATTGTGGCCTCTAACCTACATTGCACCCACATTTGGCTGCAGGAGGAGAGGATGACGGCATCATGGCTTGGCCTCAGCTCCCAAGGTCAAGGCATCTTGGGGACGAGGCCAGCTATGACTTCCTTACTGCAGAGAACAGAATAGCATTAATATGACTCAATTACACAAGGCTGCATTAAAGATAATTGGCTATAATCACAGGCCTGGGTCCACCCCTGAGCTCAGATTGACCTAGCAGCTTAGCAGGGGCAAAACAAACATGTTTGACTTTGATGTGATGTGCAGTCAGCTGGACACTGTGAAGATTTTTTTTTCTTTTTTCTTTCTTTTTTTTTTTTTTAAGAGGAATGTGGAAACTCTGATCCGGAGGTAATTGTCTGTGGCTGCCAATGTACTTTACTCTTTTAAAAAAGATGTTGCTTCTGCTTTGACACAAAATATGAAAATTTGCAGCCAGACATTGTGGTGTCTTACAGTATTTTTCAATCATGTAGCATGGCTGCATTGGCAGAAACATGCAGCTGAATTGTGTCTGAGAAGGCTAAACACATTTGAATTTTGACATTTTGAGCAAATAAGTGAGACTTCTTGGTGACTGTGTTTATACCATCCAATCAGCCAAATCTGGTTAAACTTGGCTTCACTAGTTTATGTGGAACAAGATTTTTTTGAAAGGTAGTCTTAGGCAATCTCCGACTTGTCATTATGTGACATGTTTGGCTCTCTCTGAAATGGGCTTTTCTTTTTCCAAAATATCAGACGAGAACAGGATTGGACATTTCTCATGAGGATACCTTTAAAGGGCCAGTGAGATGATCCCCTTCTGAGCATGCAGTATGTTCCTAACCACAGAAAGCTGTGAGTAGGTTGTGCACAAAAGGTGTTCACACCTGGCCTGATAGGTTACTCAACTGATAATGTGTCATGCACTGTTTTATAGGGCATATTTGCATTATTTATTTTCCATAAAGCTAATTTATTAAAAGATATTTCTGCTATTGGTCTAAGAACTGTGTGTGTCACTCACATAGCACATGTACATCCCATAAGCATGTATGAATTGTTAGTAGAATTGCAGCTTAAAGCAAGCAAAAAAAGATGACAGTTTTGTTAAGAGTGGCTTTCTCTCCATAATTACAGTTTGTACGAGTTGTACAAGAGACTTTGGAAGTCAATCGGTCTTGTAAAAGTGTCAGGGTTGGCTAACGTACCTTGTGTTTGCTCTGATGAGCTGAGCTTTTAGTAAAAGAAAAGTATAAATCTGATGGTGGTGGACAGAATGTGTTCACTTTTCTGCTAGTGTACTAATATCTGCAGGGCCTTCAATCAGGCCACAATGTCAGAGGATTATTTTAAGACCTGGCATAAGCACTGGGCCACTCCTCTCTGGATGAACCAAGATGAAAGACAGACCATCCAACATCAGAGACAGAAAATGAGTTCATTACTGTAATTAGGCCTCTCTGTCTCTCCCATCTCGCCTTCCTCATCCTTTCCTCTTGTGCACCAGGCCTTGTGTCTTAAAAAGCCATAATGGTGGTGTATTACTCCAGTTAGAAAAGGGCTGTTAGTAAAAGCAGAACGCCTACTCTCCATCTGTTGCCTCCCTTTTGCAGACAGCCACAAAAGGAGGACAGAAAACAGCCTCCTCCGTCAGGTCACGTAGAAAGAGAGATTTTGCTGACCAAGTAACTGGTGGCGCACTCCATTGGTTGAGGGAGCTGGGGGGATGGATGTGAAGTGAGACACGGTACAAGTGTGTTCATTAATCATTGTCATGGGGAAAGTACTTAATAGAGGAAAGGAAAGGGAAACACAGACCACCATGTTCACTGGCTTATCATGTCCTGTCTTTGACGTGTAATAAAGGCCAGCTAACTCTGCTGTGACCCCGTGTAGAAACAGAAACACAGACAGATAGGATTGTATGTAAATAAATAGTCTGCGCTCCTGTTTCTGTTTTCTCTTTTTTTCTCTGACAAGAGTTCACTTCCAATTGGAAAGAGACTATGTAACAATAATATATACTTACATTTAAATGATGCTCTGCAAGGGTACAGAGTTAAGTGCTTTTTATGCCAGTATTATTGATATGATGCAATTTTTTCTTAATAGCATTGCTAAATATTAAATTTTGTTCTTCCCATGTTAATTGCATTCTTCTTTTCTTTTTGAGTGTCTCTTTTTTCACACAACAGTGAGAGGTTACACATGCTGTTCTGTTGTCATGCTGTGAGACTACAGAGTGTCAGTTTCTTTGTTCTTCCTCTTCTCAGCCATCCGTAAAAGCCTCTGTTGGAGTGACACCCTTGACAAAGCTGCTTGTGCAGGTGGCACCTTTTGCTGTCACTTGTTCTAATTGTAAGTTTTGAAAGACTCTTCAGTCAACAGTTGACATTTGGGATTTGTTCAGCAGGCTGCTGTGATACGTAGGAAACTTGCACTGGATTTTGGTTGACTTAAGAAATTTGAAATTAATGTCCAGGAGTAACAATATATATATTGAAAAAAAAAAAAAAACTTTGCTACTTTCTCAAGAGGTTTTCTTCTCTTTTTTTTCATTTTTTTGTCATGAAAAATTGAGCGAGCGGAAGTGTGGGAGTAGGGGTGGACATTATTAATCGATTATTGATAACTGATTGTTAAGATTTTTTGCGGAGTATGTGGAATTTGATATGAGGATGTCTTGAAGTACTGCGCTGAACTTCATTATCCTGAAGGTACCAACAGGGGGCGCAATTTATTGTCATCAAAATAATTTGCCTCTAGTCTAGGAACAACAAGGCTACATTAGAAATCAAAAGTAAAAATGAAATGAGCAAAATGTTGGGGATCATTTGAACTTAAAAATAGTTAATAAAAATATAATGACCCTTGCTTAAGTCACCTTCGTTTTTTTTTTTTTTTAAAGGTAATAGAGTGAGGTCCCTCAGGATGGTTAGCGTGGCAGTATCTCAGCATCCCAGAAGAGCGAGTGTTTTCCAGCTGCAGCTTGACTGACGGTCTCTGGACTGTATTCACATCACACACCTTAGCATGTTTATGTGCTTATTTTTCTCAACAAAAATTAGTAGCTTGTTGCATTAATTAATTAATGTTGCAGGTTGCTTTTGAATTTTAAAATTTAAGGTTTAGCTTGGAACTTATGGCTCTGCTACCTTTTGTTAAATTCCTTTTCCTTTCTTTAAACAAAATGATCAATATCTGGTAAATGTTCATGAAAAAAATTAACGATTAATCAATAATTGATCATTAAATTTCTAGTTGATCGACATTTTTTATTTCTAAAAATATTAATCTATGTGGGAATTTGTTTTTTTCTCTGTGTGTGTGAATATAGAGATGTCCATGTCTCTTATGGTGTCTTGTTGGAGGTTTCTCAGAATTATGGGATAATAATCAATGTTTATTGGTCCATGAGCCATAAAAGTAAAGTGAGAGCTTGGTGGCAGTCTCACATTTCTGGTGGGTTTTGAACACTAGGCATGTCTCCACCACCCTAAGCTTTGCATAAAAGTGTAGTGGAGATTCTTTTTGCACATTTCCATGTCTCTGGCAGCACTGGATGTGACGTAGCCAGTCAATCTAAAGTAATCAAAATCCAGTTTCTAGCTGTTTTGGGCCTTATTACTATGATGTATTGTGCTATAACACTACTTAATGGTTATGCATTACATAAGGGCTTTGCCTTTGAATAATCATTTGAGTGATCATCCACTGCCTTCATCATCTGACTTTTTTTCTCAACAGTGGTAGCAGCGATCAAAATAATTTGTCAAAGACAAAAGATGTTTTTGTCCATCTTCTTCAACATTAATATTTTCTTTTTTGTTGTTTTGAAGATAACTCTCAAAGGACATAATGCGGAGAGTTGCACACTTCTAGATTTACAGTTATTATGTGTAAAGACCAAATAACAGGAAGATAGTGAGAAACTAAATCAAGTGGCACAGAGCTGAACTTCTTATGAGAGGCAGCTACAAGGAAGGAACTGTGATGGAAAGTAGTTTAAAAAAGGTCTAAATGTAGTGACAAAGTAAATAACTGTCAGGTGTAAATATAGCTAATACAACATTAATTTGAGCCTCTATGAAATTTCTGAGGTTTAACTTGTTTTAAATGGTGAATATTTGATCCTTTATGGGTCTCATTCTGAGTAGCCATTACATCACTCCCCATCAAAATTCCTCCCTCATTCTCTAAACTGACAACTCTGACTGATGTTTCCACAGGTAAAACACTTGCTATTCATAAATACTTTACACAACCCCACTTAAAAAAAAAAAACAACCCTTTTTTAATTTTTTTTTTTTTGTGATGTCAGTGTAGTTTCGGTAGCTTTCAAATCCCATTCTTCTTGATTCTCTTTCATTGTACTGGAAATTCAGTTTAACCCTTTAAAGGCCAGTCAATAAAATACTTGAAATTTCAAAATTTAAACTCTAGAGGGTTATTAGAGAATATTAAAGGACCTCTATTAACTTTGTAACTTTTTCTGTAATAACCATAAAATGTAGTTCCACTGAAGTTACCAAATATGATCACTTGCCCTGTAAAGGGTTAACAAGGCTTTCAAATGCATCCATCCATTTTCTATACCCACTGAATCCAATTACTAGGTCACAGGGGTTTGCTGGAGCCAATCCCAGCCCATTTCAGGTGAGAGGCAGGGGTACACCCTGAACAGGTCGCCAGTCCATTGCACATATACAGACAAACAACCATGCACACTCACACCTAAGGGCAATTTAGAGTTCCCGATCAACGTGGTATACATGTTTTTTGGACTGTGAGAGGAAACCAGAGTACCCAGAGAAAACCCACAAAAGCACAGGAAGAACATGCAAAAACACACAAACTCCACACAGAAAGACTTCTGCCAGGAGTTGAACCAGGAATCTTCTTGCTATGAGGCAACAGTGCTAACCACGCTGCCATGTTCAAACCCTTTTCAGATTTTAATGTCAAAATTCTTTCTTTATCAGATAAACATATATCGATTTCCATATGAGTGAAGTGTAACTCAGCTGTTATTGACACACCTGTACATACTGTATGTTAATACTTAAGTAAAAATTTTAGTTTCATCTGACTAAAAAAATAATTTAATTATCATAAAAATAAAACTCTTCTTATCTGCCAGTCTGACTCTAGAGCTCAGATAATATCTGATAAGTGCCTTTTACATGCTAAATTTGGATAGTTACCCATTCTGTTATTCATTATTTAGTATTCGTGGTGGATGTAAATATTTCCCAAAGCAGTTCTTTTTATTGCAATATGCAGTGAAGTAGCACAACACAGTCTTTTACTGTCTTTGCATCCTCATTTTAAAAACAGCAAGATTTCATACATTTTCCTCCTTGATATTGAAGCTGTGCTCATAAACACTCTGGTTCATAAAGAGAAGACTGTGAATTATTTGGTCTTATATGTAACTGAGAAGCTTCTATAACCATTCTACTCCAGCACATTTGGGTCATGCATGCATTAACCTGTATTTCATCCATGCAAGCTGAAGTGAATACTTTATAATGAAAATGTTTCCATCTCATCCCTGGTGTATTTGTCTAGTCTGGTTTGCAGCTAATCTTGATGTGGCCCACATTTTCCTCCCAAAATAGCTTATCCTACTCCTTACTCCTTAACAGCAAACGACACAGAGAAAATATAAACAGTTGTCTGGAAGCTGGAAGTGTCATATTAAAGGCCCGTGGCTGGAGCTGAGGCAAAGATCAGAACAACAGGCCCACATTCATCTACAGTTAGCAAAACAAAATCTTAGAGAGGTGAGTTAACAGAGCTAATTGTCCTTGCTGGTGATCTAGTCCCATGTTCTCTACGATGTGGAGGGGCTGTTGGATAACTCATGGGGTTTTTATGTGAATGGAGAACATGAAGAAATGAGCACACCATCAGCTTGAAAGAACAAGAAAAAACCATTTAGGTCAGTTTGCAAGACCTCCCAGTCTCCCAGTGAACTGCATTGTGGTTGAGTCTGGTCTTCCATGCAGAAATCAGTGAATGAAGAGATGAAACCAGAGCATCACTTCCCTCACATGCCCTAGTCCCACTGGGCATGAAAGAAAATGCACCTAAAGCACTGAATGACATAAATGAGAGCCTCCTGCTAGGTTTCCAGAAGTTGCTCACTTTTCATATTAGCTACAGGTGATTAAAAAGACTCAATGACCTACCTAGTGCCTTGCTGATATGCACGGGCATTACTTATGAATAATAATGGAAACCATGTGAGTTTGCAGCATGTTGTCTGACATCTGAAATGCCCAAGAGGGAACCAAGGTGCTTTACAAGGACAAAGCAATGCAACATGTACTCTGTTTTCTTCTGTCCTTGGATGCTCAGGTTAATGAGTAAAAACTGCTGATATCAACCTTTTGTCTGTATGTTTACTCAGTTCCGTTTTATATCTGACCAGGTGAGATAGCCTTCTGAAGTTATGGTAGCAGAGCAGACTAAACCCTCATCTGTCTGCCTGTTCTGTTTTATTTGTCATAGCCAATTTAACTCAAGTTCTTGTTAATTTTCTTCCTCACCGACTTCATCAGATAAGAAGGTGAAGTGGAAATGGCACTGAAAACGCAAAACTATCCCTGCTGTATAATTTGTAGGCTTTGTGTTGCTGTAAGCAGTTGGATCAGATATTGGTACATGTGAACATTTAACTGAACATCTGCCTCTTGTCACTGTAATTTGCTTCACCACCATCTGTTCAGTATTGGCTGCAAGCACAAACAATGATATACATCTATCTTGTTATAAGCCCATAATGGCATCTTCTCCTCCCAAACACACTAATTAGCAGTATTTGGTGATGGACTCTTCATAGTTCCAAAGCTGTCTCCCATCGTGAGACTGTACTGCAAGATAACAGGCCACACACAATTTAGGTCAGCAATGCAGTCATTTATTCCAGTTGTGCCATATTTATGAGAGAAAAGCTGTTTTTCATGTGTGAAATGAAAATGTCTCTATTACAATGTTTAGACACTTGCTTTGGGCTGAACATTTTCTTCTGTGTTTTTCTTTCTTCCAGCTGTCATCCTGCATTGCCCTCAGTGCTCTTAACACACTTGTCCTTGACATCCAAATGCTGCGTGTCAATTGTCATGCCACCCGGCCTCTATGAGTTATGACGGCGGCTGCTTCTTTGACTCAGGAAAGAGACTCCACCTTTGGTCACCAGTGAGCAAATCACATGATGTGATGAAGACGGGTCTTGAAATTCTGCTCTTCAAGGAATCTGCCAGCAGGATATGAGTATTTTGAGCCCTGTGACAGATAACAAATCAAACCTTGTGGGAATTGTGGGAGGCCCAGAAGAATACTCCAGAGCTATGCAGTCAGAGGAGCTCTTCAGCAGGAAACTTAAAGCTTTGAATGGAAGCATGGGGCCACCGGCCTCCAGCATGCAGGTGAAGCCTGATGGTGTAGGGAAAACAAATGGTGCGCCAGCTGTGCCTAAAATGGGGGTCAGAGCCAGGGTGACAGAATGGCCACCGAGGAAAGACGGATGGGATGGACGGCCATCACCAAACTACCAGAGTGTGATACCAGTTTTTCAGAATGGACAGCAGGAACATACTGTTGAATTACTCGAGCAAGGCGAGCCAGTCTGTGTGGAGGTGGACTATACGGACAAATATACACTGAGTGACCTTCTCTGCCACTCTCCCCTCAAGGGTCTCCATCCCATTCGTCAGCGAAGCAATAGTGATGTCACCATAAGTGACATTGACTCTGAGGACATAATGGACCAGAACGCTGTTAACCCAAACACTGGAGCTTCACTGCACCGTGAGTACGGCAGCACATCCTCCATTGACCGTCAGGGCCTCGGTGGAGATGGCTTCTTCACCATGCTTCGGGGCTACAGAGTAGATAACCTGGACCATCGCAGCATACCACCTCTGGGTTTCCAAGAGTTACTGCGCTGTGATGCCTCCCTGTCCCCAAGCTTACAGACAGCAGCACAAATTGCCAGGGGTGAAATAGTCCACATTCCAGGGTATGATTACATAGACAGTTCTCTTCTCTACAGCAGAGAACGGGAGAAGTCCTTTATGAGACGTCTTAAATCAGAGTCAACAGAGCCTTCTCTGTTTAGAAAACTGCGGACCATAAAGAGTGAGAGCGACGCCTTGCGACTCTCTATAGAGGACGACCGGCGGCCTCTAAGCTTCCAAAAATGCTTTGCCCACTATGATGTCCAGAGTGTGCTTTTTAACATTAGTGAAGCAGTGGCAAGCAGAGCTAACCTGAGCCAGAGGAAGAACACTACCACTGGAGCTTCAGCTGCATCAGCTGGAGCAGGAGCTGAAGCCAGTGGTATGTCAGGAAGTGGAGCTGTGGCTGGAATTGGAGCAGGAGTAGATCCTGGAGCAGCAGGATGTAGCAATGCAAACCCCCCCATGTTTGAGTCTCCACTTGGGAGCAGGGAGGATTTGAACCCCAAAGAGAACTTGGATGTAGATGAGGGGGATGGAAAGAGTAACGGCTTAGTATTGAGCTGTCCGCACTTTCGCAATGAGATCGGTGGGGAGGGAGAGAGGAAGATCTCCCTTTCCAGAGTCAACAGTGTCAACTACAGTGGTTTATCAGAGAGTTGCTCTTTTGAATCATCTCTAAGCTCCCACTGTACCAACGCAGGGGTGTCAGTGTTAGAGGTGCCTCGAGAAAACCAGCCAATCCACAGGGAGAAGGTCAAACGCTATATCATTGAGCACATTGATCTTGGAGCATACTATTTCCGGAAATACTTCTATGGGAGAGGTAAGACACTCTTATGAAAAATGTAATTTCATCTTTGACTTTACAGATGTTCAGCAGTGATGATACAGAAGGATTTGGTTGAGTCACTGTTGAGGATTATTGAGCTGTTCAGGCAAAATCATTTCCTTGAAATAAGACTGTACACAATCCCCCGTGAGAACAGCTTCCCAAATGGAACAGACTGCATAAGGTCAAATATCTTGACGTCCCAGTTATTTTTGTAGGAACATATGAAATTGGGTCCAGAACAATAGCAGACTTGTGTTAGATGTGAGGGTGTGCGTTACACTTTCTTGGCAGAGGAGTGTCCACGTCCTCCTTGGGATATTACTCCAACCCCTGCAGTGATACTATCATTAGTCATGTGAGAAGAGAGAGGTGAGGGAGAGGGTGAGCTGCAGCTGTTCCCCATGGGGATCACAAGGGTGTGAGGACTCCTCCTATGAAGCTTTAGGGTCAGCTAAAGTACGCCAAGGTCCCAGCTCCCCTCATTAAAACACCTATGTGAGTAAAGCTGCAAATGCCATGCTGACGCAGGCTCATCACCACTTTATACATATCTGTTCTGCCCGCTGTCTGTGCTTGCTGCTCTCAGCAGATTGAATTACCCATTCTTAAGCCCCCTAGAAAACAGCTGCTTCACCTTTCACACGTAATGTCTGAGCTTCTTCTAAATAATGGTAATGCTAATAATGCTCTTTGTGATTTTGCTGAATGTACCACTGAACTTATTCTGATAATCATTTACATGTTGCTTCACTTATTGCTCATTTTGAAACAAGTGTAGCTGTTTAATCTCTTTGTTTATGGCAACCCAGGTTACTGTATAATCCCCTGCATAGCTGTCAGTTTCAATTTTGTTCTTATAGCTTTCAAAGAAGTTTTTTTTTTTTTTTGGATGAAGCCCGATCCCCCTTTCCATGAGGTGTTTTATTGAATAGACAAGTCTGTCATCACCTGTGCTTTGCCACAAACACACACTTGCACAAACACAACCACATGTCACCACTTTACTGTAAGCTTTTATCAACCTGGGCTGAACATTGATCTTATTGACCGCCTACAGCTCCTTTGGCCTTAGCAACCAGAATGTTTCTCTCCATGTTGTGTTAATGGACACATCAGTTTGAGTGAAAGGGCAACTTCTCCCGACAACCATTTTTGGGTCACATAAGTCAAGTTTCCACTAGCAGGAGTTCAGGGTAAACCCGTCAAACCTTTAACAGGGTCAACTGTCTCCTTAGCCACTTCAGACAGTGTTTCTCCATTACACTGTGGCGCCACATAAAAACCTTTCCTGAAGACCACTTTTGCAGGTTCGGTCCTGGTAATGGAGGCAGCAACAATCCAACCCCAAAAAATCTACCCAGAACTCCCACTAGTGGAAACTTGTCTATAATATATGTGGGTTGACACATCCAACAGAGGCTGATGTAAAACATTTGTCTTATGATAATATATGACCTGAAAGATAGAGCACCAAATGTTATAAATATGGAGCAGGCAGTAAAGGACAAATTTGAAATAATTGAAAGGCATCACTGCATTGTGTAGTTTCAGGAAGACTACAAATTGACTTTACTATCAAAGTCACCTGTTTTGCAGACTTTAGCAAATTGTCAGCAGTATGTGACATGTTCAAAAATTGTTGACAAAAAGCTCTCCTCTGCATCAGCACTGTCTCATACATTGTATTGTTGGTGTCTGGATGCCTCGCAGCCTCCTACACCATACCTCCCTCCTACCACCATTTGACCTTAAGCCTCACCGAGCATTTCCCCTCAGTCCACTCTAACTATAAAGGTATTCATTATTCAGTTTAATACAGCTTTGTCTTGGTACAATTCATGCATTATTCATGTTTATTCTATAAAGTGACAGCATTCAGCCTAATTATGCTATGCACTTAATGGCATGAATGTAAAATCTAAACTTAAGATGAAATCTCTTTGTGAATGTCAGTGCTCTAGTTCCCTGTTGAGGTTTTGTTGTCTGAGTCCAGGTCTTTCTCCTTGGCTTTAGCCCGGATTAGGGAGTGTTTGCTCAGGACACTGCAAAGCCTGTGCAAAGCTCTGCTCCTGTCCATAATCTAAACAAACACACATACACACAGACGGGTAAGCACACAGGTATAATAATATTCCTTTTGTAAACATGAAATTCGTTCTGGCTCTTAATGATGAAAACATCTTCGGGCTAAAAAATCTGAAGCTCTGCTTGTGTTCATTAAATTTTTTATTATACAACAAAAAACTCTTAGAAAGACTGAACAAAAGCAATTTTACTGGAAATGTGGGAAAAAATATCTCTCAGAAGACTCAGAATTTGCAGACATAATAGCAATCTTCCCATTAGATTATCATAAATTTACTTCACAAATTAACATATCAGCCTGAGGGTGTTGCAGGAAGAAAGAAATAGCATGCATAGACAAATTAATTCATCCTTGTAGGAAGCTAAAATGGCAATGAAAGTAATGGTAATCTGCTCATCACATTTGATATTTTCATGGACAATGGGTAGTTGAGGCTTGAGCTTTGACTTGGCACCACAAATATGAGCAGAAATATTTTCTGAACACTAGCCTTCAGTATCTGAGATAACTTGCAATAGGTCAAAGGTTCTCAAAAATTATTTTTCAGAGATTACACACTTTGTCCAAAATGCTAGATTTGATGGCCATGTGACCTGTCACTGAAACTAATGGATGTCCTCTCAGTAATCTTCTCACCCTTCTCACCCTTTTTTTTTTTTTTTAATCTACAGCTCATACAAATAGTCTGCCATGTTGAGCTGGTAATCCTGTCCATCAGTTATACCTACTTAATCCTGTAGATGGTCACAGGGGACTGGAGCCTGTCCCATCTTATTTTGAGAGACAGGAGAATGGTACACTCTGATACACCCTGGACAGGTTGCCAGCCCATGGCAAGGTCACATCTATAGACAAACAACGGGCATACGGGCAATTTAGAATTATCAAACAACTTAACATACAGATCTCTGGACTGTGGGAGGAAACCAGAGTACCTGGAGAAAACCCACGCAAGCACAAGGAGAACATGCAAACTTCACACAAACACTCCTGCCAGGCCCGGGATTGGAATCAGGAACTATCTTGCCATGAGACCTCACTGTTAACCACTAATATCATATACTGTTAACCTTTTAATATCATTTAAATGTAATTTAACTCTAGAGAACCCACGGGGTCAAATTTGACCACCATTTTTTCCTGATACCCAATGTAAAAAAAAAAGGGTTGTTAGGTTCTCCAGGAGTAAATGTCTTATCATGCCTACAATTAAGGGCCAAATTGTCTCTAATATCAGTGCTACAGATTGGCCACTAAATGTTTTAGCAAATATATGTACTCAATAATGTAAAGTGATATTCCTTTGGAAAAAGCAATGATTTCATTTATGTGTGAACAAGACTATTTTTTTAAAATGTTTGCCTGCAAAGTAATCATTTTAATAACTCTGTCCTTTTTATTTCTTTATGAATGTTTTTGTAGTTAGTGAAAAGTTTGCCAGTAATTGATATGGTCCTCAAAATGTCTCTAACTATGATTTTTCTTGCAATGCCTTCAGAGCATCAAAACTATTTTGGTGTAGATGACAATCTGGGACCTGTGGCAGTGAGTGTCCGAAGGGAGAGGCTGGATGATGGAAAAGAGAAAGAAGGAATGCAGTACAACTATCGTGTCACCTTCAGAACCAGTCAGGTAGTTATTGTTCTTTGCACACAGCCTGTTGGAGCCTGTTCCTTTGGTTGTGATCTGGCAGCAGATGTTTACCCCAACCCCATGCTCCCCCATTTGTGCTTGGTCAGTGTGGGTTAAGGTGAGCAATGTCACTTTAAATATGAGTGGCAATACTACCTTAAAAATCAACACTGTTGTAACACAACATACCTCTGGTTCCAGCACACCAGCATGCACTACACTGGGGACCACACTGCTTATACTATAGATATATGTTAGGGTGTGGTAGGAAAAAACATTCATGACTTGCCACTTTAAAAGATTTTTTTTCTTTTACTAGCTTGGATGTGGATATTTCATTTTTATAATATTGTATTAGGAAAGACATTTTAAGGTCTTACAGCTTAGGGCTCAGTCAAGCTGTACAAGTAAATCTGCTCTGAGCGCACTGTGTCCAGCGATTCTCGCCAGTCATGCAAATACTGATGCTGTCAGTGTTGGTGTGAGCGACCTTGCTTGCTGACTTTCTCAAGCACAATCAATCAAATCCTCTAAAAAAGAGAGTACACCCTCTGGCAGTTCTGGTTTTGCATATAAAATAAATCAATAATAATTTGGTCAGACCATTTAGCTTCACAGAACCTGCAAAAAAATCTAATAGCTGTATCTAAGACTCCACAATATAATTAAATTTAAAAAAAAAAAAGATCTGGATGGACCTTAAAAAGGAATTGCTCTACAAGTGTGGCTTCTTTGGGAAGGTTGCCATGAAAAAGTTTCAGTCCCTTTTCCCCAAGGCTACACTGGCATTTGTCGATTTTCATCTTAAGAGACCATATGAAAATAAAACTGATTAGTATCCACATTAGTGTTTCAATTCTATGTCAGAAAAGAGCTCCATCCACATTGCACTATTGTAAAGGTGTATCTTTCAGAAGTCCATACCCACTCAGCATACATTCACATGAAAACGGGCTGCAAACTCCACTGGAAACCTTCATATCTCATTAGGGTTTGTTTGTTACACATTGGTTGTACTTGCTTTCAAGGGTTGAATTCATAGAAGCAGTCCAGATGCAAGGTTTAACCATAACAAAAGTGTTATATTTTAAAATGAAAATGTATTAATATGGATATAGTCTAAAAAGGACACCACATCATGGTTTAAAACTATTTAGACTAAAGGGAGGATATGCACAGTCCCACATAAACATAAAACAAACCATAACAACACAATCACCTCATACCAGCTGTCATGTTTTGCTGATGATTTGGGCTCATTTTACAGTCACTGGACCTGAGCACCTTGCAATCACTGAGTCAGCATGAAATCCTCTGCATCCCAGAGTATACAGAGTCAACTTTGAGGCCATCCATTCCACAGATAAGCTTGGCTGAAATCTAGTTATGCATCAGGACAATGATGTAAAGTATTCCATAAAATCTACAACACAGTTGAAGGAAAACTGAGTTAAAATTTCCCTGCAATGATGTGAGAGACTGATGAAATCAGTCTCTCACATCAGTCTCTCACATCTCACATAGAAGACGAGGCAAGTTTATTTGTACAGTGTATTTCATGAACAGGACAATTCATAGTGTTTTACGTAACATATAAAAAATTAAAAAAGTAAACAAGTTTGAAACAGAAACGTTTAGAGACCTTTTACATTAATACAATTATGCTAAAGGTGGTTTTACAACATATTGAGTCATGGCGTAGGCTTTTTTTGGTGTGTTTTTTTTTTAGTTTATGGTCAATAAATAATGAGATTGTGTAATATGCCATGTGTTGTTGGTCATTAGGGGCTGTTTTACATAATTTTAAGAAGTGGTAAGGACCAGATGGCAATTTACTGTGTGTGTAAAACTATTCAATTGAAAGACTTGACTTTCTTTTTCAGATGACTGCGTGCACTCCCAGAATGATTAATCCAAAACTTAGATGAGTAGTCTAGGTGTCCCTAGTGTACTGAAAGCTTTCCTTGATTGATGTTGGTTGGTCTCAGTCACTGAATAATTCAGGTGCAACAGATGCGTCAGGCAGGGAAATGTCAATGATATCCAGCGCCATTCTCCGATTGAAGCACCACTCCCATGATAAAACAATATACCATATCTGGGTCATGGTAGCCTTGCAAGTAGCATGCAGATAGTGTTTTAACTCCTCAACCACTATTTGTATTTTCTCTTCCTCCATCATTTAGTTCAGTGCTCTCTCTTCTTCAGTCCTGTTCCCTCTCTCACTTATTTCCTTACAAAGTCTGTTAAATCTGCTTTTCAAAAGCCTCTCTGTCAGATAGCCATTGACTGATGGACGCACATGTACACAGGGTTGGAAATGGGATTTATGGGCGTAAATGTGTCTTTCATGTTCTGAACAACAACATGAGTTCACAGAGTGCACACTCTTAGGCCATAATCTTTTAATGGTCCTAATATTGAAACACACACACACACACACACTTAACATTTACTGCTCAGTTAGCCAATATTAATTATTTAGAATTTGAGCTTCTAGTGTGGTCCAAAGGCAAAGTGATGGAGTAATTGCCCTGAATACTAAGGTGGTATGTGAGAGGATACTCAAACCTAACCTTAACACACTGTACAAGTAGGACTTAACATGACACACTACAGGCTTGACTGAATGAATATTGACTATCTGTCTTCCCTGTCAGCTTACCACCCTGCGAGGAGCCATCCTGGAGGATGCCATTCCATCCACGGCAAGGCATGGAACGGCCCGTGGGCTTCCACTTAAGGAGGTCCTGGAATATGTCATCCCTGAGCTGAATATCCAGTGTCTAAGGCTGGCCCTCAACAGTCCCAAAGTCCCAGAACAACTCCTCAAACTGGATGAGCAAGGGGTGAGTACTGATGATTTTAACAGGATTGGAGAGTCAAATCAAGTGCCTGTATGCTAACTGTAAGTGTAAGAGGGATGTTTTGATTCTGGCAAATACACCCATCAGCCACAACATTAAAACCACAGACATGTAAAAAGAGTGACACTGCTCATCTTGTTACAATGGAATGGCCTGCAGGGAAAGTCTGCATCCTAATATTCGCGTTACTTTGACACTTGGTACCTACATAAACATTTTAGTAAGCAGCTCACCAACCCAGTCTGAAAAGGGTGGAATACCCTCTGTTGGTTGGGAGTGAGGTACTGCCTCAAAGTGCAGGTGTTTCAATAAGTCAGGGGTCCTGTTCACAAATGACGAAAGTCTGTATTTCTTGGCTGGTTTCCAGACCAGCCAAAAAATACCTCCTCCTCCAGCTCCTGGGAGAGGAGCTCGAGCAAGTAGGGAGAGGGAGCTCTGGGCCTCTGCTTGGGCTATTGCCCCCCACAACCTGGGCAGTGGTAGCCTAGTGGTTAAAGAGGTGGGTTTGAGTGTGGAGGACCCAGGTTCAGTCCCCTGGGTTAACAGAG
>JAOWBL010000007.1:15566788-15578162 GCA_028564865.1 Zenarchopterus dispar | reverse complement strand
GGGCAGTGGTAGCCTAGTGGTTAAAGAGGTGGGTTTGAGTGTGGAGGACCCAGGTTCAGTCCCCTGGGTTAACAGAGGTGAGCCACGGTGGGTCCCTGAGCAAGGACCCTGAGCAAAGCTGCAGCACCTCTAGTCTAACTAGATGGGTCAAAAGCAGAGAGTCTGCAAAAAAACAACAACAAAGAAAAAGCATTTACTCTAAAACTCTGCAGATACAAATCTGATGGAATCCACTGGCAGCCAGTCCACAGAGATCCCACTCTAGAACTCATAGTGCCCAAGGATCTGTTGCTAACATTCCTGCACCAGTCATCCCACCGCACCCTCAGATGTTCTTTGTCCACACCAAGACTGATCAGAGCAGTATTATAACAGCATCAGTTAAAAATCAGTTAGACAACTGCAGCTCATTCAGAACTCTTCTGCTCGAGTCCACACTAAGACCAGAAAGTGGACCACAGGAACCTCCTCTTTACAGGGGGTTCCTGTCCATCAGAGGAGAGACTTGAGAGTTCTGACGCTGGTCTGAATGGTTTAGGACAAACCTGATCTGATTACCTTGTGCTCAGGTCATCTGGATCTTTTTTTTAAAATCTGTTCCCAGAGTCAGAACCAGAGATGGAGAAGCTGTGTTCAGCTTCTACGCTTGGCATGTCTGGAACAAACTCCCAGAAAGCACTTGTTCTCAGCTGCATTGTTACCTATAAGCTTGAGTCTCAAACCTTGATCGCATTTTAACTACTGTTTTTATCTATTGTTCTTTTTTTCTTTCTTTTCTTTTGTTTAAATTCCTAACGTGCCTTTTATTTTCTATATGATGATGTTTTAATGTCTCTGTAAAGTACTTTGAATCACCTTGTTATTCAATTGTGCTATACAAATAAACTTACCTTGCCCATTAACAACCTACAGGGGGGATTGAAGGAGAGCATATTCAGAATTAGAGAGGTAGTCATAATATTATAAGTGATCATAGTGTCTTTGTTCTGTTTTTGCACAAAAGTCACTGTTTTTGTGCTTTCATTTGCTGGACCTTTCCTCACAAGACTCAGTATGCAGAGTCAAAGTCTCACTGTGGAGTTCTTCTGCAACATTGAAGAATCATGTCAAGGAATGTCACATTTAAGAAAATCAATACAAATCCCATTAACTCTGTTACCATTCCCATTTAGTTTTTGACTCTATTTGTCCACTGATGGAAGCTCACACACTAGAAAAACTGACTTTCAAACAGCTGAATGCACTTGAGAGCAGGTGATTTGCTGTTATTCTTAGCATGTGGCAGAGAGTGGCATCTTCCTTTACGTCGTCTAAAAAATGAATTGCCGACAATGACAGGAGGTCTATCAATTCACAGGTGTCTGATCCATTCATTGTATGATCTTGAGATTTTTAATTTCTCATCTAATATAACAGCAAGATAACAGGAGGAGTGGCAGGATTAGCTCGTTGTGGAGTGTTTGTTTTTCTGTCAGAAGATTGGATGCTTCTTAGTTTAATTACGATGGTTAGCATGCGTAAATCTTTCCAGCTGACAAGACAAAGACTCTTCTGAAGGAAAAAGCCCCTCTCGCATTACAACACAAATAAAAATAAAGATCAGTGCAGAGTTCTCTCTAAAGCAGGTTACATGCATTTGAGTTGGACGTCTGCTGGCAAAATAACTTTTTAAATAATTGATTTAAAGAGTGTTTTGCACACTGTCATTTACCTGCCTTTGTAATGAGAGGTTGTCTGCAGATGTAATCTTTAATAAATTGTTGTAAAACTGACATTGACAACTCTAGGAGGGAAAAAAGTCTTGTTGTAAGAAAGTATGTTAAGAGATGGAGAGTCCAGGCCTAGTAGGGCTTAAAAATCTTCCAGCTGGCCCTCCTCTTTCCAAACCTCAAACCAAACATCCAGCAGGAGCCAGTTTTATATTTGGATATCAGTATTTATGTGCACTCCCGTTTTAATCGTTAATGTTGAGCTTGCCATGCAAATGTTTGCAATGTGAAGCACCCCTTTAATCTGCTTTTTTTTTTCTAACCAAGCTGGGTTTGAGCCTCTTCGTTAATGTGTTTGCGTTAGGAAGCTAACATCGCACAGGAAGAGCTGCAATGTAGTGATCACATCTGTGCTATTCTTATTTGCTATGTGTACACGCACTACTTATACTTCCTTTTTTGTGCTTGAGTGTTACTGTGTGGTAAATGGCTTCTGATGCCGCAAACAGAAAGCAGGCAGAGTAAGTGAAAGTGTCCTGGAGGGAGAAGGATTCACAGTATCATCATGATCAGTACTGCAGAAGGAATATCCCTGAAAGCAGGGTTGTGGACTCTGCTGTAATGGATTTGGACGTAAGAAGAGAATGGAGCATATGTGAATGTATTTTAGGTCACATTTTAGATCACTGTGACAGAACTGACTATGTACAGACAGACTGGAAAAAGCATTAGGCAGCTAATATGATTTTGAAATGGGATTTTCAGTGTTATAAATCATACATGACATATGTTTTTGTAGGTAAAATATTAAAACAATAAAACCTGACAAAAATGCCACAACTATTATAAATGGAAACAGTCCATTTTGAGGTTTACATTTCACTTCCAGCTTTAATTTGAAATTCTTGAGTCTAAAAGACATTACAAAAACTAGATAAAGACTAACCCTCAGATGTCTGCATAGAAAATGTAACAGCCTCTGCAAGTGTTGGGTAGTAAACACAGCATCAAGGAGGTCAGAAAGAGGTTACTAATCTTCTCCAATAATCAGGAACAATAGAGGTTACCGTTTTTATGACCTAGAAAAGCTAATCTCACTGCACTGCTCTCATTTATAACAACAATAAAAAAAGATATTTCCCAGTTACTGGTGCTGCTTTTTTAGTTTTATAACATCTTGATTAAAGCAGCCAAGAATAGAAGCCTTTGATGGTTCATAAAACACTACTGATACCCAGAGTGGCACAGTTCAGCTCTAAAAGATAATTCTAGCTTTAATGTTATATGTTCTACAAGTTCAAAAGAGGAAGCTAACCACCTACTGGGGCTGTGATTGCAGTGGGGAAAAATTACTGCTCACATATAGTATGTAGATGGCACATTTTGGATTAGGGACCAGGACGTTGCCCATTTTTATAGGTTCTTTTGAACTTTAACATGTCAGGCAAAAAGCAGCAATCCATCCAGAGTCTCCCTTTTAAAGAGGTCAGGTACTGGGACCAGTAGACTAAGCAGGGCATTTCACATGTCCCTCTCCCCAGCAACGTTTTCCTCCAGGGTTATCTCACAGCTTTCTAAGGGCAGGTGAGACAATCCTTCCAGCTTATTTTAGATCTACCCAAGCACCTTTTTTGGGCTACAAGATCTCAAGACCATACGTGAGAGTCATAATGTAAATCCAGTCCTAAAGCAGCATTACTGGCAGTATAACATCCTTCCTAGATTCTGTTTTCCTCTTGCTCCACAACAGGATGCTGATAAGGGTGGGAAAGTTCCAGAAATGTTCAAAGTTGGAAACTTTCCAAAGAAATTAATGAGTATTAAACAAATTGCATGGGAATTAATGAGAAGAAATGGAACTTGATCAAGTTTGTAAAATTACAAGATAACTTAGAGCAGGGAACCTGAATGTAATGGAGAAGATAAAATCACCATAATCTTTGTTATGACAAACAGATTTAAAGCAAATTCATCTGAATTCCTCAAACAGCTTCTAGAGTCCTGAACACAGCTGTGGTTTTCATGATATCACTATAGTACATGTATAGTACTAATGATATATTTGATCTGTAATATTAAAATGTAATGAACAAATCTATAGTGTGTTCAGTAGCTAACTGGACAGGAAATCGTATATGTTAAACTTAGTTAACGCCAATCTTCCTCCATTGATGTTATGATGTATGAGGATTGTGAGCAGGTTCAGGGTACTTTTTAAATATTTTTTCCTCCTCACCACACTGCGGTGTAGGCTGTGTCTTGAGAAGACATGTATTTGGACAATGCTGCATCCCTTGGGTGGTTTGTAGAGCTCTCCAGGGACCATACTGACCTCATTTCTTTCCCTGGCCACTAAGTATGTTGTTGTTTGCCACAAAGACAATATCATTGCTTTGGTTTATTTGTTTGAGATTAGTCTGACTCATAACACGATACTGATAAACTTAAAATGGTCAGAAATCTTTCTTCCAGTACTGTTAAGCAAGAAAGCACAAACAAAGGAACAATATACAAGAAGATAACATTACTTTTCATGCGCCACATTATCAGGAGATGATAATAACACGTTAATTTGAAACCCTGGGAGTACTATTAATCTGAAGGTGTTGTGTCCCCTGAAGTGTTTGCATTTTTCAAGCAATGGCAAATTTGTACCAAAGGGCAATCGGATCATTCTTGCCAGTGGCCAGTCTGAGGACCGCAAGGTTAAGCGAGTCCATATAATTCCAGATATAAAATATAGAAGACCACATCATTGCACATCATGCCTTTTCCTCTGAGCTTGATGGTATAATAGCTTTCCATCACCCCAGGAGCTTCAGTGCAGAGCAGACTGCCTGATAGAGGAGTCACCATGACAACAGTGTCAAGAGCACACTGAGAACTGATAACCTGCAACCAGAAAAAGGGCAGTTCCTCTTTGTTTCAATTTATAAAGCATTAGTTCGCTTTTATATTAATGGAAACCTTTTTGTCCTGCTGACTGACACTTTTCCCACTGTGGTCCAGTTGTAGTTATTGGGCAACAGGTGCCAGACCTAATGGGTAATCTTTCATGTGTGATTTTTTTTTTTTTCCTTAAAATGTGTTCTTTTATCAGCTGGAATCAGGAAGCTGTAAGCCAAAAAGGTTTGCAAAAATAATCACTTCAAAGATTTTATTGTTTCATATCTCTTCAGAAGACCAGTTCATATCACATTTATCTCTCTATAGATGAGACTTGTGAGATTTGGCTTGTTGCCCTACGTCAAAGAATAATCTTCTTTGTTTGCCAGTGGTGTCTCTATAAAGATCCATGTCTCGTCCTAGTCATAATGACTGAATAAAGAGCGTTATTGGAGTCACATTCAGTATTTGTTACTAGTATTTCACTGCCACAGATAATGCTTGGCTTGCTTGCCAAACAACAATATTGCTTAAAAATGAAGTCCTTTGGAAAAGATAAAAATTTTATTGCTGCCATCTATGTACAGCTTTCTCCCATAAACCGAAGTTATTCTTCTGTATGTCTCTAATTCACTCTTATTCTGGACCACAGCTGCTTTTAAGTAGCAGCTAATAGCTCGGCTTGATCTATGCTTTGCTCAGGGCTCCCGAGAGTTCACGTCCTAGCTTCACAAAAGGGGATTTCAGCTCTCTCCTAGAATGGTTATGAAGGCCTTCACATTAGCTGTGACATGATGGAAAGTAGGCACTTGCATGCTCTGAGTGGATAATGTGCAGTATGTATGAGTGTGGTATAGAATATATCTCAGCAACAGGAAATGATATTTAGCCAACGAGTCTCTGTGTATGTTCCTCATTTCAGCTAAGCTTCCAACACAAGGTGGGGGTACTTTACTGCAAGGCAGGTCAAAGCACAGAAGAAGAGATGTACAACAACGAAAGTGCTGGACCAGCACTGGAGGAGTTCTTGGATCTGCTCGGTCAGAGGGTGCGCCTCAAAGGCTTCACAAAGTACAGAGCTCAGCTGGATAACAAGAGTAAGACAAAGCATGGATCATATTCACCAACCTAAATGTTGAGGAATTGCAAGTCCACACACATCTAATCCTGCTGTGTGCAGCTGCTTGACTTAAGTTTCATATTGCTTTTTTCAGGGGAGGTGAACTCTAATTTTTTTTTTTTAGTCTATACATCATAAATGTAGGTTTCTGTTTGATTAGTTCATAAGATTATTTGACATTTATAATAATTTCTGTCACTTTGACTGAGCTGTTCCCCTCGTTCTCTCGTGCAGCCGACTCCACAGGCACACACTCCCTCTACACGACCTACAAGGACTACGAGCTGATGTTTCATGTGTCCACCATGCTCCCCTACACGCCAAACAATCGACAGCAGGTAATCTGAATACTTCACCGTACTGAACCCCAGACAGCAAACCACCTTGTTTGGTCTCCTGTGTGTTGAGCCACTGTTTAATGGGGCTAATAAATCCCAGAGCAGCTTCTTTTGCAAAGTCTCCAATCCAGACTTCTCTTTGTTTTCCCAAGAGACTCACTTTGCCACAGTAATGATCTATCAGTTAAAAGCATCAGCATTGCCATGGTGACAGTACTCCATAAAAGGATTTTATTCGATGTATCCCTAGAGACTGGACCTGGTGTGGTATAAGAAACACCTCTGTATTTCTCTGCATGAACAAGTAGAATTAAGTGGATGTTGTGGATGATGGGAGGATAATGGTCCAATAAAGCTGGAAGTAGTTTTTGAACTCGCAGTAACACAGTGGGATATAATCCTGCGGACACATTGCCTTTGAATACAGTGAATTTGTGGCAAGTCTCTGAGTAGAGCAAGGTATAATTTAATATGAAATACAACAGAACCTAATATATCAAGTGCATTTCTTTTAAAACCCCCAGTTAAACATTTGGGATATGGGGTGGTCTTTTTATTTTCTCTTGCAGTTGTGTTTCATGAAGTGGTAAAGTTTAACTTAATCCGTGGTGTTAATCTTCCAGCAGGCTCCTCTCATCCCCTCATCCTATCCAATTCACCTCTGTACCCTCTAATCCTGCTTATTTTGGACACTTTATGACTCTCACTGGAAACCTCATTCCAGACAGAATGGAGTTAATAATCGGCACAATCCAACAATACAAGTCAAATAAATTGGGTTTTGGGGGAATTTGTGCCCTTCACTCACAGATCCCAAATTAGTTACTTCCAAAATCCTTTCATTATTGTCACTTTTCCATATCCAAACATGGAGCAGTAATTCTGTTAGATATTAACTGTACAAATTTACTCAGTTTGAGCTGGTTTCATGTGGTGCCTGCACACATGCTGAAATAGTCACATTCAGCTTTGTTACGTTATAGTGTGTGAAATAATTAACCTGTATAGATGGCATCCTAAACAACACCTGAAGTGTGGTACCATAGCATTTGAAGAGGTAGCAATATTTTCTGTTTACAAATGGAAAGTTTAATAAAAAGAGCACCCTTGTGGAAATCAGACCTTACTTGCTGTCACATTAAACAATAGCTTATCAAGCCTGATGATTGTTGAAGATGAAATAACGCTTTTACGTAAACGCTGAGTCAATTTCAGTTTTCCGCTTGGCTACATTGGCCTTCAGATAAACCTACATAATTTCCTGCCACTTGTAATCTTGAGTAATGAATGTATTTCTCAGTAATTTTCCTACTATTCTGTTACTATATTCACACTTGTTAAATTTTTCTGTATTTTTGTTCTCCTTCTTTGTATAGTTATTAAGGAAGAGGCACATTGGCAATGACATTGTCACCATAGTATTCCAGGAGCCCGGGGCTCTTCCTTTCACTCCGAAAAACATCCGCTCTCACTTCCAACATGTGTTTGTCATCGTCAAAGTCCACAACCCTTGCACTGATAACGTGTGCTACAGGTAAATTTAACAAGCTTCACCTTCAGGGTTCACACAACCTCATTTGATAGAGAAAAAGAGGAGAAAAGGAAATGAATATTACACAGAGTCAAACCCTAGGATCTAACATAAGTTTTTCTTTTGCACATTACAATTAAAGAGAACGTGTTCATCTTTTGATGTGCTTTGCACTAATGTCTTCATCCCAAAGGGCTCCACATGAACTTTCAGAAGGTCATAATTTGAAAGAGTAATAATAATAGCTTTCTGGATTTTTTTCTGTGGTTTCTGTCATGACTTTATAGTAATGTACGAGAATCACAAGTCTCTTTTGATCTGTTCGAGGATGATACAATTATTATCTTCAGAGACACCTTGAAATTATGATTTACAGCACTATCCTCAAGCATTTAAGTCAAGATGACTCTTGCTAATAACATAGCATTTGTTAAACAGAGCAAGATTAGTCTGAGCTCCACCCCTCTTATCAGAAACAATTTTCCTGAAAGCAATAAAATTTCAACACTCAAATGGCTGCTCATCATGCAAACAGTTTAATACTCATTCACTCCTTTAATTGCCAGTTCTGTATTTCACATATTGATTCCAATCTTGTTTTGCAGCGTGGCTGTATCCAGATCTAAAAACGTCCCTCCGTTTGGCCCCCCTATCCCCAAGTCTGTAACTTTCCCAAAATCAGCAGTTTTCAGGGACTTCCTGCTCGCCAAGGTCATCAACGGTGAGAACGCTGCTCACAAGTCTGAGAAGTTCAGAGCAATGGCGACTCGTACGAGGCAGGAGTACCTGAAGGACCTCGCTGAAAACTTTGTTAGCACAGCGACTATAGACTCGGCTGTCAAATTCAGCTTCATCAATCTAGGGGCCAAGAAAAAGGAGAAGGTGAAACCCAGGAAAGATGCGCATCTGTTAAGTGTGGGGGCCATCACTTGGAGCGTCTGTGCACGGGACTTTGGCCAGTCAATGGACGTGGACTGCTTGCTCGGCATATCTAATGAGTTCATTGTGCTCATTGAAGAGGACTCAAAAAATGTGGTGTTCAACTGCTCGTGTCGTGACGTCATTGGATGGACCTCAGGGATTATGAGCATTAAGATCTTCTATGAGCGTGGGGAGTGTATCATGCTGTCTGCCCACGACAACTGCGGCGAAGACATTCGGGAGATGGTGCAAAGACTAGAGGTAAGACCTTTAAAGTCTCCACTAATAATCTGTGTCATCTTAGAGGTCTTAATGACTGTGGATTATACTGTACACTAATCCCTTGCCTGCAGTGTAAGTCGCTAATCGCAGCATGCAGACATTTCAGAGAAAAGGAAGCAGATTATTTAGCTTCAAAACACTGCAGCTGTCTGACAAAGAGAGTAAATCCTTTTGTTGGGGTTTGAGCCTGAGTTTCATCTTTGTTTAACGTTTAATTTAGTTTTCATTTGATTTACACGCAAACGTAAATCCTTAGAACAGTCTTGGTGTGTCAGGTAAGCCTTGTGCATCAGTAAACATACAATGATGAGGGATGTTTCCATATGTCTGTTGTAATCTTGGCTTGGTGTTTTTGTTCATGCTGTTTTCGCCTTATTGCATTGTTTGTTTCTGGAAATGATAAGAGCAGTTACTTTATAGAAATTCTCTACTTGGCATGATGGACATTTGGCCACAAGCTCGACATTTGATGGGAGTTCAGGCCCTGCCATTTCTCAGAAATGTGTGGAATCTGTGAAGGATTTTGGCCTTTTTAAAGGATTTTTGTCCATTCAGTTGCAACTTTAACTACTGCAATACCAAATCCTGATAGGGGATAAAAGTCTTTTTTTTTTCTTGTCCTTGTTTTGATTTCAAAAATGAAAGTAAATAGAAACAAACACAGAACTTTGTGTCAGCACTGCTTTCTGTCACTAGAATGACCCAGTGAACCCGTGTTTCACACACTTGATGGCATGTGATGGAAAATCACTCCCTTTACTTTAAGTGGTTTTGCTTTGGAATAATTGCGGTCTCTGTGGAGAAAATTCTGCATGTTCTTTTTTTCAAATATTCTTGCTATTGTAGTTTGTCCACACACCACAGAATTGTTTTATTTTCATCATGAGGTCAGCAGAATAGTTGCTTTCTTAACCTACATGCATGCTGTCAAGTTTCACGCACTGCCACTCAACACTGAGCCTCAGCAGTTTGTCTCATTGCCCTGTTCTTCAACATAGGAAGAATTATGGGCTTTCAGTGTGTAGTTGTTTCACAGATTCATCGGACTCCAGAGAGGATTATCAAATTCCTTTTGATAGTTTTCTTTGGCTCTTCACTCAGACTCTGCAGAGATGTGCAGCCAGTCACCCATTCACTCGACCAATAAGATCACAGGTGGATGAGGATGCACCATTATGGGATATTGTAGCATTTTCATCAAAAAGAAACTAAAGCCGCAGCCCTTCTCTGCACTGAACAGTAATTTTAATTGAATTAAGGATTAGAGAGGATGTGATTTTGGGCCATTGTTTATTTTGGAGGATATCAGGGTACAGGTAAAGGAGGAGGCAGTTTAAACAGGACACCAACCCAGTTTTCAGTTTTAAGTGGAGGAGGGGAAACAGAAACATTTTTTGGGTCTGACAAACTAAGAATAGAGGAGGCTTGACGTCGTACTACTTCACTTCTGTCAAAAACTTTCCTCTTAGTTTTCTCCTCCTCCTATTTCTTTTTTACAGCCATCCAGTGATCATCTTTGCAACTCCTGGTTACACTGAAGTGAGAAAAACTGTTGCCCCAGCTCCCCAAAACAGAACCTGGAAAATCTCTCGTTCACGCTTCTTGTGCTGCTGCTTTGGTTTGTTTTTAACTATCCTGCAATCTATGGCCAGTTCACTGAACCTTTAATCAGACAAGCTCTTGTTTCCTTCAAATAACATTGAGGTTGACTTTGAAAATTCAAACGATTATTTGTGGCTCCCTGAATACTCTCTCGGACTCTGTCGTCGTCCTTTTTTTTGGCAGCTTATTCAAGAGCCTTGAAATTTCCATAGTACTCCAGCCAGAAAATCAGTGGTCCTGCCACGATCACGGGAGTGACAATCCATTTCCTGCTCAATCTGATTCTGATTCTGAACAAGAATCAGGTTCTTCAAAGGATCTCAGTAGGCAGAGATAATTTTATTATTGTATTATATGCGGTTAACTCACAAACTGAGTTAAAATGTTCTCATAGAGTGTGCAGTTTTGAACCTGAAAAATATAAGAAAAGAAAACCCCACACGGATCAGGGGAAGTATTTTCCATAATTAATTTTGAAAGGACACAGATGCCATACAGTGTCTGCTTCATATAGTGAAATTTCAGGATGTATTAGTATTTGTGATTAGCCGAAGGACATCACTTCCTCATTTGCTTTGTTAATCTCCTCTTACATTTGCTTTCTACTGTATCTATGCAAAATATTTAGAAGTAGAAGTTATGAATAATTTAAAAAAAAAAAAAAAAACATTGTGGATCAGCAGTAGTGGGCACATGTGCATATGAGCTGACCGTGCAGACTTTGTCCCAAAGGTGTCTACAAATGTCCCAGAGGCTCACTCGAATCATGTTTCATTGGGAGGATTTACAGGCTGCCGGACTTGTGATGTAATGTGAACCAGAGCGAACAGATTGCCCACTGTGATGCACAGAGGAGCCCAGTGTGAGAGCACAACTAAAAGCTTTGTGGAGATGTCCAGCTCTCCAGGGTGTTTCTGAGATGGGTGGCCACTTTTTCAGACAAGTCTTCTTGGCAAGGAGACCATATGTGCTGGCTTTTTCTTTG
>JAOWBL010000007.1:15516802-15558272 GCA_028564865.1 Zenarchopterus dispar | reverse complement strand
TGTGTGTGTGTGTGTGTGTGTGTGTGTGTGTGTGTGTGTGTGTGTGTGTGTGTGTGTGTGTGTGTGTGTGTTTTCACAGATCAGCACACCGTTTATAGATGTCTGCTTCAGGTTAAATGTTTCTGAGACCATTTGATTGTTTTCTCTATGGGATGGTTGCACAAAATATGACTAGTTAATCCATTTATTGTATAAAAATATGATATATGTAATTATATTTAAGTATTTAATTAAAATGCTAATAACTACAACAAAATGACAGAAATGTATTAGATGATTTGTTAATTATAATGAATGTAAAGAACTTTTTTTTTTTAATTATATAATTCTGTGTTTCCCACACCAAAGAATGATTCAAAAAAAAAAATACATCTGGTCTTTTTTTAGTTAAATGCAACTCCAGCTGAACCACAGTGCAGTACATAAACACCCAGTGAGATGGTGTATTACCATTATTTCACAAAAATGAAGCCAAAATGCAGAAGCAATGCATGGGAACTACAGTTGGTTTTAGTGCTGCCTTTAGTACCAGGAACCTGAAGTAACTGTTTATATGTTGCATTATTTATCTGCCACATCAATGTTTTGGAACTTAAGCCAGCGTTGCTTCAGTTAATTGAGTGTTGCGTACATTTGTTTGTTGTCACTATTTCAGGTCCCGTTAGAGCATTTCAATTGAATTTAGGTTTAGAATTAGACTGAGACATTTCAGTATTACGAGTCTTTATCAGCCAGTATGTTGTAGATGATGTGCTTCAATTCATAGTCTTGTTGCATGATACAATTTTAGTCAAGTTTTAGCTCTCAGATGGATGACCTCATTTAACTATTAAATACTTGTTAATAAACTAGCGTTAATAACAGACTCAATAACTAAAAGGTGTCCAAGTTATTGCCCCTCCCCTACTCTGTTTGACAGTTTAGTAACACATTTTTGCTGGACTACTCTGTTTTTGACAAATGTGGCACTGTGGATTATGATTAAACATCTCCACTTCTCATCTGTCCCTGCAACGTTGTTTTAGAGGTTTAGTGGTTTGTGACTTGGCAAAGCTAAGCTGCATTCCCAAGTACTTTTAAAATACTTTTTGTCATCCTCTTTCAAGTAAGGCATACTTTTAACATTTTTAGTGTTTTACTAACTGTAAAATAATGTGTGTTATAATCCATCCCTTATTGATACCTGGTTCTTTCTATAAAGGGAGACAGGGTCTAGCTGGAGCCTTTCCAGTTGTCTTTGGGAAAAAGGCAGGCACACCTTGAACAGATTCCCAGTCCATCACAGGACATATACTTAAATGCTCAAGATTTTATTCAGGGCCTATTTGTTTTCCACCATGAACTGAGTAGTCTCTCCCTTTTCCTCAGATAATATTCTGTCCTTGTTCCACTCCACAGCTTTTGCAGTGCTTGACTCTGTTGCCCCTCTTAAGCCTAAATGCACCAGACCTAGAGCGGATTCCTCGCTAAATGATACTAGGGCCCTAAGGCAACGCTGCAAGCAAGGTGAAAGAAGGTGGAAGGAGGATAGCTTACTTGTATCACTTGGTTTATTAGGGAGAGTTACGCTGAGTACCAGAAGGCTCTGAAGGAGGCTAATTTGCACTGTTATCTATCGTACCAAGCAGTTGTCCTCAAGTCAGGGTGTTACAACACAACAAACCCATGTGAACCCCTGTACTTCTATTTTCACAAATGTTTCAACTAGGATGTGCAAGAACTTTTTATATTATTTTACGCATAAGGTAACTTCTGTTGTACATAACTGTAGTGTTAAGTTTAGTGATGATTCAACACCCACTAACATGCGCTATGCTGTATTTGAAGAAATTGAACTGATTTCACTATCATTGCTCACTGAGATGGTGTAATGTATAAAACCTGCCAACTGCCCCTTGGACATAGTTCCCTCCAAAATGATTAAGAAGGTTTTTATTTACTGTTTACTGTTATGTCACATCTGCTTATTTTGCCTGTTTAAGTAAGTGTGGGGAAACTGTCTTGGACAAATTTCAGTATGGTTTCAGGGCATGTCATGGTACTGAGTCAGCTCTGCTTAAAGTTCATGACAATATTGCCTTGTTTGTACATGCCAAAAAAGCTGCTCTGTTGGTGCATATTGATCTTGCTGCATATTTTGAACCAAGCAGTCCTCCTTTCTCAGTTGGAGCACTGCATAGACGTCTGAGGCATGGCACATAAGTGGTTTAGCTCCTCTTTAGCCAATAGGAGTTTTTTCTAATTTTCTAGTGGATTGACTTCTCCTCATCCCACTGTCTACTTTCTTGCGGGGTACCACAGGGTTCCATTCTGGGTCCCGTCCTCTTCTCCAAACGTAAAATATCTTTTCATGTTCATGTAGATGATATGCAAATATATCTGCCTTTGAATCCTTAATGACAGTGATGCACTAAAATTTTAGAACCGCGAATGTCACAAAATGTTGTCCTCTAGAACAAAGAAAAAACAGACAGCAACATTTCTGGGTCTTCTGTCCCAAATGTTAATCTCATTAATGGTAGTTGCCTGGCTTTGTGCTTTAAACTGTCTGTGAGAAATTCAGCAGTCGTGTTTGACGGCAGGTGGCTTAGTGGTTAGCACTGTTGCCTCACAGTAAGGGGCTTCCTCCCAGGCCCGCCAGGACTCCTCCTGTGTGGAGTTTGCATGTTCCCCTCATGCTTGCGTGGGTTTTCTCCGGGTACTCCGGTTTCCTCCCACAGTCCAAAAACATGTATGTTAGGTTAATTGAGAACTCTAAATTGCTCGTAGGTGTGAGTGTATTGGTTGTTTGTCTCTATATGTGCTCCTACAATGGACTGATGACTCATTCAGGTTGTACCTCTGCCTATCACTTATCGATAAACTCCAGCAGACCCCCTTGGCCTGTACAAGATCCAAGGGTCTAGAAAATGAATAGATGGATGTTTGACAGTAGCATAAAGTTTAATAAGCAGATAAATAATGCTGTAAAGGTAAGCTTTTTTGACTAAAGTTAAGCCCTCTCTTAACAGAAAGGATTTGTAGAAGGTAGTACACGCCTTTGTTAGTTGACTGTAATGCACCTTACATTTGCTTCAGCAAGACTTCAAACGCCTTCATTTTGTTCACAATGCTGCAGTCTGTCTTTTCATAATTCCCCTCAGCATGTTTTTAATTGCTCCATTTCTTCACTCTCTCCATCATTTCCAAGTTAGTTTTAGAATTTATTTTGTATAGAAATTTTTTGTTCATTCTCAGGCTAAGAATTGAGACAAAATTTTTTTGAACACTATTCAGAACATCTTTTATGAAACTCACTGATAACCTTTCAGCTTTTGTTTCCTTATCGATCTTCCCTCTCAGGGGCTGCTCCGAGCTTTACCGAATACCAATGGTGGAGTACAAGGTCGACAGCGAGGGAACGCCCTGTGAGTACAAGACTCCTTTCAGGAGAAACACCACCTGGCACCGTGTTCCCACTGCTGCTGGACAGCCTCTGTCCCGAGGCTCACCCACTCAGGGCCCCGACCGTCTGCAGTGCCAGCAGATCCTGCAGCAGCATCAAGCAGCTATTCCACGTAGCACCTCCTTTGATCGGAAACTACCAGATGGCTCCAGGTAGGGTCTTTATAACATTCTCCACTAGTTTCTCCTATATGCTTCAAGCTACAGTGGTACCTATAAAAGCTTATGACATCACTGGAGATATTCAATATAGTGTAGTCGGTAATGAAACAGCTTTGTGTCAAAATATAGAAAACAGAACATTTAAAAATAAGGATAGGGGGAAAAAAACAAATTAGATTTTAAAGGGCTTCGCAATTTAATGATTCATACTATTCTACACCAGCGAGTGAGCAGTTCAAGAGCTTGTAATTCTGACCCCAAAGCAAATAATCTTGACTTCTTTTAGGCAAATCTTCACTGTAAGAAGCTTGAACGACCACATAAATTGCTATTCTATGATTAATTCTGGAAGTATGTGAACAGTTTTACTAAAACATATTCAAGTTACAGTTTCATAATGATTATGAACTCATGTTAGATATATAGACATCTACTAATATGTAAAACTCAAGATTTTTTTTCTTTTGTTTTGTTTTATGTGACCTTTTTATTCTTTAGGCTTTTGAAAAGCTGCACTTTGTGGTTAATCCTCTGCATTTCCTCCTTGGGAAATCTTCACATAACTGGATGTTTTGAAGATTACTGGACAAGATTTTTCTTTTCCATGGAAGGGACCCCCCAATGACTGTCTTCTGTCCAGGCCAATTTACATTTTTATTTTTATTTTACGAGTCCTACAAGTTCCTTCTGCATTTTGATAAATGTGTTTTGTTTTTGCTATCTAAAGATTGCCCTTTTCACTGACACTGAAACCTTCTCTGCCATGTACTGTGGGTTCGCACCCGCAGCTTTCCACGAATAATGTGGAATCAACTCCAGACCTTGTGGCAGCTTAGGAGATGGCAAAGTAATGAAGGAAGACCTCTCACACCTGTCCATGGGACTCTTATTGAGTCTAATGTTCAATTATGTGTCTTTAAACTTATCAATATGAATCTTTTCAAATTAAAATTGATGCTAAGCACATTAAACACATATCTGTTATATTACTATAACCTGAATATGCTTTGAAAAACATCTTAATTATCAAATTTTTCCTCACTGTCAAAATGCATTTACAGCCAGCAGTGAAAGTATGAGTAAGCAGATGTAAAAGAAAACAAAGAATTTTTAACTACTAGATTTTTTTTAATGCAGCAAGACAAAAGGTAAATACTTAAAAAAAATGTATGAAGAAATAATGATTGAAGACATCTCTGGAGGTAAAGCCTGCTGATAGAGGTTTTTCCTGAAACTCAAAATCAAATACCATGCCTGATACTAATCCTTTGAGATGAACTCTTTGAACTCTCAGCTTTTCTCATTTAGAAGAAAGCCACAGGAACACTTTGAGGAGTTGTTATTGTGTTCAGTTATTTGCATATATATAAATGGTACATTTTAGTCAAATGAATTCATAGCCTTTCTTTCATCTCCCTTTAGATGATAAGGCCACTCTCAGACTTTGTTCCCATCAGAGGCTGCCTCTCTTTCGGACATCTCCATTGAGTCATGTAAAGCAGTGATTTGTTCGTCCTGACGAAGCCCCTGCAGTCATGATAACCTTTCCAGTGTGTCACACCGACCTCCCCTGGTGTTGCCTGCTCTCACTGTCCTGGTATATTGGCTGCCTTCTCTGCCTAATCAGAGTCTCTGGCAGAAGGAGCACTCCATTCTTTCTCGCTCTGTTTCTTACCGTCTTTGTTGCCTTCCTACTCCACGCTACCTCCCTCTTCCTGCACCCCACTGAGGAGGAGGTGATAGGGACACTGACACAGCTCAGCTCATCTCATCCAATTACTGTAGAAACAAAGAGAGTGCTTTTTTCTGGACCATGATATGAAGCACCCCAGAGGGAGTGTTAGAGGAGGGGGATGAAGGAGTCAAGAGGAAGACAGTAGGGGTGTATTACACCGGCACATATTCTACTGTCATAAATCAACATAAATTATGTGGTCATTTGTCTGACTAAATGAAGAATAGAAAAATGGAAAAATGTTTCTTTTTCTAATTCCCATTCTGAGTTAGCAATAAGACATGATCATTTTTAATGTAAGAAGGCTTTTTAGATAACTAGAAAACTATTATTAATAAATGAAATAGGTTAGTAATAGTAAGATATACACATGAGATGGCGATGTTAACGGTATCTGAATAAACTAAATCTCACAACTGATAGTTTGTGTTGCTAAAATACTAAAGAATTTGTTTTTTTCTGGCAAGATTGTGGGAAATACTGGTCTGCATGGCTCATCTGGATCTTGATAGTTCACAACATTATGTCATCCCCACATATGGCAAAATCCAAACTCGACGACAGAAAACGTGCCCAACATTCAGCAAAATGAGACCAACCTGTAATCTGTGGATGTTCAAATGTTGTAGCAGCACAAAGAGAAATATTGCATTTGATATTCCTCTCAGAACTTTTCATGTCAGTAGAGGAGGAGAAGGAGAACAAAAAGCAGCCGCTGCCATTTCGCATTAAAGTGCCTGAACCCGGCAAACAAGAGGAAATGTAGTATGTGTTTGATGATGTGCTCTGTGGCTTAGTTTCTGACAGATTAGTTTCCCATAGAAGTGTGGATAAAGGAGAGCTCATGACAGAGCAGAAATAATGTGCCGTCTCCTAAATGGACTTCACTTTGGGGATAAATAAAGTTCCCTTTTTTTGTGTGTATCTTTGTCAGTCTATGTTTGAGTCATTTTTGCTGGAGATTTTTGTGTGTGTGTTGCCAATCTTAAGATTTTTCTTTTGTACTTGTGGTAAATTCTTGTTTTTGTTTAAATTTATTTCGAAAAAGAGTTTTCTTCCGCTGGGAAATGAAGTTAATACAAACCCAGTCCAAAGTGGCTTGTATAAACAAATGTGGAAGCAGAAAAGAAGCAAATATGAAAGGTATTGAATGTCCAACCAGACTTGGCTGGAAGCTTAATGTGAAAGCCATCCTGCCTGTGTTTTTGCAGTCAATTTTATGTCTGCTAATTTGACCTTATTTGGTGTGCTGGTTAAAAGGGAGCCCCCTGCCCCCTTCAGGCACAGCTCAGAATCCAGTGTTTATTTGTCACTCCAGACTGCCATCAGCCTGTTTTTATCTGCCCAAGTGTTTTGAGAAGTGTTTTGGTTTCAGCTGTTTGGTAAGGTTACTGCAGTGGGTTACACTTAGAGGACAGGGTGAGCCGAGATGATGGCCAAAACAGTAAAACAAGGTAATTGGCAAAACATCACTAACGGATCACATGTGAGTAGTTTTTTAACTGAAATGTTGACCTTCCTTCACAATCACTTTCTGCCTTTACACCACACACACACACACACAGGTGCTGCCATCTGGATTAGTCACTTAAGCTCCTTAATTTTAGCAATTTGTTTGCATCTGGAGAACGGGAAACCTCCCTCACTGACAGCTCTCACTTTTTCTGCAGCGATTATCCACGATGCTCACATGTAGCTAACTATTTTACTCCCAATAGCTATGCTGTTGATATGTGTGTAAGTTTGAGAGTCACACTTTAGTATCATATATCCAGGTTTTGTTAAGTGGATTTAAATAATAATTCATGGAAGTGGATTAGAGTTGAAAATGTTGAAAAACACTCATTACGAATCCCTTCTTTGTTGACTTTTACACCATGGTTGATTTAAAACCTTTTGGTTGTTGACCTTTGGTTAAACCAAATAGCCCTTTAAAGATGGGAACATGCCCTCTGCGAAAGAGTTAAAATAATTACCAATATACTTGTTCACCACTTTTGACTGGTTGTATGTGCTCTTTCTTCTGTTTTGTTTTGTTTTCTGCAGAACAATGCAGGACATGGAGAATCCCCAGCTGACCTCATGTAATAAGGGAGACCAGCACTACCGCAGCTCCCCTAGCAACCAGTCCTCCTCCAGTGATCCAGGACCATGTGGCAGTGGCAACTGGACCCAACAGCCTGTATATGATGGGTACAGAATTACAAACATGCCATTTTTTTTTCAAAATCACTTTTAAGTAAAAACTGCAGGATTATGCAGCTTTTGCAGTAGTGCATGCAGCTACAATCAGTCCCAGCACCATTTTCCTAGACCTTGCAATTTTACAAAATGACAGCAATTTTTCTGCATAAAATGACCAAATCATCAGCACACTTTTGACCAGCCATCGCATGTTATTTACAAATAGCTTTTAGCATAAAGGAGAGAAAATTGAAGTTGATGAGTTTCATGTGTGAGATTCCCCCCCCCCACATTGATATACTTTCCATTCAGTAATTGGGTTTCAAATGGAGGTTTTGGGATTTTTCTTTTTCAAGTGAAATATTAATGCAACCTCAAATAAACATAAACATGTAGTGAATTAAAGTTATGCTTTACAGACGTTAAATTTTCCAAACAAAATTCAGCAGTCCTTTGACATTTTACTTGGAAAACATATTTCTTTGTCTTCTGACGATTTCAAAAAGAAGTGCACCTATCATTGAAACTAATTATAAGGGAGCCTTCATTATTTCCTAATGCAACTGAAGCACCACTCCAGCAAACTACACTGCAATTTTGGACATTGCATCTGAAGAAATTGTTGTTTAACAAAAGAAAAAATGATCACAATAGACCAAAATTCTGTTGAGGCTACAGGGATGAGTTTTTAGCATCTGTAAACAAAAACATTGTCATAGTTCTTTCTTCACATCTCGTATTCCATTCTTTCTTTATTTGAATCTAAAATATATCTGCAAATGTGTATGTGCTTATAAAAATTAGGCTGCAGGTCTGCACAGCCTGTGTAACATGTGTCAGGGTGAGCAGACTCCATCTGAGACCCCTGTCTGTGTATAAATGCTTACAGACCTTGACAGGAGGCGTAGTACCCCGCTGCTGCTCTCCTGTCAGCGTCCTCAAAAGTGCACTGTGAACTCTTAAGGACCACTGAGGCCTGTCAGAGCTGCTTCAGAGCAGAACAATAGGCTAGCTGATTAATCTCTAGTTGGAGTCTTTGTTAAAGATAACAAGACACCGTAGCCTCTGCTCATTTGCTGTAACCCTTATGAGGTCTTAAAAGTTTAATTAAGACCTGCACTGAAAAACGTGCTGCTTTTTTCTTTTGTCACCAACAAGAAAGTGCTTGGCGAATCGAGTCAAATGAAAGGGGGTCTCTTGCCAGCGTTCCCTGGCAGCTTCTTTATTCTATTATAAGCTCAAGTGATTTGACCTTAAAGGATCTCGAGCTAATTGTTGTACATCTGTGGTAGATCTATTGAAGCTTTCTTTTTTCTTTCAACAGAATACAGAGCTTGCTCTGTAGACCAAAAATAATTGTCTTTTTTTTGTTGCCTACTCTTTCTTCCACCAGGTGTCCATCCCCTATCCTCCATGAGCATGCAGGGGATATGCAGGGAGGAGAAGGAGAGATCCGCAGGGAGAGAGAGCCCACTCTGGAGAGGACCAGATCTGCAGGTGAGTCTCATGTTCATGCTGGAGGGGGGGAGGTACTTGCAAATGATTTATGTTGACCGTTCAAACCTGCTGCCTCTAAACCCAGTTTGTTCTGGCTCCACAGAGGCCAAATGGCACATCCCCTCCACCAAGATCCTGAACCCTCTGAAGCAAAGGGAAGGAGGAAAAGACTCTCCAAACAAGCTGTCTAGGGTAAATGTCTAGTCTGCTCTGATTTTATTTGACATAGGCTGCTCACATGATGTTAATTGAAGTTTAGAAATGTTACAGTTTGATTCAGCCTCTAAGTGGGCTGTGCCTGCAGCAGACTCTTTTTGCTCTGCCCAGATTTGCACTGTCAGACACTTTTTACCCCTCATCAGTGTTGGATTTTAAGGATCATATGATTGGTCTTGTTTATAGGCTTTGCAGATTTCACAACCTCAATTGACGTTGTCAGAGAAGATGTTTGGTTCTCTTCCTCAAATGGCCCCTGTAGTTATCACATTTCCCTCAATAGGAAGCTAATGGGTGTCCCATCTCATCACCATTTCTGGTTCTCTTTTCTTTTCTGGGACAGGTTTTACTTAAAGGTTGAATATAATAAATGTTTTAGTCTCTCATGTCCTCCTTCTCTATACAGTATTCCTCTGTCCTCCTTTTTTGTGCAACAAAATCTTTTTCTCTTCTCTTTCCATTCTGGGGGCTGGCACATATAGCTAACAACTTATTTCAGTTAGTGCTTTAAGCCATCATTGCATTAATCGTGGACAGTGGATAAAACATTAAATCGGTCTCTTGGCACAATTTTTCTCTAATGCACAGACGTGGTTTTTCTAACTGTTTGTGATGTGATTTGTGTTCAATCCATGATTTAGTGGTGTTAAGTACAGCATAATTTTAAAAAAAACCAGCTCAATCCTATGTAATTCACTTTACTCTTTACTCAGATTAATCTTTATTACCCCCTTTACTGGGGGTCTGTCTGTCTACTCAGTCTAATTTCTTAGACTACTGATAGATATTTGATAAATACGCTGAGCTTGCGTTACTCTGTTTTTTTTTTTACTCTTGACAATAAAATTTCTGACTGTCTGTTCAGACCTGAGAAATATAGCTGATAAATATACTAATCCCTCTGTTAAACTGATTTAAGAGCCGGATGACTTTGATTTCTAAACTAACTTCTAAAATATAGGAGATTACACAAAAATAATGTGACATCCAGCATTTTCTGCTTGTATTTCCTCTGACTTATAACCACGAGCTTGCCAAAAGTGCAGCAGCCCTTACAAAAACAAGCTGTCACTTCATTCAGAGACACGCAAACATGTGATGTAGCCCAACGGGTAAACTCTTCCTCATCTGGTACAGCAAGCATGTTAAAACAACCGGAAAAATTATTTGCAGCTGCTGTTTGACCTTGTTTGATATACTTTATTTCTTTCTCCTTCACCCTTTCTGCTCTCTCCTTCTCTCTCTATACCAGACGGGTGATAAAAACTCAAGTCACTCAAGTAGCAACACTCTTTCAAGCAATGCCTCCAGCAACAGTGATGATAAGCACTTTGGCTCAGGAGACCTGATGGACCCGGAGATGCTGGGCCTCACTTACATCAAGGGGGCCTCCACAGACAGTGGCATAGACACTAATCCCTGCATGCCCCCTGGGGCCCGGGTGTTGCTGCAAGGCAGGGTGGGGGAAGCGGGACACCCCTGGGCGGCGGAGCACCATGAGGACGGAGTGTCAGAGGACGATAATGGGAAGCTATACTTGCAGCAGGGCTTTGCTTCAGCCATCATGTCTAGTCATGTGACAGAGGGCAGCCTTGGAGACCTGAGTGAGATCTCGTCCCATTCAAGGTACAGTACAAACAAAACTTTTGGTGGAATTTGGCTAACAAAAAACAAAGCTTTGAAATAAGTTTCATAAATGTAGATTATACAGTGGTTTTTGCTGCCTTTACACTTATCAGAGTCTAATTTACCAGTTACTGAAGTTATGGATGTTTGTATTTGGAAATATTCTCTAAACCTACCTCAATTTCAGATGGAGACCAAGAATGGTGTTAATCCCTCTTGCAGAGTTTGAGATACTTGAAGAAATGATGATAAAATGGCTTCTAAGCTATAATGAAGCCCCAACATATATCTGGGAAATTTTAATTTTCCTGTCTGTGTGCTTTTATTTTTCCTGTTTTTAGCATCAGTGCCAGTTTTGATACTTTTTTTTCCATGTCTCTGATGGAATACTTTGTTCTGCTATGCTTAATTCTTCTTGGGTCACTGAACTGATACGCCCGCTTTGGATATTCACACCCTCTTTCATGGTACATGGCTTGCAGCAAAATCCACTGTGCTGGAATGCGTGGGTGCACTTTCACACACCACCACCGCCAAACTATTCAATCTACTTTCTATTCTGGCAGACGCACACACAGACAAACATGTGTACAAAAACAAGACCTGTGCCTGTTTACTGACCTTCTCACCCAGTCATGCTCGATGTCTGTTGACCCACCGCCTCACTGATCCAGCTGTGCTGACGCCAGTGGGTGTAGCCTCTCTGAGGCCGGTGCAAGTCCTCTGCTGTACTCCAAGACCTCCTCAACAGACTGCAGACCATCTGGCAAAGAGAAGAGATGCCAGAGAGGGCTGGACATGAAGCCACACACAGTCTGTCTTTATGAAATAGAATAGGTATCTATTTGTTTATGCCATGCAGGGTTACGTTACCACAGTCTGTCCAGATCATTGGCTTGATTGAGAGGCATCAGAACTGACCATCCCAAACATCATTCAGAAATGAGGAAAGTGTTAAGACCATAACATTGACTACAGTGATGCTTTTCACTTTTTACATAACTGTCTGTGACACCAGAGAGTCATCTGAACACACACTGGGGTGGTTATGTTGAGTGTGACTGTGTTGACTGAGTGTGTCATGCCTCCAGCTACAACAGACTCGAGGTGTTGTAGGAGGATCTTTTATGCTTAAACTTATTAAAAGTTTTCTAAACAACACTTTACAGCATTTTCATGAACATGTGCAACTTATCTAAATCTGAAAAGGGAAGGAAACCCAATCAGACGAGAAACTTAAAATCCAAACTGTTCACCTCCATATCAATGATGAAATGAATGAAAGAAACTACATATATTATCTTAACTGGGTTCCCCGAACAAATGCCATAAAATTACAATAACAATAATTATCGGGAAATGGCCCAACCCTGTCTATGATGGGACAGAATTCATGCTTTTGCCATAAAACCAAGCAAAACCAATGTTGTTCCTCCACTGCTTTGAATGAGGCATAACTTCTACTATTTGATCATAATTTCAAGGGTCAGTTCATGCTGATAGCACTTACACAGCGGCATGCAGTTCCTTCACTTGTTATGCTTGGAGAGCCAAAAAAATCAGCAGGGGTCACAGCAGCAGATGTCTGAGAACCTCTTCATAGCACTGAGAGTAAATGGGGAAAAATGCCTCTCTGTGGCTTGAATGCATCAACCCATAAATGTGGTTTGTCATTTGATATTTGACTGAATATTGAAAGGACAAAGTTTAGCAGGAATACTCGCATGAGTCATCTTCCAAAGTAGGTTAAAGGGGAATTAGCTGGAACACACTCCATAGAGGAAATCATCATCCTCCACAAGGCAACAGAAGTGCTGGCAATTCATGAACCATTTTGAGTTTAAAAATTCATCTGGCTCTTTAAATACATTTGACTTGGGTCTGCTGCTCATAGCCCCTCGCATATTTTCATGTACATGTTTGCTTATATATGTTTTCATCATAATTTCCACTTTTGGTTCTGTGTTTTTAATGTTCATTCATTGCTTTGGTCACTTTTGAGTTGCATTATGCTTTATTTTTGCTGTTTGATCAGTGGCTCACACCACTCTGGCAGTCCCCTGGCACGCGGCGCCAGATACTGTGTGTCCGCTGACTCGTCCAAGGTGTACACCATCCCCCAGACCAGCAGCTCAGGTCCAGAGCCGGGGCCAGGACCCAGCTCAGAGGCCTGTGGACAGACACGCACACAGTCCAGTTGCAAACACCCAGTGGGCATGAAGATGGCTGGTGATGATGATGATGATGCCCACAGCACTGAGGGACCTCCCAACATTTCAGAGTGTGGGTGAGTGTGTGTGTGAGAGAGAGACCAAAGCTATGCAGAGGATGAATGAAATAACCATTACCAAATGTGCACTATACCACAAAAGCATGACAGATTTAGTCCAGTTTGCTTCACATTATGGCCGGTGCTAGCTAATTATGCAAAGCTAAATGGCTCCTTTATTTTCCACTCTTTCTTAATTAATGCTCTTGTTAAAAAAAGAAAAGAAATCCCATTCACATCTGGCATAAAGATATTTCAAGAGATTTTTCAATAAAAACAAGCAACAGCTGAGATTGACTTTTAGTCTGGGACTAAAACTACATGGTCACAAAAGAAGAATCTCAGGATGCGTTGTCATTCATGGGTTGTAGATTTCAGGCAGCTGTTGGCTGTAAGGTACTTGAATACAAACTATTAAATATTTGTTAGTTCAGCATCTTCTAAGCCTAAGAATATGGCAGTCCTTTAACAAATGTTTGCATTCTGAAATAGTCACCGCCTTGAATCAAAACTGTAAATCTCCAATTCAGTCACAGTTTGATTGCGACATTTCAAATCTGTGTAGGGTTTAACAATGCCAAAATTTAAACAAACAAAAAAAAAACTGTCCAGTTTATGTCTTTTGGAGTGAGAGCTAATAACGTAGTCACGCAAGATGCCCGTGCGTTCTGCAGTCTCATGTCAGGAGTGTAAAACACCCACCTGTGATTAAATCAACCAAAAACAACGTTAATACCAGGTGTAAACAGTTCTCTTGTTGTAAATCACTTTGCTCTCAGACTTGGCCCACCAAGAGTGCATAAACTGGCTTTGATTGAAGCAGACAGCCACAAAATAAATAAGCTCAATGAAGCCGCTGACATAATACACTTGACACATGTCGTTATTGATCGTTCCTCTGAAGTCAGGTCCCTGTGGATTTCGAGGCCAAGCCTCTGACAGATCAGCAACTCTGCTGGGAGCCAGGCCAGGACCCACACAGCAAGACACCACTGTCACACCATCCACAGAGAAGGTGCTAGAAATATCGCCCTGGAGGGGGAATTTATACAGTCGTTTAGAAAAGTTGAGAGAGTGCACTCTCCTTAGACATTATACGAGCATTGATGACTGACAGTATCTGTCTGACGCTTAAATAGCTTGCAGATGAGAAGTTCACATTGAGTGCATGTGTTTGAATGTGTCCATGTGTGAGCTTTGGGCATGTTTCGAGGAAAAGACTGTGAGATCTGAACTAGAAAAGGAAAAATACTAAACAATAGTCAGCTTTGTCCCCCAAGTAATTTCATTTAGGCTGCAGAATTTGCTGTGTGATTGATCACATGCTCTGAAGTCATCTTCTGCCGACTTATGAAAAAGCTCTGTAATTAAGTTATCCTTCCCATTGTTTGTTTATATATTCCTACCATTTTATTTCATATTGCATAACAGTGCCTCATGATAAATGGTCTAATATTACTCACAGATATTGTTCTAACATAATGAAGTTTCTCTTCCTCCTTTCCAAAAAGTTTTCTCATTTGTTCTAACATTATATGTAATGCAGGATGTATAACACTGCTTCTAACCCTGGGCTGTTTGTCTCTTGCTTCTGTTTCTTGTTTCAGAGGAGCAGAGAGCTTGTTAGCTTTCCTTCTCAAAATGCTGTCTGAGCGTTCCAGGTATACAGTTTAAGTCAACCCTGTGGCCCTAGTCTGACCCAGCCTGCTTCCCTACACGTTGCCCTACCCAGTTTGTCCTCGACCGATACCCTCCTCCCCTCGTATGACAGGTCCTGTCATGTGACACATGCTGAGAACGGAGAGCACACATAAACAAGTGGATACATATCAGTACCTCTGACATTTCTTCGGTGTCTCCTACACAACTTCATGGTTATAACGTTGTCTAGCTCCAGTCCTTCTCCGAATCTGGAGACATTTTTGTTAAAATATAGAAAGTTATCATAATAAATGTGTGCAATAAAGTGCATGGTACTATTAATAAGTAGGTGCAAAGAGTTTTAGCAAAAAAGTACAAGTATGAAGAATTTGATTAATTGTTCTAATTTTTCCTGGACTTGGGCTCCAGAATTGATTACTTCGGATATTTGCAGCATTTGCACTCTGGATATTTAAGGATTGGTTGCCATGGTGCCAAAAGCTTAAAACAGTGCAACTCTCAGCAGTAGTGTCTCTAGGTAACCGTCAGAGCCAGACTGTTGCATCGTCTAGCCATCTAATGAATCTCCCTGCGGCTATCTAACACCCTGCCAGCAGCACTCAGAGTGTCATGCTCAGGCTGCTCACTTAAAGCAGAGGTCTCACAGCCACACGACTTCACCAGACAGGTCGGACACGTCCTCCATGCCCTGTGTCCTGCCCCCGTAAGCTCTCAACGCTCAGAATCATTTAAATGTTTTCAAACAAAACTGTTGACAACCAGTGCCAAGAAAACATGTCACCTCATGTTGGTTGCTCTCCAATCCCTGTCGAACAGCTCTCGTGTCTTCCTTTGTTGTTGTGTGAGCACTCCTTTGGTCTGTGGTAATTTCTTCCAAATACCCTTGTTTTTCTTATTTAACCCTCACGGTGCTTCTTTGCTGCAGTCTCTTTAACAGTGATTTTGATATGGGACAAGGTTGCATCTACATAAAACTTCTTCACTTGCATTTTCTTATCCCTCTTTTACCCCACATTTACCCAACTAGTACTGAGCACAGAGGTTCCTGATGTTGGCATGCTACATGGATCCTCCTCTTGGATGCTTTGTGCTTCTACCAGTATTCTCAAAGCAGCAGGGGCTACCTTTGAGGCCAAGCTGTGTAGGCCCCAAGGCCTACCTCGCAAGATGATGTGCAGATGATCCTAGTGATGAGCTGTGTCCTTCTCTGCCTTCTGTATTGTCTACAGGCAGCTGTACGCACAAGAAGCAGCCTGCCGGCTTCAGGCTGCTGAACTAGATGGTAAATCATTGCAGCGACTTTCAAAAGAGGAATACTTCAAGATGATGGTGCCCGACAGCCCACCTGGAGAAGACAGGAGTCGGAAGGTGAGGTCATAGTAGTCGATTTAGTAAACAACTGATGACAAAAAGTCACATGAAATGTGTGATGTTCGATATAAGCCAGAGAGAAACACATTAAAACGGTAAAGCAGTTACTGAAACTGTTATTAGATGACATTTAAGAATGCATCAGTAAACCTTTTTGCTCTTGCTGGTAAGTATCTAAATACAGGAAAACCATCTAGTCCCTATCACTTGGTACAGCTGCTGAGCTCCACCCCTGATAGGCCTTCTTTCTACCAACACTAGACCACTTGCATACCCACAGACTGGCACGGTGTTTGCTTAATTTAATTTATGAAGGGGCCTGAGTCAGTGGGGATGTCATGGATTAAAGGCAGGAAGTTGCACAGAGTGCATTGTTGTTTGGTGTTCCTGGGTCCTGCAGACTCTATTAATTGCATCTCCAGTTCCCCTCACTATCCCACATCCATTATCTACCAGGAAGGGACCCTGGAGACGGACAAATGGGTTATTTTTGGATGCTGCTCAATTCTAATACAAATGCACTTCGCTCCCCTGGAGAAGCCGGCTGTGTCCTCTGGCACAGGCAAGCCTTGTCTCTCACATGAATCAGCTCAGTGCACTGATTTGTTTGTCTTGTTGTTCTTCACTTGGCTTGTTGTACAATAAAACAAGGCTCTTACTCTCTCTTACTAAAGAACCAGGCAGTGTTGGACCCTGCCTTAAAAAAAAGAGGAGCTCATACCTTCATTTGATTGTACTTTGTTTCCTGCAGAGAAGGAAAGCTCAGTAACCTGTTCAAAGGTGCCAAGGGCTGATTGTTTAATTCAAAGAACAGCAGGGTCTTTGTTGTAATTGCACTGTCTAGTCTAATAATGTAGGGCACTGAAAAGCAATCGAGACAAGGGAGAGTACAGTGTCAGACAATCCAATCATACACACGTATGATCCCAAATAACACATGGTGCTCTTTTTTTGGAGCAGCTTCTTCTGGACTGCGTGTTTTCAATCCTAAACTGACACATAAAAAGAATCACATTACAAAAAGGACAATGTTGGAAACAATGTTGATGCATTTCACATTTGCATAACATAGCGTGACTTGTTTAATCTTCTGAGTGATTAATCAGGGGATACAGTAAAGGTTAATGGTCATTCCAGCAGTCACCCAATGCCAGTCTTTGTGTGGGTGAGCAGGTGCACATGATTTTCCTTGCCAGCCTCAGTGTCCGCTTGGACGGCCCTTCCACGGACAGACAAACCATTGTGTGGCTGACGTAAAGGAAAAGCCGTTCACAGCTTATTCTCCCACAGCATTCCTGTTTTGAAGCTTCTGTGGGAAAGAAAAGAAAAGAAAAAAAACATCTGAATAGGTGGGTTGTCCAACACATCCTCCCAAGTGGCACGTCAAAGGGGTCCAGTGGTGTTTGCTCTTTCTGTTCTGTGTGGACTGTAAAAAACCCAAAGTTAGGGAAATTATGGAAAATCTGGTGGATGTGTAATTCCTGGTATGACCACTAAAAATGTTTTCAGAAAGCCTCATTTGATGCTGTGAATGTAATAAATTGGTGGCGTTGTGAAATGACATTAAGCTCTGTGGGAAATTGTTTCTTTTGCAATGACTTAATTTATTGGAACATTTATTCTGTGCTATTTTTTTCCATCAAATACAAGAGCAACAAAATTAAAGTTGTTTTGCTGAGCATTAACCTCTAGGTGTAGAAGCATGTAATACTGAGGTGGAAAATGTTAAAGGAGGCAGTAAATGTATGTCTGCTCTAAAGACAGACTAGATGTTAGTTACAATCTCACCGTGGGATTTGTGGGGGATCCGTCCTTGAAACGGAGATGGCTGGGTGTTGGCTTGCGGGGGTACCGGTCTAGTGTTGGTTACAGCTGGTAAGCCCAAAGCAGACAATTACCCATCTGCGCAGCTGCTCTGCGTATCATTTGTGGCTACTTTTGATGTTGCTCCTGCTGTATTTATGTAAGCTAAATGGCACGATGATTGATGGGATTGGTCTTTGCGGTTTGGTGTGTTTAAACAGGAGATCTTCCGTCAAAACTGTGGCCACAGTCAAAGTTTCTCTAAAGTGAAGCTCTGTGTAATTCTTCTCTATGCTCAGAGGTTATTTTTCTTGTGAAGGGTTTGCAGCCCCTGAAGCATCTGTGATTGGTCATCCTAACCTCTGTGCTGGGATGGCTTTCATTGGCCAAACTTGCTGATAAATGAGCTTGCTTGACTAAAATTATTTTATTACTCGAGTAATAACTAATCCACCGCCATTTATATTTTTAGAAGGAACACAAAGTTTGACTCCCTGTGGATGGATGTCTTAGAAGGTGTTAACAAAATAGTTTTACAGTAGAAATCATTTATACAAACTGTCACACAGCACCATATATTGATCACAAATACATTTTCAGTTCCACACATAAAAGCATGCAAATAATCAGCTGATCAGTATAATGGTCAGCTATTCAATTGAACATGATGCAGATTCCTTTACAGACAGCTGTAAAGGCTGTAACAAAGTGTCTGCTTTCTTTGTTTGCTCACAGTCACACTCAGAAAATATTGCATAGTTTTGCACAAGGGTTTATTTACCATACAGCTCAACAGTAGTCCAGGTCCCTGACCAGTCTGGGGTTGTCTGATCCTGATATCTGGTTTATATGATTATTTTCTTTGTAGTGAAAATAAAAAGCAGCATAAAAGTCAGCCACTAGGTTTAAGTGTATCTTCTAACACCAATCTGATCATCTTAACTCACTGAGGATGCTGTGCTTCATGGCTTAGAGGGGACTTTGGTTTAATACCCGTCTTTCACAGGTTACATCTTAAAGCGTCATTGGGAAAGACACTGAACCCCATATTGCCAAACACAGTGTCCCTAAAGTATTTCTTTTAAAATGAAGTGTGGTATCTTAAATGCAAATGTACATGTCACAGGGAAAACAAAAATATACCCCTTTCAAATTCTTGGGTTTCACAAATCAGGGTATAAAAAAATCTGGTTATGCAACTAGTCAAGTAAGCCTGTAACAGAAATGTCTGAAAAAGAAAAAATAACATCCTTTATACTTTTTCTGAGGTTGCGTGACACTCATTTTAAGATATTATAAGGACCAGATAATTTGTGTTACTGTGTTCTGGTCCATAAAGCCTTAGAACTGAAAGCAGGGTGTATTTTCTTTTTCACATGACAGTATCTCAGCCTCCTCTGTCGCCTCAAATTTTCTTCTCCAGCTATTTTCACAGCACCTATGCTCCTTCTGTGCTATGTGTGGCTTCTCACATTCAGCTCATTGACCACTGGTTGCCATAGGGGAGTGACCTCTGTCACCACCTCCATCAGCCCTGTCCTGTGTTTTTGCCACTCTGTCAGACACTGCCCAGCTGTGCTCAGTCATTTGCATTTTCCTGAGAGCAGAGACTGTAATTGATTCCTGACACAGTCCTCTGATGTCCCCTCCATCACCACCCAGCCGCCTGCTCATGTAAACCTGTTGTACTCAAGAAAGACAAAGAACATGGCCGGTGTAGATGAGGACATGCAAAAGAACTTGGCACTCTTTTTTTGTAGTTTGTGATGTATTAATACATTCTTCTCCCTCGCCTTCAGGTGTCAGCAGTGGGCACGTTGTCACCCAGACGTTCCCTGTACAGAACATTGTCGGACGAGAGCGTGTGTAGCAACCGTAAAGCCTCGTCGCACGCCAGCTCGCGCAGCTCCATGCTGGATCAAGCCATGCCCAATGACATCCTATTCAGCACGACCCCACCTTACCACAGCACTCTGCCTCCTCGCATGATCCACAATCAAGGGGGATCCAACCTGCGGAGTGAGTAGAAAGAATGAAACTGTGGCTAGATACTCAGTAAGATCCAACTGCAGTGCAATAGTTAACACCGGAGAAGCTGCTTTGAACTGTCTTATCAAACTGCCTTGAAGACCCAGAAGCCTAATATGCACTTTGTGAGCGTGTTGCTCCTGGAACAGATAACAGCTAGCATATAGTTACTTGTTTGAAGAGCCACTTGTGCCTTTCTAATGTCATTAGCACAAGTGAGAACACTCCAGCAACACTCTTCAATAAATATCTCCGGCTGATTGGAAATGGGTGAGGCTGCATGTAACTTGTAAGCTATGTGCCACTCCGTCTGCATTAAGTAAACACCTGTCACGGCTGGCTAGTTTTCCTTTCTCTGCTGTTCACCCAGGTTCCTGAGAATATACACAAGTAAATGAGAATTGTGATGTGTGCTGCCTGCGCTGCTGCAGGTCTTTAAGATCTGTGACATGAACATGTCAGTTTTTTTCCACCTGGAGTTTCACAGTGTCTGTCATACATAATGTTTCATTCACTCATCAGTCCCCGCCTGCCTACCCTCTCTGTCCCCACTGTCTCATTTCCATGCTGTTCCTCACCTGTCTCCTGCTGCCGCCATTAGATGCAGAAATGGGCTTTGGAAAGATGTTTTTCTGTCTAGCTTCTTCTAGCTGTCAGCTTGATGGATCCCTGATTGTTTTGAAGGATAGTTGAGAACACCAGCTCTCTCCTTTCCCTTTTTGAAACAGCCCAATTTGGTAAACAGTGAATCACTCAAGCTTCTAGAAGCTTGGTAAATTGAAAGGAGAATGTCAGCGTCACCCCGAGCTCCCTCTGCCTCTTCTCTGCCTCCCCGCTCAGTCTTTTCTAAATGTCTCTCTGTAGAACCGGAGCTTGTTTATTGCTTTCTCTGTCTTTGAGAGCTGAGAGGGAGAAGGGTGGGAGGGACAGAGGGAAGGGAAAGGAGATATTGATTGAAACATGAAGACATTTGCTTAGACAAGTCATTTATCGTCCCTCAGACAGAGCCTTGTAAGTGATTCACAGAGAAGTTGGTTTAATGTGACTTGAGCCTATCATGCTGTCACTTAGATACATAACGTTTCTTCCTGAAAGTGTGAGTTTTTGCAGCCTGTAGGAGGATTTGTGAGAGGCATTTAGTCTAGAGATGCAGTTACCTTAGCTGATTATAGAATGATAAAGCCAAGTGTTTGGATGTGGACAGCAGATGTTAGGTGTCCTTTCAGCAGCAATGAACAGTTCAAATGAACTCCCTGCCTTTCCCCTTCTATGCCCCTCCATCCCTCCCCAACTCCTGTCGTCTGATGCACTTTAATGGGCGACTCAAAGATTAGCCCTAACTGAGGGCGGGCTCAGACACTGATCGAAAATGCCTGCCTATCTCTTCAGGTGAGTTTTGGTTCTCTGACGGTTCCTTGGCGGACAGGTCCAAGTTCAACGACCCGGGCCTCATGCCCCTCCCAGACACTGCCTCTGGCCTGGACTGGTCTCACCTGGTTGATGCAGCACGGGCCTTCGAAGGTAACCAGCTCGGCTAAAGCTGCTGGCACCTTGTTTAACTGCCCCCAGTACCCCCCTCTGGCTGCTTAGCTTGTACAGTCATGTGAAACAGAAAGTGTTTCGCCATTTCATTTTTAAGGTTTTATGTATCAGGACACGCTAAAGAAAAAAAATCATCTGATCCTTACTTGCTCTTAAAATTAAGTAAAAACAACCTTGGATGAACAACAGCACATGATTGTGTGAGTACTTATATAACAAAAATAAACTCAATATCCAGACACAGTTATGTCTCTGATACCATTGTGCAGGATTTTTTTTTGCCCATATTTCTGAGAAGGTTGCTTCAGTTAAGGTTTTTCTGAAGGTCACACCACAGGACTTGAGGTCTGGACATTTTTTTGAAGCTTTTATAAAATCTTGATTCTTTTATTTTTTTTAGCCTTTCTGATGTAGGTTTGCTGATGTACTTGATATCATGACCCAGTTTCAGTCAAGTTTTAGCTATCAGACAGATGGTCTCATATTTGCTGGGATGCATCTTCTAGGGATCACGGCACATCAAGATATCATTACCTGTGGCAGAAAAAGACAAATCCAAATCATCAGCAGTTACGGTAGTTTGAACATTGGACGCTCTGGTGCCATGTTGTACTTTCCTCTGGTAGGAAGATTGGCAGTTTTCTTGGGTGTTGTCCACGCTGTTATTTCAGACTGATGGACTTGTTTGAAAGTGGTTTTATAACCATTTATGGATTGATGGGAAATGACAATGTGTTAACACAGACCTGAATGATTCAGATCAGCAAACTGCCAAAATGTATACTTTTATAGAAGTCACACTCACTGATAATTAACCAAGTGCATTTGATTGGTGGGATCTGATGACTACTTACCCTCTTATTACTGAAGCAGTAAAGGAGTACTTAGTTTTTCACTCACCCTTTGTGTTAAATAAGAAATGGCACACGTCATGTGACGTTGTTCATCTGATTTTGAACTTCATTTTAAGACTCGTTAAAAACTGGGTAATTAATTTATTATCTCCTGATATGTACAACGTAGGAAGTGAAAGTAGGTGTCCTTTCTCTTTGACATGAGTGTTTGTGTGTCTTTAATCCGCTAGTGCTCCCTGGCGTGCATGCTTAGGTTTGTGTAACCTGTGTATTATGTCTTTCTATTACTGTCTCTTAAGTGCTGCAAGAGGTGACTTTTGGGAATCCTTCTGCTTTTTGCACCTCTGCTCTGAGCCCCTTTGTGCCTCCCATCAAGCACTGTTATCTGGAAAAATGAGAAATCATTTTACAACGGTGACATAGAGCCAATTATCACACCTAAAACCACCAAGTCGGGACTCAATCAGATCTCTTAAAGTGGTGCTTTCTGTTTTTAAGCTCTTGTGTTGCTAGTTTGGGGCAATTTAGCTTTCTCTCTTTGCCTTATTTCTGTGTCCATTAAGTCTGAATATGAGGTATTGGCAGGTATTGATTGCTCCCTCTGTTATACAAGGAGTGTTTGTGAGTTTTGGTGGAACACGGTGATTTATGAAAGAAACATTCACATAATTTTTGAGGATTTAGATTATGCCTGGCCAGCCATACTAGTTCTTTTTCTCAATACAAAGAATTAGCCTGGTTCCTCTGGATTTGACTTTAATTTCCAGGAGGCAGATCCAACAGATGCAGAAGAAAGTGCGTCTGGAGCCCACTGGATAGACATAAAACCGATCAGAGAAACAAAGAATGTGACATAGGCAGATCAACTTTAGCAAAAAAAAAAAAAGAAAAAAACCATCTAAAATGGCATGTTGTTGAGAAGGAATTGCATTCCACTTTTATGCTGATGACAGCCAAATTTATACTCAGCTGAAGCATGAAAAAGCTTATTCTGCTAAACAATTCCTACACTGCATTGATGAATTGAAGGCATGGATGGATGTCACTAAATTTCTTACACCTTAATTGAGATAAGACTAAGATCATGTTATCTCGTTATTTGGGCTTAGTGATGCCTCTAAGGTACGTGTTGACTTGGGTTTCTTAAGTGAATATTGAACCCTACAGCAACAAGCCTCGGTGTAAAACTGGACAGCAACTTCACCTTTAATTCACATATTAGTCCAGAGGTCAAATCAAGCTTTTTTCACCTGCAGCAACAGGTCAAGGTTAAGCCTTTTCTTTCTCAACGTCACTGAAATTTTAATTCATGCTTTTACCACAACACATTTAGACACATTTAGTAATGCATTTTATGTTGGAGTTAGCCAGAAAGGACCTGTTTGACTGGAGTTGGTTCACAACACAGCAGCCCAGCTTTTAATTGGTGCAAGAAAACAAGAGTATATTACTCCAGTTTTAGCATCACTTCAGTGGCTCCCAGTTCATTTGCATATTGATTTAAAAAAAATTTTATTTGTTTTACATGTTTATTAATGTTTTTCTCTGAGTCCATCTTTGTGTCAACTTTAAATCGACTGCGGTGTTTTTAAAGTGCCACGTAAATAAAGTTGAGTTGAGGAATGCTGGTGAACGACCATCGTCGGTTTTGCAGTGAAAACTTGCTGATCCAAGCTCTTATTAGCAATTTGCACCAGTCTTGTTTATTTTTGACTAGTTGCTCTTGGATGCTCCTGTCATACGGCATAAAGCCCACCCCACTGAAGTTGGTTTGGTAAATTCTGTACCGGTAGACACGGCTGTGGGGGAAGGAGTACTGGACCCATTTAACAAAGAGAGACTTATTGTGAAGTAAATTCCTGTGGCTGGTCAGGCTAATGCAACCAGAGTTCTGACAAAACTTAAAGTTGTTTTTTCACATTCACACTCTGACTTTCATCGATTAAACATTGATTCAACTAAACCACGTCATGGGCAGCATCATCATCATTACCTCTGCTTAATTTGAGTACTTATTCAACCATTATCATGTCAGTGCATTCCCCATCTACAGCGGTAACTCTTAACATGCAATGAGATTGTTTTTCCCCCCACTTGAACTGCAACTGACCTCAACCACTGAACAGATAACGCAACTTGTGATCATTCATTTGTCAATTCTGAGATATTTATTTGATTCATGTTCTGCTGCAAAGCCTGGAGTCCATCATTTGATGGAGAGGAATCAGGAGAGACGATGAAGAATCTAAATGACAGCTGAAAGGCAGTTGTCACGGCAGCCTGTGCAAACTGGTGCCTTGTTGCCGTGCAGAAAGTGGCTCCAGGCTGCCATTGTGCCATGTATGTTTAACCAGCTCTGTTTAGAGCCAGGGGAGAAGGGGGTTGTCGCAGATGTAAAGCGTTCATAACCCCGATTGCGTGGATACTGAGAGACTGCTCAGTTTCATTTTTCATGATTTAGAAAAAAAAAAACAATCTCCTAGCGTGCAGCATTTACAAAACAAGAGGGGGGAAAAATTAAAACTGTGTCCTCTTTTAACATTTAAAAGTAGAAGCAGATGGGATTAAAAATAGGCTTTGGTGAATTTCAACAGCAACAGGATTTGGTGCAATCTCTTGGATGTTTTTTTTATATTCTAATAATGCCACACAAATAAACATGAACGTTATGTCCACTCGTAGTTGTGGTGTTTTCTCTTCACAGTAATCTGTTTTCTGTTACCTTTATCAAAATGTCCACAAAATCTGCAAATAAGGTCATGCACACATGACAGGCTGGCTCTCTGCACCAATCTTTCCCTTCACAGAGGTCTTTAATCTTTGTAAACCAGCCATCAAATATGAAGATGATGCTCATTCATATGTAAATGAAAGCCTGGTCTCCCTTTCCTGCCTTGTTGGAACAACCAGCTCAGGGCTTCACCAGCTTTTGTCTTGGATTGGATTAGCTTTCATTTTGGGGCTAAATTAATGGAGGTGCTTGCTTAATCTTTTCTATGAATATGCAGATCCTCCTGTCTCTAGTCTCAGACCAAGGGTTTGAGAGGGAGTGGTTTCTAAAGAAAAGAGCATTACGCCTTAAAACTGAGCAGTCCCCGAGCGTAACATGCCAAGTTTTGGTTTTCCACGCGGCTTTGACAAAGCTTAAGGGCCTGGTAGAGTAAAGCAAGCATGACTGGTGTCTTACAGCTCCCTGGGATCCAGCCCGTTACGAGCCAAACAGCTGTCAGAGGATACTCTGAGGGGTGAAGGCACTGCAGAGGCACCAGAGGGACCTAACTGTATCTTTAACAATCTAGAAATGTCCTGTTACCACCTTGTTCCTTACTGTCTGATTAACTGTCATGACTGCCTTTGGTGGCTTTGCACCAGCGCTTAAACAGAGCCATCCATTCATTCAAACCGTGAATGACTTGGCCATCCTGTCAGGAACGTGTGTGCACAATTGTGTTGCCCCGGTCTATTTTAGTAGCTTGTAGACTAAATGAAACACATTTCCTGTTCTGACTTCAAAAGCAGATCGTGACCTTTTGCGTCACCTGTTCTGTCCCCAGACCAGCGTGTGGCTTCTTTCTGCACCATGACGGACATGCAGCGGGCCGAGGCTCTGCAGATTTCAAGAGAGCTGACCAGGCGGGTGGTGGAGGCGGAGGGAGCAGCACTGGAGGCAGAGTAGGCTTCACTGACAACACAAACACACAAGCACATCAAACCCCATAGAAAATGAAGACTGACTCTCCTCTTGAACTGTAACTGTCCAGTCATAGCTTAGCAACCGTTACTAGGCACACCAGGCCTGTCAAGCTTGGATGCTAGGGAACCTTTTTTTTTCTTTCTTTTAAACTTCTTTAGGCAAAACAAAAACTTGATAGAAGCTTTGAGGAACCTCTTGTGACCTTGTTTGATTATTTGCTCTTCCACGGCATGTCGTTACCTAAATATTGTGCGTTCTCCCAGTCTGCAGGAAATTAGTGGAGGTCAAAAACATCTACTGATATGCCTTTATGATTAAAATAAAATGGTTCTAATCCAGTTCATTTATTTAAAAAAAAAATCATGGCAACATTAGTAGTTGTCTCTTATTGTACAGCCTGAGACAGGTGATGTTCAGTAGCTTTTATTGACAGCTTCTGTAGTTTCACTCAGATCTATTGGAAATGCATGTTGGATCATTTTATTTCTCAGAGGTTCCAGGAGTGCTTAACAAAACAGATTGAAGAACTAGAGCTAATTTTCTTTAAGGAAAAAAAAACAGGGTATAAGTGACCATCTGCTGTGCTGAATTACTGGTAACACCTGCAGCCTGTTTATGTCACAGGCAAAAAAAAACAATCCTCTTCCCTTTTGGGATTCAGTCTTCTGCAGTTTGTAGATGCAAAAGTACTCAATGCTTACTCAAAGTTGTTTTGTTTGATTTTGTGATAAACAAGTTTTGGTCTTTCACTCTCTTCTTACCAACACTCTTCCTTGTGTGAACCAACAGCAGTTCTCCATCCACGCTGACCGGCAAAGTCAACCAGCTGGAGGTCATCCTCAGGCAGCTGCAGCACGACCTCAGAAAGGCAAGTTCACAGAAGACGCTAATTTCTCAATTACATTTTTGGCACCTTTGTCCTTTTCTTTTCTGCGACACCAGACAGTGCATGTCTGTGTCACGCAGCCTGACAATGAGTAATGGGTGCCCTGAGGTCTGCGTTACACAAACTCATCCACTTAATTCAATATCCCACTTCCTTTACTCATTGTGTCCCAGCTCACTGTTTCCCCACCTTCACTAATGTGCTTAAAACCGGAGAGGAAAAGCACTTTTATCAGAACAGAGGAAAGGCTGTTTTTCTATTTTAATGCCTCCTATTCACACCACGCTGACGTAATAGTAGGGCTTTTATCAGGCTCATTGCATCTTTTCTTTTTTTTTTTTTTGTCGCATGTCCCCATTTTGATTGCGTGCGTGTTCCTTTGTGTACAGGAGAAAGAGGACAAGGCAATGTTACAGGAGGAGGTGCAACACCTGAGACAGGACAACATGCGACTGCAGGAGGAGAGCCAGACAGCAGCAGCTCAGCTCAGGAAGTTCACAGAGTGGTTCTTTCACACTATTGACAAGAAACCCTGATGGAGATACTTAAATGCACCAGGAGGAGAGGGTACACCCCATCTGGGCACCAATTCAATTCCGATTTAAGACTCCCAGATGATCGACAACTAAATAAAGTACAGGACAACTACTAGCCTCTAGAGTAATTGAGACGCTTTGAAAAGTCCAGTTCTTATGAGCTGTTGCTGCCCTGTGAGGGAAAAAAAATTGAATCCTGATCTGGACCTACATGTGGGTTCCCTTCTGTCTGCAGTGCAGGGCCGTTTGACATTAGCAGTCTCTCCATCCTGGCAAACGAGGCTCATGGGAAACCTCATCTCCAGTGTTGGAGAGGAATTGAGAAAGGCATCCCCCAGGGGCCCGTCCTGAGTTCCTGGGATCTTTTTACAGTAGTGGAATGTAAAGCTCATTTACTGTAGTCAACATTTAATCTACCTACGTAAGTCACGTCAGTCTACTGTACTGTATACTCAGCTGTACTGTATCATTCTGCGCACACTGGCACACAGCTGTTTCTGTGCCGACCTTCACAGACACAAGGAGATGGAGAGAACGACAGGGAGGGAGGGAGGGAGGGAGGGAGGGAGGAATGTACTGGACATAATGAAGTGGTACTTACTGTCTGCTTGCACCAAGAGGAAACGTGGGGGGTCTTGAAACCTACGCTTGGGGTGGGAACGAATGTAGCTGAGACCCTTTTTTTTTCCTCTCTGGATTCCTGTTTCCCAAAGTCACAAACGTTTTGAGGTTTGATGTTCTGAAATGTTGTTTTTGATCAGTTCCAGCCTTTTCTTTTCCTCCGTGTTGTAACGTAGGGGTCACATGGCAGTAATTTTGATGTTTAAAGGTGCTTTTCCCCTACACACACTCATCAGTAGTTTCCATTCACTGTCACAATGTCTTAGCAATAACAAAGTGGTAGTTACAAAACTGTGTTTTAAAAGAAAAAAAAACAACAACAAAAAAAAAAAAATAGAAGTTAGCACAAAAAGTGAGTTTCATTTGAGGATCAGTTGTATTTGACATGTATTTTTAAAGCTGGAGGAGACTGTGCCTAAAATTGGTTGTAAATGGATTGTTTCTTGTTTTTAAGTTCTCTTTTTATAAACACATGCCTTGTCTGTGGCTCACTGATATAAAGTCATGTGTGAATGTGCGTACTGTATGTGTGCGTGCGTGTGTGTGCAGTTTAACACAGCAAAATGTGTTCTTATGCAGTGGTTTCTAGAGCATTAGAGGAAGCGCCAGTGAACCACAATTACAATGCCAAATGTGTTTATTTGTGTACATAACTGCCACAGAAGTGTCTTGTATTTAACTCTATTATTTAAGCTTATTTAACCTAAAGTTGTTTATTTTATTAAGGGTATTTGTTTTTCTGCACTAAGGAGAGATAAAGCTCTGTGTATGTTGTAAAATGAACAGGTTGCCGGGGTGAAACAAAAAAACGAACAAACGAAACTATATATTTAAATATATAAATGAAGATTTTGGAGATTCCAACATTTGGATGCTGCTAGATTAACAGTTTGCTGGTTTGTATGCTTTTTAAAATGTCTCTCTCCCTGTTAACTGTCTCATTCCTGGTGGGACCTTGGTCGGTTTTTGTTGTTGGTTTTTTTTCCTTTTTTTTTTTTTTTTTTTTTAAATAAATGTAGTTGTAAAAATAAGTGCTTTTGTGTTTTCTTCATTGTCTTTTCTGACAGTTTACCAAATAGAAAGCAGGGAAATTTAACAGAAATGACATTTAACCCAGTTTGTACTGGCTACAGACCCACATCTGATACCCCTCCGCTTCACAGCCACAAAAAGTATTGAGCCAGTTACGAGACTTTATTCTATGACTCATAAAGAGGCGTCCAAGAACTGCTATTCATATCGTTCATTCACCAGCGTTCCTACCATAGACTGTGACGTCACCCGTAGGTTTTCGGAAGAGTGCATTGAACTCTTCTTCCTCATACTGTGCAAATGGATGTAATGAACGGACCTGCGAAGCCCACTTGAACACGCCCACCTAATGCCAATCACAGACATTTCAGCTCGGCTGACTTGGCTTACACTAACCTGTGATGCTAATTATTACAACCTTACCAACCTCTTAACAAATCTGTCCAAACATCACCATTTTAAGTATTCAAATTCAACTCAAGAATATTTGATTACTCTCTAAGGGGAAATGAATTGTTGGTGTAGTCATGATTTAAGTCCCTTCAAAGATTGTATCACTGGTCAGCACAAGCTGCGGGCTGCTTAACTTGATCACTGGATACTTCAGGCCAGCCTATAGCCAGGCACAGCAGTGTGTTAGTAAAATTGCAACCAAAAGTATTCTCTTTAAAATATGAGTGATTATGCTCTGTTAGGTTTTTATCCACAGCTCAGAAGCTATGTTCAGAAGTCTAAACACTGCAAAACAGCTATGGATCAGCTGCGCCAGCTGCCAGTCAAAATCTTATGTTTATTCACAAAGTTTACACATAGGTTTATTGCTTAATATACTTTTACCTGATGTGGTATGAAAAAAAATTCACCCTGCGTGCAGTTGTCATGGATGTGAACTCTAGCTACGGAGACCAAAAACCAGCATTTAAATAAGTTTATTTCTGCTGCAGATTTGGACAGTTTAACACGGGGTCAATGGAGATGGACTCACTTTTGGCGCCAGCCCCCAGTGCTCAGTTCAGAAACTGCAATTTTTTTTCCCCTACTTGCTACTTCTGATCCATCCATCCATTTTCTAGACCCGTTGAATCCATTTATGGGTTACTTGCTACATTTGATGCAACCTAAAAAGAAGTAAGACTCGTGTTTCTTGGTTGCTTCTCCACAGCACATTTTGGATGTCTTTTGCTGTTATGGTTGACTCCCGTGCTGCCTGAATCCCATGTTTCCTTTCTTTCATTGATTTGATGTTTATCCAATGGCGTATGGAGGCTCTTTGCTCTGTGTTGTTTCTGGCCTCTGGAAATCGAAGTTGGATCCAGACTAATGGTTTGCATCAAGAATTAGGACAACTGGCCAGGCTAAAGACAAAATGTCAACAAGGCTTCAGGTAATTGCAAAAACATTACTTTTAAAGATTAAAAGCATCCTTACATCTTTTCATTGCAGGAGAAGCCAGAGCGAAAAGATAATTATCTTAGTTTAGCAAAAAGACTGCTAAAAGCTGCAGTCACTTCATATAATATTGTTTGTGTGTTCAGGAGAAATACACCGCTACCTATAAAGGTGGAAAACTTGTGTTTTCAGAAACATTACTTTTTATTCTTCTTTTAATTTACAATCATTCACGAGAAAACATTAAAAATGTTTTATTCCAACTTTATGCCCGACAGTCTACTGCTCTGTCTACTCATAACCTTGTTATCTGGACATCAGAGATTTTCTAACTGAACACAAAATGTCAAAACTCTAAGCAAATATAAAGCTTTCCTGCCTTAAGTGGTATATATTGGCTTAATTGAAACACTAACTTTCTTCTAAAAGTATCACTTCCTAAAACACATGTACCACCAGAGGTCTGCAGTCCAGATGTCATTCTTTGTTTGTTTAAGTTGGCCTTCTGAGTATGAAATTTGATTTTTGCCTCACTGTGTCTCCTCCACAGCTCAGATACCTAACAAGAGAATGCACTTACAAAAGTTTTGAGTTCATTTTGGATGATACATTTTAGTTCCTATGGGAGAGAAAATGGATAACAATTGTTTCTAGCAGGCTCTTTCCATCCTCTGTTTTGCAAACACCAGATGTGCTAAGAGACCTTTGAATTGAAACATGAAACCATAATGTGTTTGGGACTTGATTCCCTGCGAGTTGATGGGCTTTAAATAAATGACAGATGTTGCTTTTACTGCAGGGATGGCAAAAAACTTGCTGAATAATTAATCGTAAGCCTTCTTGGGTGCGGAGAGAAAAACAATTAAATTTGTTTGCTTCCTCCTGCATAGACCTTCAGCCCGGCTGCTGAAGTGTGGTCCAATCTATCATCCTCTCTTGGGTCCGGTGGGCATGTAGTCTGAATTGTCCTGAATTGTGAGTAGAGCTGTTCTGGTTGTGTCCTTTTTTTTTGCTAAATTAAAGAAGTAAAATAAATCTCCCAAGGGCTCACCTGTGAGGGAGTAGGAGCCAGTCGCTGATTACATATTTAAAGTGTATTAACTTTGCCCTGATGTAGGAGGTAGCCAAGTCCGAACAGTTCATGGATGAAACTCCCCTGACTATACTGGAAGCTCCTCGTCTCAGCAGACCTCTCCATTAGGCTTCTCATTTCAAAAGTGCCGACGATGATGCCGGGATAGTGCCGTGTGTGTGTGTGTATTGTGCGTGTGTCAGGGCCAGCTCTGTGTTCGGCCAAGAGCAGCCTGCAGCGATGTGAGGTAGTTAATCTACATGTATGTGTGCAGTGCCAGGACAACAGATGGGCGCTCACACTGGCACAAAGCGAAAGTGTTGCCTCCTTCAGATGAAGGAGAGGTCCAGTGTGTGTTGTTGACTTTGACAAGCAACTAAAAAGAAGTGCCAAGTGGCTTTGGTGTCAGAGGAGTCTGGCGAAATGCTAGGGCACTGGTGCTGGTAGAGATAAAGACTCAAAAGGAAAAACAAAACAAAAAAAAGATGGGATGAATCTACTGTACAGTGCAAGGAATTTCTTAGCCTTGCAAAAAAATATGCTGACAAGCTGTGAAGTTAGACTAGATCCAATAAATTGATAAAAGTCATCTAGCCAGACGGCAGGAACTCCCGCTTACCCAAACCACACTGATCGGTAGTTTTTGACTGTGTCAGCAGTTAGAGGAATAAATGCTTCCCATCCGTACCGGCGTGGCAGTCCTCCTCCGCCACACAGATTTGTTGCTCGTCATTCATAATAACATGTGACTGGAGCACAGTTGTCCTGCTTCCACAGTCCCACAGCAGATGCCTCCCTGCTGTGAGTTCCACCCTCGTTGCGATCATGTTACCCAGAATAGGTTTCACCGTGCCTCGAGCACAGCTGGCACAGCACAGGGGGGCAGAAGGGACTTTAATCGAGTGTGTGAGTGGGCCAGGCCTGTGGTCACTGCATTCCCGGTATCAAATATCAGCATCATTCCCTGTTATTAGCATCCTCACCAACAATAAAATGTTCAAAAACAATCAAATAGGGTTGATAGGGTTGTAGGGATTATTTATACGTATAATTCTGTCTATGTTCATAAAACTGGAGTTGAGGAATCCCTCGGCTCAACATCTTGTGGCATTTTCTCCTCTTTTACACAAGCACAGTGTTGACTGCCCCTCAGGTGGGAAGTATTGAGGATGGTTGGAGGGAAAAAAAGAGGAAAACTCAAAAGGCTCACCTTTGGTCTTCCCAGACCAAATCTCAATTGTGTTATGTGCCTGCAAGGCGTGGGGGCAGGATTAGCTCTCTCACCTGGACTCTTTATCTGTGCAGCTCATCTCTCCTCCACCAGTGCTTTGAAATTTCCTCTCACTCACTGGGGAGATGCAACTCACACACAAACACAGAAGACTGGAAAAAAGAGGGGAAGGAGGAAAAAAACAAAAGCAAAGATCCACTAAACCAGCAAAGAGCTATCTCTCCTCCCCATCTTCCTCCCACGTCCCCACGGGTTGTCGTTATCTGTCAGTCAAGTAACAGGTGACCACCCTCTTAGCTGAACTTAGTGAAGGTCGACATCTTATAAGCTTTTTGCCTGCCTGCTCTCAAAAGAAATCAAAAAGGGTAAAACGGGGTTAAAAAAAAAAATAAGAGAAAAAAAATCCTTTTCCAGAAAGGTCATTGCTGGTGGATTAGCTTTGAATTTCACATCATGAGGAGACAAAAACCTGAACAAAGCTTGTGTACTGTAGCCATAAGAAGAGCAGGAATCCTTATGTCTTGCGCTCTCTGCGTGTGCTTTTTCACTGGCAAATTAGATAAAGAGACAGGAACAAATAGATAAGGCAGGGCTGCTGAATTATCTTAATTTGCCGAGATGTCCTTGTCTGCTGTCCTTTCAGCCCTGGAGCTGCAGGAAGCTCTGCCATCGATTGTCCATTGGATGCTTTCAGCATAAACAGCTGTTGTTGTGAGGAGGTACGGGGCAGGCTGGTGAGTGGGTGGTGTTTCAGAGGAGTTTAGAGTAAGATATCTGCTCTGAATTTTCTTTTTCTTCAAAAAAAATCAACATATTGATTATGTAAAGTTTAATTAATCTGACAAAGTCTGCATGTCTGCGTAGAGGGGTCATTTCAGCAGGTCATAGAAATATCGATGACTGCAGGGTGAGCGGTATGTGTAAGCATGGGGGTGTTGGGAATTACAAACAACCCCGGTGACCCATCATCAGCAGTAAAAGCTTAACTAGAGAAGCGATCGATCATCTGCACGTTAGTAAAGAGAATGAAGGTCAAATGTAAAACGTATTTGAGACTTCCTCGTTGGCACAGCGAGCTCAAGAATGAGTGATGCCAGAATGCTTTACGTTAAGCCTGGCAGGCACGGCACACTGGAAAACAAAGACGCATGCTGAGCCCAAGTGCAGCTAATAAGCACAACCTGTCATTAACTGCAGGCGGGGACCGAGAAAAATCAGCCCACACCTGTTGAACATTTTAAATCATTAACTGAACTCGTTTGCACTTGATTTGAGCTAATTTGAAGCAATCTACTGTACATAACAGCCATAGAAACCTGCCCCGAGAAACCGTTCAGTCCCTACGCTTCATTCTCCTTGGATGTCATACTGGCTCTAGTTTTTATATTAGATACAAAGAAGAAAATAACTCACTTATGCAAGGACTTGTGAAATCCATAGAGCTGTAAGTCTGCCCAGACCAGCTTGCCATGTTTCTAATTTGCTGTCACCGGCTAAACTACTTTGGTGTGTGGTGTATTCGTTCAACCAGAAGAAAGCAAGCATCATCACACCCTGTCGTAGTGGAGTGTGATATGCTTTCGTCAGTAAATCGATTCCCTTCTGGGACAAAGGAAGGAGTCCAGTTAAACAGTATACGAGATGTAGCTCGACTGAACTGTTCATGTAAACATACTGTGAGTGAAAGTGGCTTTTGTTGCACCTCTTTTCCAACTGGGGAGGTTGTAACAGAGGTGAAAAAGATGAGAAATGTAATATGTGTTTAAGCACATGCAAGCGTTGTGAAAAATGGAGTTTACACCACCAACACTGTCACTCATGACGCCAGGATGCTGCAACACTGTGCTGCCTTCATTTGGTCTGTGTGAGTGTGGGCGAACAGCAGTTTCACAAGGCAACACCTGTCAATACTTTAAACTGCAAACCAGAAAAGTTTAATAAATGCCACAAGAAGAGGACATTACATGAATATCCTAAATGGATGGGAACAAAGATATGTGTGTGTGTGTGTGTGTGTGTGTGTGTGTGTGTGTGTGTGTGTGTGTGTGTGTGTGTGTGTGTGACAGAGAGAGAGAGAGAAAGAGAGAAAGGCATGTGTGTAAGTTAATACACATTTTGAATGTGCGCACAAACATATACAAACATACATACAAGTACTTACATTCAATTATAAACAAATAGGCAACTAGTTACATACATATATACAGACATATGTCCACATTGACCATCTACATACATACACGGCGAAGGAGCGGAACATATACCTGCAAATAAAGCACATATATAATAATAATAATGATGCCAAAAGAGACAGAACAGCAACAATAACCCGAGGACCAATAATAATATTAATCCTAACATCATTATTGATATTATAATTAGTACAAGTACCGCCAACAATAACAAGGGTAGTTATTGTCATCATCACCTGCCAACAACTCAGCCCCCCTCCCTGGCAGCCAGGGATCCCCCACGAACATGTAACCCCCGGCCAGCCCCTCATCCAGGCAGAGAGACCATGTCAGGAGGCACCCACAGTCCGTGGGCCCCAATCCCACAAGGACTATGCCACCACTGACAGGGGCTGGAGCCCGAACCCAGGGCCAACCAGTAGCCCCACCCCAGGCACCCCCAAACTCCCGCACCCAATCCATGGCACAGGGGCCACAAAGACCAGCTGACCCATGAACCACCAACTCGCGCACCCCCACAACAGCAGCTCACCCCCCATCCCCACCCGCCAGCCAATAGCAGACCAAAGAGTGAGGGGGGAGCGGTGGAGGGGGAGAAGGGGGAGGAAGGGATAAAGTTATAAAGTCTATAAAATCTACTCCCCAGACCAGGTCACTGCCATGACTTATTCAGATAAAATGATCTTGGAAGATTATTAGTACCAAACGTCTCACCTTTCCATTCCTCTTGCAGCCTTCAGCATTCATGCCCCTACATTCAGCATGTCAACAAAACCAATAAACTTTCATCTATGAACACTAACGAGACATACAAGCTGGAAGATCTTGATTTGTGATTTTAATTACTTTCCTTAATAGGAGGATTTTATGATCACCGGGAGCAACGAAGCAAACACTGCATGTTGGTATTCTCCCGAATAGTTCATTAACCGGTTCAATAAGTCCAAATTAATGTTCACTTCTTCCACTGCCACTGACAGCTAAGTTTATGATTTAACAACAAAGCTCCAACAGCACACCGAACTGTAATGAGAGATCAGCGTGACATGGATTACTCAGCTGAAATTTGAAAGACACCAGTGCATTCTTCAGGTTAACTTATTAAGAAGCAGAGCAATCAAATGATCTTTAATACTGAGCTCATAACTGTCATTGTAAGTAGTTTGTCTCAACACATGTAGACAATTCCTGATAAAGGAAATAATGACTAAATATTGAATTATTATTTAAAGGTACAAATCTGCATGATAAGGTGTGTTCTGTGTAAAGATCTCTCATATATATAATGTGTGTGTGTGTATATATATATACATTATATATATGTGTGTGTGTGTGTGTTTCCTTGTAAAAAAAGCAAAAGCTACTTAAGGTGAAAATAGAATATTTTTACATTAACGGTGTATTGCGATCTTAGAGAACGCAGATGGAAAACTACAGAGAATGTCAAAGGGAGTTTCACTGTGATTTAGAGAAACTGTACGGTTTTGTTTGGTTTGTGAAGCACTGTTTGGCATTTGCTATATAAGTGCTATATAAATACACTTTACTTACTTAACTTTACTTACTACATTGTTATGCATGCCTTTGTGCCAAGTTGCAACTGATTTGTGTTTGTGTAATTTGTCTCTGCCATTTGTTATTCTTATGATTGGCTGCCTGAAGTTGCAGAAAAGTATGCTACAGTGGTAAATAACATGTATGATAGCAGTGAGGTGTTCAGTAGGGGTAACGGAGGGGTTTCAGGTGGAAGTGGGACTGTATCAAGGGTTTCCCCTGAGCCTCTTCTTGTTTCCCATGGTGATGGATAAGCTGACAGATGAGGTCTGACGCTGGTCTCCATGGACTATGATGCAGATTACATTATCTGTATTGGGAGTAGGTGGAAAAAGAGATGGAGAGGTGGTGATATGCACTAGTGAGAAGAAGAATGAAACTTCAGTCACGGCAAGACAGAATATATGAATGTAAAAGAGCGGGAAGCGGGGGAATGGTGAATAGAGGTAAACAAGGTGCAGGAGTTTAAATACTTGGTATTGACTGTGCAGAGGATTGGGCAGTGTGGAAAAGAGGTGATGACAACAGAGGAGTTGGTGGAGAAGAGTGGATTGATCTACGTAGGAGAGTAGCAGCAAGAGTAGAAAAGCTTTACAAGATGGTAATTTGACCAATCCTTTTCTATGGTTTATAGTTGACCAGGAGACAGGAAGCTGAGCTGTAGGTGGTGGAGACAGAGATGTTAAGATTTTCTTTGGGAGTAATGATGATAGATAAGATTAAGACAAATCGCATTAGAGTAATAGCCACCGTTCAAAAGACCTGATGATCTTTGTAATGCTCTTTAAGAGTTAAACTAGTAGGTGGGTTAGCTCTCAAAATTCCTACACTCGTGTCGGTCTATGAAGTACACACTAGATGGAGCTTTCTTGGTGCACAGTACAAACACGGAGACTGTAGAAACACATGGTAAGATGCAGCTAATTATTCCTGTTAACTCCAACCTCCTGACAGACAGTTCAAGGGTGTGCATTCACGACTAAAAGACCACACTCATCCCCATGTGCTTATACTCATATCTAGCTCTCCTGCTCATGCTGTAAGTCGCATCTGATAATGATGTTATTCAATATAAAAAGCTAAAGGGCTGCCTCTGACTCCTCATTGTCTTCGTTGTGGGATTAGCTTGTAATGAGTCTACCCATACTCCCCTTGGATATCCTGCTGACCTTGAAGTGGTGTTCTGCCCGACACTCCAAGATAGTAACAGAGGTGAATGTGTTCCAGCCCACAAAGTTAGAGTTATCCCTCCCACAGTCAGGGTTAGACAGCTGTGAGATAAGGTATGAGATGGTTTTGATCCATAAAGAGGAGGGACAGTGACTACATTCTTAGAGGGATGCTGGAGGTGGAGCTGCCAGGAAGGAGAAAAAGGGAAAGACCAAAGAGATTATTTCTAGTTGTGGTGAAAGAGGATATGCAGGTGGCTGGTGTGGCATAGGAAGATCCAGAAAACATGGTAGACACTGTGACAAACCCTAAAGAAAAAAAAACAAAGAAGAGGAGGTGCATTGTTAGCATGACAGATTTCAGCACTGTATGTTGAGGAATTTTTGTTAAGGAAATTCTCTGTGTACAACTTTACCTGAAAAGGGAGAAGTGATATTATGGACGAGCGGTACATGATTCACAACAGCTGGTGTGGACCAGCTGGACCACTGTGTTTCTGCACCCACTGAGACACGGGAATTAATGTACCTTAGCAGAAGAAAAAACAGATTCAGTAACTCACTTTTCTTCGTTAATGCAAATCACTTTGATTTAGTGAATTTATTCTCTGAGCAATATTCAAATATCTTTTTTTGTTTCTCCCGTCTATGCTTGAAGACTGAAACCACTGGATTATTAAAAGTCACAGCCTGTACAGACTTTCAATAATTCCAGATATTTTTGTCTGTTCTCAAATCCTGTAACCAGCAAGATAATGCAGTTTTATGACAGTTTTGGGTTTTAAAAAAAGCTAAATAACAGTATGCGTGAGGTAAATACAGCGTATTGTTGAGTATGAATCCTTATCTTTCAAGACAATTGGATTTTTAGGAGATTTTAAGAGACAATGATCTGAAGGGAAAACAATTCACAATCTCAGAGCTCTGTGTTTGGAGCTTTGACAAGTTATGTTGGACAAGTAGCGCACGTGCACAGGGGTTTGGACGTGTGACAACACCAACATTGGTTTATGTGAGTGTCTGTGCTTACAGATCTGTAACACAATAGACTGATATTGACAGATGACCCATGCAGTCACATTTTAAATGTTTTTATCTTGTTTTTCTCCTTTTTAAATGTTTTACAGTATTTCCAACTTTTTTTGAACAAGTCCATATGCTATTATAATAAACTGCATTATCATACATTATATTTGTCACCAATTGGAGATAGAAGATAAAAAAAAATTTTAAAAACATGATTTAATAAATGGTATACATTAGCTTGTGCCCACTGTTTATTTTTTTCTTTGTAAGGTATAAAAACTAAATCACAAAGCAGAGCTGATGCTATGTCGCTGTTAGTCAAACTTTCTTTCGACAACAACATGAAATGGAAAGGATGGATTCAGCAAAGATTAGAGCAGAGCAGGACAGAAAGCTGTTTTTGTTCCCTTTTCAATCTATCCTAATGCTCAGTTAATCAAGAAAGCCAGGTATCAGTCTGCCTCCCATCCGCTGCACTCCTCTGAGAGGAGCTGGAATATGCTGGGGGTGAATAGTACCTCAGAAAAAAAAGTAGGTTTTTTTTCTGGTTGCACCTGCTTTTCTCTGGCTTTCATTACTGTAATTGTACTGCCCTTTCTCATTCAGTCTCTAATCATCAAACACCATCAGCACGGCATCTAACAAAGTCACTGGGCCTAGGAGAAGAGAAAGACTGACAGTGCGAGAGCAAGCCTTGTGACAGCTTGTGTCTGCAAACAGCTGCAGAGGCTCAAACCACAGCAACATCTGCATGGACTGCAGTCAGTGTCGCGCCACACGCAATAAAGAGTTGTCAGGGCCAGAGAGGGACAAAGACTGAGACATAGTCCATGTTCATCCAGATTTAGACTGATCTGCGCTGTTAGAGTTTGACTCTGCACGTTTCATGCAAAGATCTCAGGGTCAATCATCCCTCGGTATGGCCCAGTACAATTTCACCTAACGTCAGCGCACCCTTGGTTTTATTTTAGTCGCGCTAGTATAAATATTCTGCTTGAGAAGCTGCAGATCATCTTATTTTCTCTATCTTTGTGAACATGCACGTGGACATAAATAGTTTTCTTTACCAGCAATCTAAAAATATGAACTGCACCCCCAAAAGACCAAAATGAAATGTTGCAGCAACATTTGGAGCTCTCCATTAAAACCATGAGTCACTGTTTCTCGATCTGAAAGCTGCTCTCCGCTGCTCTGCTGTTGCTACTAGCACGATCTGTTGTCTGTGCTCCTTTCCCACACAAACACAGGCATTCATCTGAGGATCAACCCATGAATGACTGTGCAGTTTGGTGGCTGTTGAAACCAAACAGACTCTGGAGAAAAAAAACAGGAGGATCTGTTCAAGTCAGATGTGTTAATCAAGACGAGCAGACGCGGCTTATGCTTCGAGCAAGACATATAACAGATCTGCATACAAACTGTAGAGTGGTAAAGTTTAACTGCGTAAATCTGAGTCTTCAGTGTTTGATTACTTGTAAAGCTACAGATTGTGGCGGTTGCATTCTTTTTTTCTGCGCTCCTTGCATGTTAGGATTCGAGCACTCAAAGAACTAAAATTAGCACGTAAATTCCTCGTTAAGTGAGAAAGCCCACAAGTTAAAGAAGGCACAAAACAAAAGGCGTTGTCTCCTCCCATCATGCTTCAGTCTAGCATCACTTCGCTTGCCAAACGCTCTGGCACTTTGAGGAAAGGCAGCATTATATAGGGATGAAACCAGACTTAAAGTCTGGCTGTTGCTGAGAACAAACATCCGCCCTGCTCCTCCTACGCTTCACACCAAAACACACAACACATAGGATCTAATGAACCACCATCTGGTGCTTCAGCAGATCTGGGAGCCCACCCTGCTCGAGCATCTCACTAAAACAAGTTCCCAAGTGTCTCCACCATCAAAATACAGATTCACACTGGCAAAGTGGGCTTGGCTTTGAGTTCTGGCATTCAGACCAGGATTCATTCAAAACTGTCATAACATAAGTCCAAGAACTGAAACATCCATGTTTTTCTGTTTCTAATCAAGGCATCACATTTATACATGTCTCAGCATTGTGTTAACACATTTATGGTGCTACTAAATACTAATTTATTCCATTCTTTTGACTAAAAAGGGCAGGTAATGGCAATATATGCTTGTGCTCTAATAAAAAAGCTGAAATAAATTTCTGTGTGTGTGCACAAAGGCAGAGTGATGAGAGATCACGATACGGGCAACTGAAAGTTTGCATGTACAATAGGTCTAATTCAGCACACAAAGGCGGCACATTGTGTGGAGGAGATGTGAGCGATAGCAGAAATGAATAGCAATTGAAAGGTGTGAATGGCATCTCTCATTAAGAGCTAACACGCTGAGAGGCAAATACTCTTCACATCCAGACTATTCATACTTGTTTTAGTTGGACTTTTACGCTGCTCCTGTCTCAGTTGTCAGCGGCAGAATTTGATTTTTAATTTTTATAATCACAGCAAAAAAAGGAACGGTCTTTTCTTTCCTTCCAACACTACTACTAGGGTGCAAACGTAGTCTGTCATCCGAAGTAGGATCTGTTGTCACCTCCTAAGCTCAACTGATGCTGGGTTTCCACGGCGACCGAGGCGTGAAATGTGCCCAGTAGACAGTCTGTATAGTGTGAGTTGGTGTTCTGTCTGACTCCTTTGTCTGCTGTCCATTCAGAGG
>JAOWBL010000007.1:15496873-15507888 GCA_028564865.1 Zenarchopterus dispar | reverse complement strand
TTTTTTAAATAATACAAATACTGCATTTTATTTTGATATATGTAATGACTGCTGTATTTTGTAGTTTACTTCAAGAAGGTTTTTCTTTGTCTTTTTTTTTTTTTGGTATTTTAATTTGAAGCACATTATCATGTATTTTTAGCCCATCCGTGTTAAACCTTTTTAATCATTTTGGGGAGGTATTTTTGTCAGGTTGTGTGTTCAAAGAAGGGAAATGAAATCCTAAATGAGAAAAAAGTCAAGTTAAGAAACAAAGATTCTTTATCCCACTGTCGAAATATCACCTTTTCAATCTCTCTTAATAAGCCCACCATGCAGGAAGGGAAAAGCGTAGCGAGAAAAACATACTAATCTGTTTCCAATCAGCTTTCTAATTAGCACGCAGAATAACGCATTGTGACCTGTAATCAGCTTCAACAGGTTGATTTGAGTCATTATCATGGATATTGTAATTTCCTTTGCAGCAGATCCAGCAAGTTGAAGTGGGCAGATGGAGAAAGGGAGGGGAGGAAGGGCAAGGCGGGGAACAGAGGGTCAGCCGGAGGATGGACATTAAGATATGACAGGAGCGGAGCCATTACAGTGACATTCCTCTATCTGCTGCGGCACTGCCCCTGTCGGCCGGCTTTAATCTCAGCCCCTGGTGACTGGCAGCGCACATCAGCCTCTAATAGCCTCGCATGGACTTTTACCATTTCATTTTCCGGTTGACACATCCAACCTGTCAAAAAAAAATCCTCTGATCCTAGTTTATCTTCCATTCCCTCTCTAAAATGGACCTGTGTAACCTCAGATAAGACAGATTTTCCCTCGAAAGGCAGAGTCCCAGACAGCTACCATCAGTCATTGTAAACGTGGATGTTTACATTTGAGAGCTGAAAGACCCTGAGGAAAGAATGTCCTTCAGATGGACAGACAGAGACTCACATCCACATAAAGACATCACAAAGCATGTTTTTTGTACATTCAGGGTGAATTTAAAAGGATATGGGCAAGGGACTGATCCCTATTTAGTATAGCTGTCTGCAATTCATCTTCTAAGGCCATTAGTCTGTCGCTGATCAGCTCACAACGGTCCGTCAGGTCTGCAGCATCAGCCTCACTGCACACATCCTGCCGAGAAAAGAAAAGGAGGATCAGCAAATAAAGATGCACCTGTTTAAATATATGGTCTGATGCTAAAATGAATAAAAACTCAAATAACAACTACAGGCCCACTTGTCTAAATACTATAGTTAAAGCAAAGACATTTGGTCTAAGTGTAGGACTGTTTGGTAATTTGAGGCTCAAATTTGATCTTGTCTTGCAGCAAACTTACACCATAGACTATAAACAAAAGATGGACAGCTTATTTGGAAATTTCCCACAAGACTTTAGGAGATACATGGGCCAGTTAGCTGAATTGTGACAAGATCAAGCAGAGTGCAGCGACACTAGCGAAAAGAAGACAACTGAATCCTCCCATCATTCAAAGTATGTTTTCCTGAATTTAACTTGCCAAGTAACAACTACCAAGTATGAAAGTTTAAACCTGGAGTAGTTGGTATTGAGGAGTAACCATCCATTCTCCGCAAATCGTTTGCCAAATTTACTCCTGATCACTCCACTGCTGGTCAATTTGTAAATAATTTCAAAGTTAACTAGATATTATTTATTTTTTGTCCCGACAGGTTTAAATTTACTCTCCAGCTCAACCCTCTCTAGATGTGACTCCCAAATTTGGGATTTCAAAATGACAGTTCACACACGTGGTGACAGTCATGCCCTTAATCATTCATAGCTTAAGACTTTAATACAGTATAAACTGAGTCACATAAACTGATATATAAAATGTAAAGTTTGACTCCCATGTGATATCATTTACATTAAAAAGAAACAGCTACTGATTAAAAAAAATCTATGTAATGATGGAAACATCATTTCCTTCAGAAAAGTTAAGTATATTTACTCGGGAAGGTCTATGGGTTAAGTCTATGGGTTAACTGCTCTAAGATGTGTTATAAACACTAAATTTGTATTTACCAGGATTTGATTGACTGTTTGCAAGCTCATGCACGTATCTACAAGTTATTCACGCGTTGTGTCCTGTTTCACAAGGCTCCAACCAGCTCTTCATCAAAGCTCCTTCTTTTGTATCAAAGCTACTGTAGAGCAGTGATATATGAGTCCCTTTTAAGCTGCGCAAATTGTCTTCTAACCTCATATCAAATTTATATGTGGAACTGCGAAGGTTATGCACAACAGTGAAGAAGTGTACATCATTCAGTGGCATCTCTGCAGACCACAACACAGGCTCAGCTTGATGGGGTGCAGAGTGCAGCAGGACAGAGCATTCAGAAAGCAAGGCTGGCCATAATTAGAACAGGCCCCTTTGCAGACGCCGTGTCCTAGTTTCTCCTCACTTAGCAGGCACAGAGAACACAAACACACATGCGAAGGTACACAAGAGGACTTTCACCAAGTAGACACAGAAGCAAACTTGAGCACAGACCCAACTTTCTCCTCAAATAGCTCATAAAAAGTCTGATCTGACTCATAGCTGCAGGTGGAAAATATCATCTCCCTGCAGCTCAGAGGTGTCAGAACAACCACTGCAAAGTCGTGTCTCTGGTCTCAGCCTGGAATAGCGCTCCCTCTCTGCATGACGCAATGTCCCAAAATAAATGTGAAACATTAAATCTTTCCTGACGCAATCAAGGAATTAAGTAAGACCTCAATGCATTAGCTCACCGTAAAGAATATCTTATTTTCCTGTGAGAAACTTTAAATAAACAGTCATTCCACAAGTTTGGCTCCAGGCTTCAGATCACGTGATGCTCCTGCACCACGAAGGAAAGCAGTCAACTTATAGATTTACTGAGCGTTTGTTTGTCAAGGTTAGGAGCGTCTTTGGCGCGTAAAAGCCCTCTGTTTGTGTAGCTGATTGATTCCTTTCTCTGCAGCCTCCAGTCAGCTTCTGTTAAGTCAATACAACCACAGGACAGAAAACAAAAGCTCACTCGGTAGAATAACACAAGTGAACACATGCTTGACAGTTTGTTAGCAGCTCCGCAAACAAACCATTTAAGAAATATTCAGAAGACTGTCATTTTCCTCCAGGTGCTTATTCAAAACAATTAAAACCTATGTTTTCTCTCCCTGTGATAAAGAAGATGACATAAGAAATGAGATTTCAGCGATACATCAATTTGCATATTAAAATCACAGGCGCACACTTGCAGTTGTGTTGACTCCTGTTGCACATTAATGCTAATGGTATTAGTCCAAGAGTAAACAAAGCAGACTGCAGGAGCATGAAGTTGAGCAAATCATTTAGGAATTCAATATTCAAGCTCTGTTTGCACCGGTATGAACATTTAAACAATAATGAGCGGGAGGCGGCAGGTAATTTTGCTGGTTCCCATGGGTGCTGTTCTGCCAGCTATGTTACACCAGCCGTCCAATACAAAGCAATTATATTTCACCAGTATTACGTACAACATTGTAATTGCTTTTACAAAATAATAAAGGTGCTGCATTCATGCTAAATAAGAAATTAACTAGCTTATGATTAGCTAGTGCCTTTTTTTTTAATTGGCACCTAGTTAGGGAGTTCATCATTTTGAGGATTTACAAGCCTTTTCCAAGATCGAAATATGCGTAGTCACAGAATGTGTAATTTTAAAGAGAAAAAAAACCCTCATGATTATCACAGTTTTTCCATAATGTTCAAAAAATTATAATAATTATAAAGAAGTTGCCCATGGCTGCACGGCTTAAGCTTTCTCCTATTCAATATGAGTGGTTAATAATCTATACTTGATGAGCGTGCTTTTCAGATTTGTGCTCACAGGAAATTAGACAATACAAAAGCCTTTTTACGTGAATCCAACTGTGGAAAATTGTGGACAATTAAACTTCACAAAAACAAAGTAAACTCTACTTCTTTTTTTAAGGCCTCTCTCAACAGAAAGACAATGGTTGCCATCAGCAAAGCACTCAAAAATCAACCCCTTTTCAGTTTGGAGTACCCTCTGTTTGGTCCCAATTTAAGTGAGAAAAGAAATATGAAAGCAGCTTTAGTTTCAAACAATCATCTATCACAAATCGTCCTCACAACTGCAGGTGGGGTTAGAGAAACAACAGGCTTCCTCTGACTGATGTTTGACCGATACCGACGCAGAAGAGGGTCGACTCACATCCCACGTCACGTGGTTCACATCAAAGCCGGGAGACGGATTTCACAGGTACTTACTAAAAAGATTTGTATTGTACAAAGACAGCTTGCACGGAGGGACACAGTTTCGAAAGATAATGCTGGTGACGTCTTAGATGAGATCACAACAACCCTTCAACTTTTCAGTGAAATTATTTCTCTATTGTTGTCTAAACTGCGCTTCGGTGTGAAAAGGGGTCTGTAAGGACCTTGAGAAGATAAAAGAACAATTAGCAGAGATTAAAATAAAACAGATGATGTTAAAACACACACTCACACACACACCAATCAATCTTCATTGTGGCAGCAGGGCAGCCGCTTGGCAGCGGCTAAGTGGAAATCATTTACTTAGAGCCATTATGGAAAAGAGAAAGAGGTCAGAAGCTGTGCCGAGGATGCAGCTCCTCCACAAAGTTATCACAACACCATCATGAGCAAAGATACCAGGGGCATTAAACAGCCACATGTCATTTAACTCTGTGATGCTTCATACTTTATTGTGACTTCTTGTATTGCCCAGTGTGATTTAAATGTCCACATGGACAGCCTGCTGTCCTATTAACCCACTTATTCTTGGAGCAAGAGGTCCCAGATCTCAGTTTTCTTACTCATGTTCCTTTACTATACTGCGAAAACGATGTTCTTCCCTAAACGCCAACCAATCACTTCTGCATTGAGGCTCATCCTGAACTAAGATTCATTGCAGTTCCTCGACTGGCCGCGAGAGGCTGGCTCCAAAGGCAAATCAATCTTCACTGACTCCCGTGTTAAAATGTCCAACTTTGGAAGAAAAATAAACGTATTTACAGCCTGGTTCAAAAAACCGTTTTGGTCTCAATCGTTTAATTTCACATCCATGACAACTCTGAGGGTTTTTGGTTTGTTTTTTTGTTTTTTGTTGTTTTTTTTTAACCACACCAGGAGAGTTTATATAAAGTATTAAATAGATTGCTGATATGATTGATTGACACTCGGCTCAGCCAATGGCTAACAGCCATCACTTATCCATCTGGAATCGTCATGCTTCTGCGTTTAGCGAAGCAACCACCCGTTTGTATTAACCGTCGGCTAAACGCGACGGTTATATTTGATTTCGCGTCGAGTGAATGTTTTAAACGGTATATCCTGCTGTAAACACCTGAGAGCAGCTCTGCAGATATTTCGGCGGGATTCGGCTAAAGGAGCTGGGAGCAAAGCTAACTTTGATTGACATAAGGTGGGCGTGTTTCCGTCGGCTTCTGAAGCAACATGGCTACAGCCTGCAAGAGGAAAAATGGCTTCAAAACCGGTCTTCAGAAACCAATAGGTCACGTGACCGAATTCTTTTTTTTTTTTTTAATTTAAAAAAAAAAAATTTTTTAATGCAGTCTATGGTTCTTACCAGTAATTTGTTCAAAACACGAATCTCATAAATTATAGTACATCGTGTGACAGGAAAGAAGCTGTGTAGTGGAGAATAAAAACTGTGAAACCAAAATTAAACTTGCGTAAACTATCCTCAGAGTCAAATGAAAAGTCATGATGAGTGGGAATGGTAGGAATAAATGTATGGCTATAAATAAGGAAAGTGCTGGGAAAACCATTCTCAGAAGACAATCTCTCCCTTCCCCCTGGATAAAGAAAGACCAAAAAAGGCATGCTGTGAACTGAGGAGAGTATGGGAAAGCAGCTGGGGTTCATCATGTAGATCAGTATTGATCTGATGGTGAAAAAGCCAGCAGAGGTCATGTTTAAGTTAAAGCCAGATCCTTCTGCATCCCGCCAGTATCAACACTATTTAAATACTTTACTGGTATCACACGGTGAGAGTGTTAGCATTACGAACCTCTGGATGATTTTCCTCCATGCAGAACAAAAACTCTTCCAGCTTCTGCAACAAAAAAAGGGAACATTTGTTGAGGTCACACGGTCATAAACATGCTCATGAATTATTTAAAACTGAATCACGGTTGTATACTGGATGTGTGCAGCATCATCATATTGCAGAGGGGTGGTAATTATTCACCAGCAACACAGATGCAGAGAAAACGGAGTACCTGGCTCCTCTGTGCCACAGGTTTCCTTTGTTAGTATTCAACGTATGTAATTGTACATTCCTCACTAAGTAGGAAGGTAATTACTGCTCCTCTCGTAGGCTGACATATTGTTTGTGGCTTAGGGCAAGTTCATAAGACAGCAGAGGAGCAACAAACAGTAATCGGCTGTTTTAATTGCTATTTTTAATTAAAAACTGTGGCACAAAAAAAACAAACTGGAGCACATTTAATGGTCGTAATTGCTTTGCTCTCAGGTAAACGCAGCTGACCATCAGGAACAGTTCAGACATATGAACTGATCCTTTCAAATCCTGAAATATCCAAACTATCTCCCAGCAAACATGTTGAGCTAATGATGCTGTTATTCTGCTAAAAAAAATAAAATAAAATAAAATTTGGAGCCAGAGCACAAAAACTAGAATGTAAAAAAATAAATAAATAATAGCCCAACTTTTGCAAACCAAAGATATACTGGTAGTTAGAAAAAAATGTTTGAGTCTTGTATCAAAATATTTTATTCCAGTTTCAGAATATGTTGAGTGGAAGTGATCTTATTTACATGGGCAGGAAATACCCACAATAAACAATATGAGGCTGTGATGCATGTTTGAAAAGAATGAAAGCTGGTTAGAAAAACAGAAAAAGATGAGGAGTTTGGGAACAAGCTTAAAAGGTTTGACAAATGAGTTTAATTCTCAGCAAGGCTCGCAATTTTCTGAATGCTTAAAAATGTAGACAAAGAAAGGTATTTTACATGTCACAACATTCAGCGACATAGCTGAGATAGATGCTATTAAAATCAAAAAGGTCAGTTAATGTAAAAATATTTTCTGGGTAACTACATTTATCTCTTAGCTAAATATAACTGGTCTCATTCAGTTTTCCAGCAAAACTCCAGTAACTATCTGACATCCCAGTAATGAAGACCTATCTGCTGAACTCCCATCCGCATTAAAGGATCTTTTTGACCAACACATCCTTGAATCTTCATAAGGTATAGTTGAAACTTGATACTATCAGTAGGAAAGTGTTTGGAAAAATGCAAAAGCTACAAAACAAAAGCTGTCAACTTAATGTGCAGCTACTCTTTCACAGGAAATAACGAAGGGGCAGCTCGTGAAAAATGTGAAGACTGAGTAGCGGATGTCTCATCATTTGTGTTAAATTTTGCATTGACTCCACAGATACGTTTCTTCTTTTGCAAATAAGTCAGAGTACTGTTGACCCAGTTTGGGAAAATTTTCAAAAAACCGAGCAGGTTTTGAGCAGATCATCTGAAATATTCACAGGGCTACATTAAAGTCTAAAACTCTGCAGCCACAAATGAAACTGTAAATGTGATTTTCTTTTTTTTTCTACGTTAAACTGCTGTTTTTCTATTTTTGAGGTCACAGAAAACAAAGCGTATAGGATGGATACAAAAGAGAGAAACGGTCAGCTGTCTCACCTTTTGGTTCTTGGAGACATGTTAGGAGGGGCCGGGCTTTAAGAGGAGGAAAAAAAAACAGAAAAGCAGAGAGAAACAAAGGGAGAGAAGAAAAAAATGGTTGCATGCAGTTTGTAAAATGCAGTCTGGGGGAAGCGGGGACAGAAGGCTTCAGTGCAGGGTGAATTTATGAAAAGTTAAACAGGCTTCACGCAAAGGAGGATTAAACAAGTTCTAGTTTAATGGATTCACGTGGATATTCTGCCAACAGCAGCAGTTAAGATCACTGACAAACATTTGCTTCTGGCCACAGATCAGTAAATCCATACTGCAATGTGTGAATTAAAAAAATTACAGCAAACATTTTCATAAATCACAATTATAATGTTCCAAAATTACAAAGTTGAAGCTACCCAAAAACATGTCTGTCAAGTGAGCTATTTTTCCACTGCTGGCTCTGTTGGCTTTGTTCCCGTCTCAGACGAGTCAATCAGACTGTGTGGGTGGAGGAAAGTGCGAGAGGAGGAGAGGAGTTGGGCTGGGCCCCGAGGCAGTGGACCTCGACACACAGTGGGATAGACCAGCAGAGGATTCACACACACATGCATTCACTCCAACTGCTAATAATCATGCAAAAACACACTGAAACCCTGCACTCTGCAGGATTCAATTCTTCGAGGAAGTCAAAGTGCTTTTCAATGGTTGCCCCACTTACACCCACATTTTGCTTGTTTATAAAAAGACCTTGAAAACAAGACACTAATAGGCCGCTGCTCAACTCACTGTAGTTGACAGTATAGTGGACTTTCACAGCAGCCTGAACTGAAAATGTCCTAACAAGTCAAGGGGCAGAGCTGACAGAGCATGCAGACTTAATATGAAGTCATGCTTCACATCACATTTCAGGAAAAAGGAAGAAAAAAAATTCAACTGAATTTGAAAGCATGTTCTCGTGTGATTGAGACAAATGTGGTTATGTGTAGAAAAAAGTGTTAAAAGTGCCAGAAGCAAATCTTGTATATTCAAGACAATCAATATCACAGCTTCTCTCGTGTTCTCCGGCGTAAATACACAAGAATTAGGTTTAATTATTCAGTGTGAGGGCTTAACAAGACATTTACTGATACCTTAGTGAACTCTGAGTTCTGCAGGTTGGCCTCGGGACACCAACGCCCTCCTAAAGCAGTCAGCATGGCACAGTCTTCCTCCTCTTTAGCGCATGGTCGGGATGCAGGAAAAGCCGACACAGCGGGGAGGTCATCGATGTCGGCGCCGCTGCAGCTGGGAGTCCGCAGCTGGAGCCCTCGCAAGAACAGGTGGCATGCTTCCAGGTCGGCTTCCCAGATTCGCTCCAACCCCGGACAGCCACAACTGGAGAGCGAAAGGGACGGGTTTGTGAGACACAATTATTCAAGGACACCGTCTGATAATACATGTTATCCAATGTTCATTTCTTTTCCCAGTTTATGCTGCTTTAAAATCACTGTACTATTTCCAGAGCGGTGCCTATTACACAGCCAAGCTACATCCCATGATGCATTGAGAACATCTTCCGACTCTGTCCTCTTTATTTTTCATGTATTTATAAACCATTATTGCAGTTGTGTTTCTTGAAGCAGACACTCGTAGCCTCATGTTTGTGTGTTTGTTCCTGTTTCCCGTCCTTGTTTAATGCTCTCCTCCGTCCTCTTACAGCAGGTCAAGGCAGCTTCCCATCCTCCATCCGTCTGCTTCTGCTCCATTATCGCCCGCTGCCCGTGTTCGCTCGGGACGTGCGGGAGGGTTAAACTGAACTATTCACTGCAAATACATATTTTACACACTTACATAAATGCAATAACGCAGAACTGGACTGAACTGAATTGGATATTACTGATTCATATGGGAGTGGATTGGATGTAACGCGACTGAAATGTAACTTGTTTCCCTCACTTTGTATAGTGCCTCGAGATGGCCTTTTTCATAAATTGACAGCATATGAATAGAAATGAACTGAATTAAATAAGATGTTGGCATTTTGTGTGAGTATGTAGACAAGAGGAAAAAAACATAAAACACTCAATTCAGCACAAGAGGACACAAGGTGAAGAGAACTTCATATACCACTGAGGTACAGTCATGACAGCAAGGCAGCAACACAGCCCCAGTAAAGGACATCTTTATTAGCACCTCTACAACAAATCACTGACAGAAGAGAAACAGGGGAGGAAGGAATAATTCAGAGGTTGTAACTCCATTGACAAAATATAATGAGAGTGGATGCCGACCTGGCAGGCTGCCCTTTCCTTGAAAGAACAACAGCACAGAGGAAAAAAAGCAAGCCAAGATGGATTAATTTCTGCCCTGCTCGCTTAGCAGGGTTCAGAAGGAAAACAAGATTTTTCATCGTCTACTGAGAGAGTTACAATTAGTAACAGTCGTCTCTTCTCATCCCGGTCCCTCCCATGGCTCTTGTGGGATGTTGATCCAAACTCTAGGTGCAAAAAAATGATTACAGCGGCTACAACGGTCTAACAGTTCAAAAACAAGACAGGGGTGCTGATTCTTGATAAAAAATGGTCCTACAGATAATTAGCTGATCAACTAGTTACTGGAACCTGATGATTTTTTGGTGGGGAATGACCAGTTTTGACCAAGGATGATTTTTTTTCTTGTGATTGTTCAGCACATCATGACAGTCAAGTGACCTGAAAATATGGCATCAATGTGGAACCTTTTCACACTGAAAACAGAAAAATAAAAACCAAAATGTTTGCCACTGCAACGCATAAAAGAGCATTTTCCAGCTGTCATTCCCGATGTTAAAAAGTCCGAAAGGAGCTGAAAGCGAAGAGAGCCGGCAGTCTCTGTTATCTTTCACTGGTTTATTATGTTACTGTATGTGGTTGATTTATAAGAAAACTGGAATCAGCCAAAATCAGAAGTGGCGGAAAATCGAAATAGCCCAAGAAAATCAGTGTTTCTCCAACTGTTTCATGTTTTGTAGATTAAACCTTCCAAAATAAGTTATTTTATACAATAGCACACATTATTGTTGGCATTTAAGAGCTCAATACAATTATTACAACTCTGATGTTGAGTTATAAGCCCATCTTTCTTTTTTCATTTTTCCAAAAAGATTTTCCACTTCTTTTAAATCAAATACTCCTTCACTGACTCAGATGTGAGACCTTGTGACCTTTCCAATATTTTTTTATTAATTTACTCTCCTCTTTCAGTGACCTTTAGATAAATACTTCCCAATTGGCTGTGGTCCCTGGTGACATTTCAGGACCCATATTCATTGATCTTGACAGAAATATAGTCTACCTTTAGTATATTTCACACACACACACACACAGTGAGAGAGAGAGAGAGA
>JAOWBL010000007.1:15472259-15496773 GCA_028564865.1 Zenarchopterus dispar | reverse complement strand
CATTGATCTTGACAGAAATATAGTCTACCTTTAGTATATTTCACACACACACACACACAGTGAGAGAGAGAGAGAGATAGATAGAGAGAGAGAGAGAGAGAGAGAGAGAGAGAGAGAGAGAGAGAAGAAACATCAAGTCACACAACATCAAGTTTAATAAAATTCTCACTCTTTACTTCACATTTAAAAAAGATTTGGTTTCAAGGAATCCATCCCACGTAGAAAATAAACTTAAACTGACAAGATGCTCAAATAAATGTGGGTTTTATTCATATGAGGTGCATCAAACATCCCTAAAGAAAGAAAAGTCCTCTGTATTTCTATCTCCCCTACTTTCCAACCCGAGGCGAGATTCTCTGTCATAAATTATACTTCATACCCTCAGCGCAAAAATACTTACATTTGAGCCTCTGAAACATATTGAGTATTTCACCTCCTCTGTAACTCCCTGCTGTGCAGCCAGATTTGAGAAAGTGCTCAGTCTCCAATATGCATAAACAAACTCAAAAGCGAAATGCACTCAGACATTATTGTTTAATCTCTCCCACTCTCTCTCTCTGTGATGAGAGTCTCACCCCGAAAAATTGAATGCCACTTGTTTTTCAGCCCATCTCCTTTCTGAAAAGGCTGCCAACCTCTGCAACCTTGCCAACGCGTGCCTCTCAGCCGTTTACTAACCTTCATTTGGCGGGGAGACAATAGGAAAATAGCTCGGCCCCGCCTCTCTCCCCCCGCCAATTCACTGCTCAGCACCACCGTTTCTGAATTCTCCCATAGTGGGGATGCACCCAACAAGCCACGCCATTGTTATTTGTCTGTTTTGAAGAGGAGAGGGACACACAAATGCAGACTTAGCTGACACACACATACGCTCATGAATAACTCTTCACTTGGTTCAGAGTTACAGTGGAATTTTTTTCCTGAAAGTGTCAAAGCTGGCGTTGTCTATCACAAAAGCCAGTGACAGCCACAATTCATTACAAATTACTGGCAGCGGCATCACGGCTCTGTGTGCTGGAAACTTGCTCCACATGTCAGCGTCTAAGCATCCCAGTGAGGGTGGCGTCCTGGTGACTGTTCGCATGAACTCCTCGCCTCTGGGTTAATTGGTGGCAGCCGCCCGTCCCGCCATCTGACAAAGGCAGGGTGTGGGCACGCTGCGCCACTGCTGGCCCAGTAATAAAAAGAAGAAACGGGCAGGCATGCCTCTTCTGTGTGACTGCTGAGTGACAGGACTGCTCTTTCTCCTTCAGGCATTACACATGTTCAAAAACATCTGCCAAGCAAGGAGTGAAAAAAAAACAAAAAAAAAAACTGTAACTGCTGAGCCAGGGAGCGACCGGCTCAGTCGTGCTGATGCAAGCAGACTCGGTTAGACCACTACAGATTAAAAGAAGGTGCTTCACAGGTTGGTCTGGTGCCTGAGCAACGATCTGAACTTTACCCGGCCTCATGAGGTCGCCTGTCCCTTCAGGCTGAGAGTAAACAACAGCTCGTTTGTTCAGGCACGACTTAGGTTTGTGGCCATATAAATATCCTCCCCACACAATTACTAACCTCAGACAAAAAAATGCAGGCATATATTTTCACCCCACGTTGAGGATAATCAGAAATCTTTTGAAAAATGAGAATTCACACGTTAGGATAAATAAAAAGAATATGGTAATGTTTCACCTCAACGTTCAAATAACACAAGCTGTGGAGGGGTGATAATAATATGGTGAAATATGTGACGGACTCTGCCAGACGAGGTGTGATAGATGGAGGATGAAAGCGGGTTTGAAAGGTTGGGAGCGTTTTAATGCGCAGCATCCAGCAGAATAACCGAGGTCCCTCTGTTTCAAACACATTTCTCTCATATACATTCAGGAATTTGTACATTTGAAGCGATAATGAAGCCCATTTTCACCCCAGCTTTCTTGCTTGCACACTCACATGTTTTTAGCTTCAGCAAAGAGAATGTGACTGAGCGTTTTATCAACTCGTGGGATAAATCACAGTCAAAACTCTACAAAGCAACGACTGTTTAAAACTAGGACAAACACAGGACTCCTCTCCAAATGAAACATCTACAAAATGTCTTAAACAAACCTGTGGCGCTATTAATGTGAATGAAATGTACTGTGTACATTTTTTTTTCTTTGCTGTTGTGACACATATTGCATTTGCACTGCTCTAACATCCGGTTTTAGTCTTTCGCCAGGAAGGGATAATTGTTTTTTTTCTCTCCGTCACCACGGCGACCAGACATCTCACCACACTAATCTGCCTCCGTGCTCCTCTTCTCCTTACATCCCATCACCGCGGCGCTCCATCAGTAGTAATGTACATCAGAACTGACTGTTAACATTTACCAGTGGATGATGGATGCGCTGGGTGTGTGTGTGTGTGTTAGGAGTTTATATGTAGAGCAAAACGGCACATTTAATCAAGCTGAATACATTATGCTTTCCTGTGATGGTGGGGGGTGGTGGGCGCTACTGGTGCTCACCTAAAATCAGAGCTGCACTTGTGATTGGATGTGGACCACCTTTAGTGATGGAAGCTGACTGAGGATGTGAGCCACTGATATAAAATTTGATGAGATGATAATATAGCTTTCAACTACAAAAGAAAGTGCAATTTGATGCATTTTTTAATTATTTTTTTTAATCACTTAAATACACTCCTACTTAAATAAAAATATGTAAAGCATCATGCTGTTGGACTGACTTGAAGGCCAAAATCCTGATTGTCCCTCTCAGATGCCAAACAATGGGGCAAAGGTATGTGATTGTTGTTTGTTAGCTTGTTTGCTTGTTAGAAAGATGATACAAAGGATAACAAGCTGAATTTAATGAAACTTGATGCATAGTTGGAGGATGGGCAAAAGAAAAAAAATTATTAGTTTAATTAAAAGTGCAAAACATAAAACTGAACATAAGAAGAAAGTGTCGTTTCTGAACACTGTTTTACCACGTTTGGCGTGGTACTTCAGACGTGCTCGTTGCCCGGTTTCTGCCGCATGCTGGCACGCATTTTGACCAAATAACAGTAGTTAAGAGTATATTTGATCAGATAAGTGGATTTTCATTCTCATGTTTTGAGTGTTGTTCAATTCTCTCCAACAAACTTTTAATGAACTAGTGTGTGTGCTTTTTTTTTTGTTTTATTTATTTTTCTTTAAAAATTGGAGTGGCTTCTGATTGATTACCATCAACAATCAATGATGGTGTGTTGTACCCATTCTTCTCCTACTTCCAGTCCTGCTGCATTTGTTCTTTTACGCTGCCCCCCAACACACACACACACACACACACAAACACACACACACACACACAGACCTGCACAGTCTTGGCCTACAGACAGTTGTCTGTTATCATGACTTGGATTTCACCATCAAACAAGACATTATTCAAGCAGTTGTGTGCTCACTTAATTCTGCTTGATAAATTAATGAGGGTTCAAGCGAACTATTGATAACTTGTAGGAACATCATAAAGATAGCTAACAGATGAACTAACAAAGGGTTTCCTCTGTAGTCATTTTGACTATTGTATTTTTCTTTTACTGTCATTTCATTTTCAGTTATCCTAGTTTTGTGATCTGATTGATTTATTTTTTATGCTGATTTGCAATAGAAGTGAGTATTTTGACCAGTAACTGATGACACATATTTTATTAACTTTTGATTGGCTGTTGGACTGAGACCAGATCACCAGAAAAGTAGATCAGAAGTCAGTAGTCCTTGGAGCAGCACAGTCTTTTAACCAAAACCACATTTCAGTTTTTCTTTTATAGAAAAGTCTACATTTAAGTTCTTTTTTATTTAATTTTCATTGTTATTTTAGCGTTCAACAGCAAAAAGAAGGATTTTGGTTTCAAGACTTTTGCTTGCTGATGTGTGTCTGTTGAGTGCAAAGAACCCTGCGGTCCAAAGCTAGTGGGTCAGCCCTGCTGCAGTCCTGCTGCATATTTCAGGCATTTATTTTACTAAATCTTTTAAAAAAAGTTAAAAATACCTCTACCTTGTTTTTAAGAATAACTCCAAGTCAGTTGAAGTGAATAAAACAAACCTTGCTCAGTCTGACACAGAACCAATCTTGGAGGGTTCTGAAAAGTTTCTTTGTCTCTGTGTGAGCCATCAGTTTACGACAATCAATGATGGTCTAAAGCTACTGCTTTAAAACACACAGATACATGTCTCTTCCTGTAAATCAGGAGTTTCGTTGAGACCTCTACTCTCTGAAAAATGATATGAATACAGCAAAAAAGCAGCCCATTTGGCCTATTGACAGAAAATGTCACGCGGCGCCCTTCGCTGCTGGGCAGTGAGATCGCAGCTCCTCGGTCACGTGGACCCCCTCGCATCCCTGCATGTCACAAAGACCTGGCTGCCATCCAAAGAGGTGACCCTGCTTCTCACAGGATGGACCCCCGCACATGTACACACACACAACAAACATTGATAAGGGCCAATCAGAGCAGCAGAGGTTTTGATAATAAAGCTGTTTCAAAAGGATGTTTCATGGATATAGTGTACACATAAACATTAAAGGCTCTACTCCACTGGTAGTTTGGCTTCCTCCTACAATGTTTCCACTGAGGATGGGAGGAGTATAGATACATGAGGGAGTGAGAAGAGGAAGACAAATTGTGCAGGTGAGAGACAGAGAGAAATGTGAGAAAGGGAGTCTATGAAAAAAAGTGTGAGTGATGTTGTGTGTGAGGTGATGCATTGAGGAGACGATGATCTGGTTAGAGGACAACTGAGGTGAGAGGATATTCCTTGGAGGCTGCTGCTCTGTCTGTGTCTCTGTGTTTATTAGCTCCGGTGAACACTTCATGTCCTTGTTTGAAAAAGAGAGAGACAGCAAGAACAGCCGTACCTGTGCAATCTGTCCTCCAACAGCTCCATGTACTTGCTAGTGTTCTCTTTCAGCCGGCTCTCTGTGCGGAGAGAAAGAGACAACATCAGGCTGCTGCTTGTTCCTTCATTTGCTGCTTTTATCAGTGGTGATGTGGTATCCTAGCAACAAATCACATCTCTCACACACTTAAAACTCACTTGTCATTAGCTATTTCATATACAGCTTGCAACAGTACAGTTCAGTTCAGGGGCCCAGCTGGCTCTCTCTTAACACAAACACTCGGTTGTGGAAAGATCATTCCCTCTGCTGTAAGAGGGGATTAGATTTTAGACAACCGGAGGATGAAAGGGGATTTTATCACGGAATAGCTCCTCATATCTTAGCAGATTTTCCATGAGGCATAAGTTGAAGGGATAGCTTATGCTGCTTCCTGTGCCCTTCTGCCAGCAGTGAGCTGTGCCGGAGGAGGCAGACGGATGCTGCTGAGCGTTACTCAGGGTGGAGAGGAGGGCAATCTGAGCGCCGTTAATGAGCTCATGTATGAAAGATGAGAATATGCCCCCCCTCCTCCCACCACCCCACCACCACACAACAGCAGGAGATCCTTGAAAACAACAGGATGCGCTTCTAGCAAATGCACTTCATATACACAGTTGAGCCCAAAAATTATTCATACCTCTGTCAAGTTAGTGAAGCTCTTTTTGAACAGTCGGGTTCTCCTGGCTAGAAATGACAAATGAAAAGTCACAAAGTGACCAGTAAAGCTCTCTGTTAACCACTTCTTGGTGTTTGATTTTGGATCACCGCCATGATGAGGGGCCCAATATTGCTCATAGTGTTTTTCTGCAAAAACACTCACGTTTATCCTCCATAGCTAGAATGCAATGTTTCTATACAAATTTAAACGCCCTACACTTATTCATCAGTTTAAGCTTAACTTTCCGCGCACACAAGTTGTGATACTCACCCTCCCGTCCAATAAAACACACAAAGCTCTCTCATAATTCTGCCATCTCTTGCACATTTTCAACTTCAGTCAGTCAGAATCGATGCTTTCTCACGCTCTGCGCCGGGGTTTCCCATCTTGGGTCGAAGGACCCAACGAGGTCTCAAGACAAACTTGAGAGGTCATAAAACGACCTTTCTACTGACAACTTCTGTTTTCTAGGAAAACAGCAGATTTGTTTATGTCTTCATGATTGTAAAAACAATCACTTGTATTGGAGAATAAATAAACTTTCCTGTTAAAGAAATGTCCGGCCTCTATGTTAAACTAAGCTAACCTATTGCCATTAGTTTATTTATTTTACTAACATTGAGGATAACATTTTTTGACTCTTGATATGAAATCCAGCAGGAATAATTTCAATAAAGTCAAAGTGCAGCTTTAATTGAGCTCAGATCAAAGGCCACAACTAGAGGAAAGCCAAAAATGTTGGGAAACTATCCAAATGTAATGTGACTCATGTTGCTCATTTCAACTAAAGCTCATACAAAGATATACTAACCCAACTAGATGTTTTGAATCCCACCGACTTTAAAAATATAACTGTATCAGTGTCTTGATGATGGTTATTAGACAGCGTCAGCCCGAGGATATGACAGGCAAATGGCCAGGCACAGCAGGAAAGAAAAGAAAAAACCCTGACAGAGTGTCTGTGACGCACACTTCCACACACCCACACACCCACAGATAACTGCTCCAGCTCAGAAAGAGGTAGAAAGAGATTGACTAATCATGAGGGCGCCATGTGCATGTTACAAAAACAGAACTTTCCCAAAAGATGTTTTCATCCTAAGTAGCCAAGGCTCAATCAGAGGAGAGCAGGAGGCCGCTGGAGGAGCTCTCGCATGTCTGAGGAGCACATCTGGTGTAGGATCGTTTACACCCCATCATCTAATTGCAGTGTGAGTCTGTCCAACCTGACAGAGTCTCTCTTGTCAACTTCCATTCACGCTGGCTCTGTTAGGCAGTGTGCATTCAGATGGCTGCTGAATAATGCATGAAGTCCAACTTTGGCTGGCACAATATATGTGGATGTGAAGTAGGAAAGAAGAAGAGACAGTGTGAAATAATATAAAAGTCAAATGAAAGGGGTGCAAAGGAAACTGCCATTTTTAGCGTTGAGGGTCCCCCCTTCTTGAGTGGGCTGGTCACCTCTGCTGTGATGCACACAGCAGCTCTGTTAGGTGGTTGCGTTGTTGTTGATGTGCAACTTAGTGCCATAAAGCAATACAGGGCTGTTGCAAGAAACGATCAGGACAGGGGTCCAAAGTCCATGTAATCCCCCTAAACGTAATACAATCAAATGAAATTAAAACTGATATTTACTATTAAAAAAAAAAACATGTTTTGGTCAAAATGCCAGAGATGCAATACAAAAGCACCCTTTCTTCCCCCTTTGTTTATGGCAGCTCGTTAGAGGGTGGAGTGAGCCACTTCCCTCCACTCAACCCCTGTTTTCTTTGAAAATGCTGTAAAAGCTTTAAGCTGCCCACTTCCACAGTACAGCAAATCCAGCTCCACGTGAAACAGGGTAAAAATGGGAAGTTTGCAAAATACTAGCCTGACCTGAGTCTGCTCACTGAATTACATATTTTCAGACTTATGTGGCCTGAATCTAAGTTGTTATCTCAACATTTTTGAGCTGGCAGTCACTTGAGACACCCAAGTATATCCTTTCAACCACAGAAATCTTTGTTGTTATGTTTTTATATATCAAATGTCACCCTTAGTATTTCTTGCTATGTTTGCTCTGTTGTGCACTGAGGAGAGTCAGTGTGCCGTACTGTCGCCATGCCAACCATCAGAAAAACTAGTGAGCCATTTTTGAGCGTGACAGATGAAGAAATTGTCCTTTACAGAATGGGACAAAACATAAAGCGGCCGAGCCTCCTCCTGCGCTCAGTGGAACCAGAGCACTGGGTGATATTACCGCTTCCTGTAAGTCCATGGGAGCCTGCTGTCACTGGCTGGCCATGCGAACAAAATCGGCACTAAAAAGCCATTAAAGGCAGGCACTCTGTTACTCCCCGATACACGCAGCAGTATGGCTAGTGTTGAAGGAACTTCACAAAGGCGCTCACAGAGACTTCATTGGAAATTCATGAGCTCAGCCTCCCGTCACACCAGTGATCCCAGCAGGCGTTAGACATCTCCGATCGCTGCCAAGGACCCCGGCCAAAATCGAAGAGGCCTTCATTCACAATGCAACCACAACTGAGACAGGGAAAGCCCTCCATATAGGTCAAAACACTAATAATTCATTAGTCTAGTAAAGCAAAACGGTCCTTCTGTTTAATAGATGTAAAGTTCATAAGCATGTAGAGTCACAAACTAATGACACGGTAAAAGACCTGACGTACAACTCCCAGTGACGAGGTTACAGGCCTCAGTGAGACTGCACGAGTTAACAGTTGCATTGTTTGGCTTCGCTTCTGAAATATGAGCATTTGAACAGCTTCCTAATTGAACGTGAATAATGCTATCGTTCCTTCGCTGCTTTGTAACAACAAAAGCATCCACTGTCTGTGAGGCCTTTGTGTTTTCTGACAAATTACAGGTGGCTCCGTGCCAGCACAGCACCGTCAATATGTGCGTTAGAAAAGCCCACGCATAATAAGGCAGAAGAGAGGTGGCGTGTCTTTGTAACTGAGCTGAAAGCATCGACTGTGATTAATGCGTTTAAGCTCAGGCCCGGGCCGTTGGAGTGTGACAGCAGCGCAGGTTACACAAATGCACAGTCAGCGTATGCAGACACATGGCATGAATGTATGTGAATGTAACAGCAGGAGTGCTGATGGAGGCAGACGAACGGATGATATCAGACACTCAATAACCCAGGATGTTCCTGCGGAAGCTGACACGGTGCAGCATATTGTGGGGTTCTCCTTGAATGCATGGTGCGAGTGTCCCTCCTCCTCTGTACCGTCGGTTCTGGCTGCTGACTAAGCCGTAATCTTGAAACTTGGTAAACAAAGCGAATTCTACGTTCACTTCTTCAGGCTGAAAAACAGTATTTCATCCTGAAATGTGCAGTCATAAAAACTGTAAAACCCTCTCAACACTTCAACCTGCTCGCAATCATGCTCCATTAATCTTACATCTTATTATTTCATGAGCTTCCTGTGGGAGCCCCAAGTTAATTCAAGTTTCACGGAAACACATTTCTGAATCTGGCACCGTCATCCTCCAAAAAAGAACTCACTCCAAATAAAAAGAGAGCTTATTTAAGCAGGCTGTACTTCGCTTCAATGTTGTTTTTGTTGAAAGACAATGATGGTATGTTAATAAGTTTACAGATGGAGCTGCTTGACACTCACCAACCGTCTTTAGTATGTTAAACAAACTGTTAATTAGAAGTAAACCCAAAATACCACTGATGATGATGATGATGGGAATATCAGTTTGAAAGTTACATGAAATGAAATATTGGAATGATGATAGAAACTTGTGGCCTGATATGACAAGGACTGTGTGGATTTGCAAAAAAAAAGAAAAAAAAAAGAGTAATTCAGACTGACTGTAGTGGCATCTCAATCAACTGGCCTTTGTTTTTTGTGTGTGTGTTTTTTTTTTCTTATCGGCAGACCAATGGCACTCCTGACAAATGGAAACCTCTCCTGAGCCTCAGGAAAAATGAGTACTGCTCAAACTTCTGAGGCAACAACCAGACACAATCTCCCTGGTCCACTTTCCCAGCACCTCTCAATCATTCAGATGCTCTTTAGGAGAGGTGCTATCATATGTTCCATCATGTACTCAACAGAAGCATCCTGAAAGAGGCAGAGCCATGAATAAATCATATACGTCCTCGCCTTCACTGCCATCGGTGCCGCGGCGAGAGAAAAACTGCGATTGTTGAATAACATAAAATCAAAGTGTTTTGATGTGCACTTCAGCTGTTGGACTCGGCTGAGTTTGGCCTCAATGGGTTTCAAAATCGCGCACGAGCAGTGGGATCTGCATATGCAAGCAAAGATGATGTAGATCCAGCAAAGCACGCGCACACAAAAGAAAAAAAAAACATTAATTAAATGTGTTACAGTGGAGCTGTGTGAAGCAGGAAACCCTCTGTTTTCATCAGACAGCCAAATTACCTGACTGCAACACAATTTACCGCCAGCATACTAACGGTGGCATTAAATAAGCACTACCAGAACCCTTGGATAAATCAAGAGGAACACACTTTTGAATATCCTCACTCCTGGGGTCATTTACTCATCTTATTCAGCTCTTCAATTATTTATTTGTAAATTTAGCATCACTAGAGCTCTCCCTGAGGGGGAAGAATTATACTCTCAGTGGGGAATCAAACCTCTAGTATGGTATTCATCGTCACTCACGCCAGCAGCAATTAGGGACATATTGGCTCTCAGGCCAGGGCCCCATCCGCCCCCCACTTCCCACACCAGACAGCACTCTGGGCGGAGATGCTCAACAAGCTGAGGAGGGGGGTGTTTCACTGAATGTATGTGGTTACATTTACTTTTCAGCTGCAGTATATGTTTTCGCAGAGCTCGTGCCATAGCAAGAAGGCTTTTCAAGAGCAGGCATATTGTTTTCTTGTCATAAGATGGCACCAGCATCACAAGCAAACCAAAGGCACGGCCATCTTGACGTTGACAGTAATTTCTAATCCCCTCCAGCTAAAGCGTAGTAATGTGCTGTTTGTGGGCTATCAGTTACCAGCCAGCGCGTGCCAACCCCCTCATTACCAAATAGGATGACAGTTTAATGAGTCCCTTTCTTGGTGTCTGCAACACATTGCAAAATTGCACCTTCTGCCATATTGTTCGCACCCACTTGAGCATTTGATCAAACCGCACAACCAATCATTAACCGGCTGTTCTCTTTGTAGTGTTTCACCACCTCCTCTTCTTTATGGTACTTTACCCACCTGACTGCCATTCCTTTGTTGAGGCCACAGCATTAGCATGTCACTGGTTTCTCACCCCTCTTTTTCTTTCTTGAGAGCAACGCTGGCATGCACTGTGTTTAAGCTGAAGTCATGCCTTAGGAGCTAGTCATGACAGAGGATTAATTTTAGTCTTGGCTGATGAGCAAGCGAAGGTGTTCTTTGCTTTATTTTAGCAACAAAGATCCAGGCAGGTGACTGAGTAACATAAGCGAGTGAAATGAGATCACATTACAGAAAATAGATGGCTTCTGCCACAATAATACAGAATTGTGGGTTGTGAATGAAAAAAAAAACAGTCTATGCATTGTTATTCATGCTATTGCTACTCAACCTAAACAATGAAACCTAGCAAGAAAAATGGTGCCCCCTAGCGACAGGAAAAGGTGCAGTTAAGTCAAAACAACAGAATAAATGACACTGCACCTACAGCCTTTAATGCATACGATAACAGAGCTTCTTAGAGCGGTGACTGTACACCGTGGGCTTGCAGCAGGAGCCTGATGCGGCACTCCTGTCCTCAATACTTCACTACCCGCTCTTCTGCTTCTTGCTCTGTGAGTCTCTCTCAGCGCCTCAGAGAGCGAAGTGACCTTTTTTAGAAACCTTCCTGTGACTGATGGACGAGGGAGAGTAGCACTGCAGGTGGTGCCGTCAAAATCTATTTAGCTCTCTGCAAGCGCCAGCACGCAAGATCAATACCCTCAATCCTAAAATACCAAGCCGCTTCTTGAATCTTTATGCAGCACTGAGGTCTCACATCTGGATGCAGGGTGTCCAGTGCTGATGCGTCATGTGTGCACTCAGTGACTTGAAGGTAACTGACTACTTTACACAATCACAAGCTCATTTCCCCTGCACATGCACGCCACCATCCCTCCACTTAACAACTGCCAATCTCACTGCTCCCTCATTTAGAAGCCAACTTCCAGCTGACAGAAGATTGTCTCTTCTTTATTTGGGAGAAAAGAGCATTTTGTCCTCACAGTGTGTGGCAACGTGAACATGAAGACAACATGACGAGGCGATTTTCCTTTTGGAGAGTTTTCATAAAATACATTTAAAAGAAGGATAAAGCCACCTCTGAAATATGCAAAAATGTTATCACTCCATGGATGGTTGAAAAAAAAATTGACTGCATGGCCCTTTAAGGTAGCATTTATTAATATCTTTAAATGGTTATTTTCTGCTACTAAAACCACATTTTTATTCAAAGCTTTACAAATAACTGAATGCAACGAATAAGAGAACTGTATTGCACTTCTGATCAAGGCGTTGAGCATAATTTTATGGAGCATTTCAGTTATCGGGAGATGATAGGTTTTATTTTACATCCTTTAACTTCACAAATTTAACTTACTCATAGTAGCTATATTTTTAATTGTTTTTAAAGTAAAATAAAACACCAGCAAGGCTCCCGATCACAGACGTGCCGATGCATCTCATGGATGCTCAATCAGGGTGGGAGCTTGAGATTTTATATTAGTGTGTGGGGCTCAAACTCTTGTCTCGCATGCTCACTATTTAACTGCATTATTATCAGATAATAAATGTACTAGACAGGACTGCGTTTGACTTTTTTACTTTCTCTGTAATTTGCGTTGAAAAGACTTCTGTTGCGAATACTGCCGTGATATTGCCGTGTGGCGGGGCACATTTTCCTTGCAGGTGGAGGTCACTGCCCTCAGGAAGCACTGTTGCCATGGGGATGATTGAGCCTGGTCTGCACCAAGGTTTAGGTGGGTGGTACATTTCAATCAGGCATCCATATGGATGCCATTAGTCAAGCGTTCGTGTAAGTACATTGCATTTTAACAAGACAACGCTCTCCACTTGTCAGTGGTTTTAATGTCATAGCCAATCGGTGTAAATAGATTATAACTTTAAATAACCTTAGTGAAACACTTGAATCCATGAATAAATGCAGCCTTATCTGAAAGAAGACAGCTGGAACTGGAACCTGGCACAAACGTATGACGCTGTCAGCAACTATATTTACTTTCAATTTGTTCCTGAGAAACTCACATTAATACAGGGATTTTGATGAGCCTCAGCTGTTGTTGCCTTAGAGAATCGGTTATTCGGAGGTGTAAAATTGTCAGCAGCAACAGACCAGATCTCCTCTAATTGTTGCTATCGTTGAGAGCAAAGGAGATTGGCACGGTTTGCTCGGGAACTAACTGGCTGAAGCTAGTCTTTGCACCACTATCATTTCAAATATTTAGAAAGCATGCGAGCAAAATCAGACCCCTGTGAGTCTCAATGTTCACCTGAAGTTTTTATAGATGCTGGCCTGAATATTTCAGATGTGATAAATTTTTACATTCTGCACAGTTCTTGATCAGCTGTAAGGATGCAGCATTTATGAATCAGCAGCGCAGACTAGGTGAAAATTAATAGGACTGTTTTTTTCCAGTAGCCCATATATCGATTAACTGTAAAACCCAAGAGTGGCATTCATCTTCTCATTAGGCCGACCTTGGAAAGTTATTTCAGTAATGAGAGTCATTTAGTGACTTTAGTTACATCAGGCATCCCTGGCCTCGGCGACTCACCGTGCTGGGCCTCCCTCCGCTCCAGCTCCTGCCTGAGCTGCTGCCGCTGCTCCTTCATCCTGGCCAGCTCCTGGCTGCTCCCCGAGCTGAGATTGTGCAGCCTCTTGGCCAAAGCCTCCAGCCGGTCCCGTTCCAGGTACACCGCCTTCATCTCAGCTTTCAACTCTTTGGCGCTGCTGAAGTCATTACCTGAAGCAGTGCACCACAGAAAAACATTACGTTTCCACCAACCATTAATAAGCTTCTTGGTCATTAATGGCATAACTAACTGTGGCTAATGACGAGTGTTTCAAGTAAATGATGTTAAAAAAAAAAAAAGCATGGGTAATGTAGCAGGGCTGTGCTGGGGTGGGGCTGAGGAGAAAGTTACCAGAGATCGCTGCCAGTTTGGCTTCATGCAGCGCCAAAAGCTGTGTTTCAGTCTCGCTGACTTTCCTCCTCAGGCTGCTGCCCAGCCTCTGACTCATGACCACCTGGGGATAAAAAGGAAGAAAAGATGCAGAGGAGACAGTAGCGGGAGGGGGGTAACCAGCAAAACCTTTGCAGACACATGGATCCCACAGGATGCATAGCTCATTTCCTATTCTACTTCCATTTCTTTTTGACACTCATTCTGACAAGATCTTACAGGTTCATTTGTGTCCTGCACTCGCCCTGTTTCAGACAGCTGAGCATCAGTGCTGATGTATTACCTTGTCCATAACCTTTAGAAAGAACAACAGTGCTTCTCCTTTCATATGGACAGACAAGGAAATGTGAAATCTCTCTAAAATATATCATTAAAAGGTCAGGGAGGGAGAAAAGGCCTTGAATGTCATTCCCTGAAGGAGATGCACACCGCAGGGCTGAATTCACTAAGGAGTTGATGACTTCAGATACAGCCTGTCTGGCCTCCATCTGCTCTCAGTGTGTCCTTTAAACCTCTGTTCTTTAATGTCTATACTTTGAGCTACAGCCACATACAATCCCCATGATCCACTACTTTCTTTTGAGGAACTATTTTCACAGCTCATAGGGATGCAGAGCTGGATTTTTTTTTAATGCATTTTCTTCTTGAATCTGACACAGTTTTGTACAAAGAGATTGGTGCTTCTGAGGCAGAGCATCTCTGGGGAGATTTCCTCCCTCAGAACTAAAACTAACAGGCTTGAAACGTTTTAGTATATGCAATACCTAAAGTGGAAACAAACTTGAAAGTGCATTTTGTGATTTAATTAGGCCTACAAGAAATCAGCCAATTTGCCAGTGCTGGATAAAGAAAAAAATCATTTTTTTTAAAAATCAGCAGAGTGAGAGTCACAATCACTTTTGTCACAGCAGGTGCACCACTTTCCACGTGTTAGATATTTCTTTTAAAAACCAAATGTCTCCTTTCAACATGACAATGGCGACTCTTTCGGTTGTGGTCTAAGTGTTCAAAAAGCACAATGTTGCTTTGAAGTGCAGTTGCAGCTTCAACCAGGCATTTGATGATGGGTTTCTAAAGGACACTGTGACAGTAAAGATGTCTTTACTGAGGAATCTGGCACCTGCTGTTCCTCTTCTGCTCCTTATAACCACTACTTGTTACAGATTTCCAGCTGCAGAGGCTTACGGTTATAGATCAGCATGAATCGCAAAGTAAATCCCTGAGGAGCACGAAGGAATGGCTGAGATTCAGTACACGCAGAAAGAGGAGACATGCAAAGACATTTGCTCGAGGAATTTGCGGCAGACACACTCAGAAAAACGACCAAGCTGACCAGTTTCTTAACTTTACTTTCTGATTTGTTTATTTCTCGCAAGAAAAGCAGGGGAAAATATCTAACAACTGCATTTGTAACAGCTCTGTATCTATTTACGAAGGATTTGCATCAGACTCCTGCAAGCAACTGTTGAGAGTTGCCTTGTCGAATAGAAATGAGCACATGAATACAGACACTGGCATGCATTTTTCAAAACACCGACATTTGCACATGACACATGTTGTCTATTTTGACTTAGTACTTGTTAGATTTAACATTCAGCCTTTGTCTGCATGATGGTGGAAGGCTGAGCGATTAAACAAACTGGGGGAGAGGAGGAGTGTCTTACTTTGGCAGTAGCTTCCTTGATGGACAGATTCAGGGCCTGTTCCTGCTCTTGAAGTCTGCAAAAAAGAAAAAGAATGTAAACGAACTACACGCTGAAGAGCTTTGAAAGAAGCCGTTGGATATTAAAAAGAAGTAACCGGCTTCTGTGAAGGGAGACAGTTTATGCAGAAATACTTGTTCTTCATTATTTACAAACATAATTTTGTGTTTTCCTTTAAAAACTAGGTCAGCATCATAAGTAGAATTGGTAGGAGAAGATTCAGTGGAGTAATACAAGCTGATTGGAGTTCATTTTAGCAGAACCCCATAAATATATAAAATCCCCGTTACTCCTTCTGAATTGACTTTACACTAAACTCAGCTAACCAGCTGTGGATTCGAGTTTCATTCACTGGTCCTTTCAGGTTCCACTCTGGTGATTTTAGTCCTCCTTGTCAGAATTAGGAATTCAAATGTTAATAAAATATTAAAAGATGTTTTTTTTAAATATGTATTCGTAGGGGGGAAAATTCATTCACTGCACCTCTAATGCAAAACTGTATCACAGGCCTTTGTTTTCTGCAACTGCAAAATGTATCTAATAAAAAGTCTGTAATAAAAATGTGTATGAACAGTGTATAAACGCTTTCTTCTGATTTTAAATCATCAGTTGATTTTTACGCTGGGGTTTTTGCTGCTGGATTACAGGATGTATCGATGACTGAATACATTTCTCTCCCCTTTTAATCCATTTTTTTAAACTCTTTTAAAACTATTATATGCAGCAATACCAGTTATGACCACATGGGGGCGTACACATCTGCAGTGCTGACTAGAGTTACTGACAATAGTGTGCTAATGAAAGAGGATTGTCAGGCACTGTTGTACTACAACGTTGTCCTCCTAGAGGTGCACATCATTGTGTTTTAAGCCAGGAGCTAAATCCAGTTTTCCAGGTTGAATTTAACAAAAAAGTATGATTAACTGTAGGTCCTTGAATTACCTCTAGAGGCTGGATTCAAAGCTAAAATTCAATGAGTAAAATGTAAATGACCCACATGTTAACAACCTATTTACAGTCTAGTTTCAAAGAATGGTTTTGGTCTTTGTAACTAGATTTCACATTCTTGATCAACTGTACAGGAGCTAAACTCTTACATACCATATCAGATAAATTTATATAAAACCATAAATGTATGCATCATTAATGTTGTAATCTTTTTTTGAATTGATTTTGAGCTGTGAATCAAGATCTAACAAAGCAGTGTCATTTGTTTTTAAATTTAATAATATTGTGCAGTTAATTGTAGTAAGAGACTACTGCGATTGGATCGGTTTGGTTTGGTTTGGATTGGTTTGGTTTGGTTTGGTTTGGTTTGGTTTGGTCGGGTCTGGAGAGCCATGCCTGAACCAGCAAGCTTAACCCCGGGTTGAAGGTTGCTAGCAGGGGTAACCAGAGGACACAAGCTGGACTGCATCTTGTTAATCAGCTTCTTTCTATTGCAGCAGCTGGCTCCTCTGGTCACATGACTTTCCACTCAGGTCATTTCAGGACCCTTCTAATTTGACTAATCTGACCACTATCCAATGACGTCCAAAACGAATGCTGTCAGAGCTGACATTTGAAATGAGGATGTTTGGACAGATTTAATCAGAATTAAAACGAGGTAATAATAATTAAGATCATAGGTCAGCAGAAGTTAATCCAGCCATGCTAAAAAAAAAAAAACTGTCTCTGTTTCAACTGAACTAAGGTGGGTGTGATCCACTCAAACCTCCAGGTCTGCTTGTTAGACTCCTTAACAACTTTTTAAAGAAAAGGAAGCACTTATCAGAAAACTGAGGACAGCGTATTGAGGACTTTTGTACAGTCTACGGGGCTAACACGTGAACTTTCCTAGAATATGCTGCCTCATGTGGTCAGAGGTGGTATTGCTTCATAGAGTGGCTTTAAAAGTGACTTTAACTGCAAAATTGTCTTCTTTAATATTTACAACCCTAGTGGGTCTTTGCATTCAATTAAAATGGCCAACAAAACAAGCAGATATTTAATGCAGTCTCCTTGACTGGCAAACGTAACATTGATCTAATGTTCTATGTAACAAGAAGCATTTTAGAGTGATTATTTGTCCATGCAGAGCAATCAGTTGTTAATGAACTGACTAAAGACTATAAAACTGTAAAGGAGCTTCCATGACACCATTAACTTAAAATATAAATAATTGTAAAGGAGACCCATGTGTTTCCATTAAAATGCTAACCTAACTGTCTAAATGATTACTTCAAATATGAAGTGTAGAAGCCGCATCTCTGGCATTATTGCTGCACTTGTAAACAAACATGCAAACAGGACAAACCATTAAGGTCACATTATATGGTGACAGAGACATAAATCAATTAGAAGATGGGAAAAGGGAGCATAAAATTCATTATGCACAACACAGTCACCTTGAGACAGTCCCACTTGTCTCATTTCACAAAAAAATCAGTACGACCTTTACACGTTATTCAAGCTGATGTTCAAGATGAGCCAGAGCAAAATGATGCCTCTGATAATCAACGTTAAAACACCCTGTTTTTTGTTTCTTTGAGTTTATATATAGATACAACGAATCTGGATGAACTGGATTTATTTTCAATTCATTGACATTAATGGTAAACGCTTTAACATAAAAAAGAAGTGCCATGCGTTAAAACACAGTCATCAGGATGTGAAGCCAAATATCCAATCAGACGAATTTCCATCAGCAGTGAGAATAAATGTGTTCCAGTTGGGGTGAGAATATGTCATATATTAAATTATTCCAGCGATGGCGGGTCACACCACCAAGAAGGCGATAAGTACAATTTACATGTCTCTCTAACGAGTGTCAAGGCAGAACGGCTTTCCACGGGGCTCCTTTGCAAGCTATTAACTTCAGAGGATGTGATGCAGAGTAATCATTATCATCTGAGAAAAAACCATTAAAATTCAAAGCAGGTTTGAGCAGGTGTGAGAGAAAAGAGCTGAATGCACGTGGGAATGGTCGGAATAAAGAAGAAGAACTTGTGGATGCTTGATTGGTTTGCAGAAAAACAAAGAATCACTCAAGTACAAATTGTTTAAATGAATTATATTTACTGCTCAATGACTTTTGTTTATATAGATAAGCGTGCTCAGCCTATTTTTAGCAAGGTTAAAAGTATGATGTTATCAAAAATGTTTGCGTATTCCTCCTCCATAGGTAATACACCTACCAATTTGATGTGTTCACTGTGAATCTTTTAAATATTAAATATTAATAACTGGATGTCTTTAGAGCTTTAATTTGGCTTAGTTACTTTCTAATTTCAGTAAAGTGATTTATGTTCAGTTATCCTGCTGAAAGTTTTTTTTTCTTTTTTACTTTGCTAGAGGCTAGGACGCAAAGTTACAGTAACATCAAACACTCATTTATTCATCCTCTCCTAAATAAGTTGGTTTAAATTTAAAACAGAACAACAGCTGTTACAAAGAAAAAACCTCTTATTCATTCATTTTAGTGGGTTCAGGGTCACTGACATTCACAGCTCTTTAGCAGCCCCATGTGGTGACTGCAGGAACTGCAGGAGTTCGATGCAGAGCACAGGGAAGGCATCTGATATCAATCTGCGACTGACTGTCCTACTGCCCTCATTGTTTAAGCTCAAATAAATGGATTACAATACAGATCCACTCTAAAATCTTGTTCAGTCTTGATTTTTGTTATTATATCCACCATTTCATTTAAAGTTTTACAAGGATAAATTTAAATTTTATTTGTCTATCTTCTCACAAAAAGGTCTGAATACAGATGTTTGTGTGATACCCATATCTTAAATGTGAGTCTTCCCCTTACAACACCATAATTTTCCCTGATAGTCAAGTTTGCGAGTGGCTCTTTAATAATGCACTCTGGTTGTCAGAAGAGTGAACAATCCTGGGGTAAACATTGTCAGGGATGTTTTGTTCATCTCTGCTCTGGAATCATAGTGATCGCACATCTAGTATTTATTTGGTTTGTCTCATATGCTCTTGTTATATCATTGCATATGTGTATTACAGGGTTTAGTGGTCAATAAAGTGTTGCAGGACTGAAATTATTGAAATTATCTAAGAAAAAATGTATTTGGTTTAATTTTATTTGCATTATGATTAAAACTAGTTCAAAATAAGTTCCCCCTTTTTTAGCTGAAATAGTCAAGTCCAGCGTCTGCAAATGGCATATAAATATTCTGACTCTAATGATAAGCGGACATCTACAGTGTAGATTTATTGAGCAGTATCAATATTTCCACAGGTGACCAGTATCACATTTTCACAGCCAAAATATCTGCAGCACACAGGTCAGATTTTACTAATGTCTTCTAAAACCAGCAGGTCTAATTCTCTAATTACCTGGAGCTTTGTAATGGAGCCTAATCTCTTGATATGAACAAAAAAACAGGCTTATCTGAATCCCACTTTACCAGCAAGAAAGCATAAATATAAAATTAATTTTGAAGGAAAACCTTGCTATGAGCCCAGCTGTTTTTTGCTGATAGTCCATTATGATGGCCACACCCACAGCTCCTCTGATCCATTAATGTAACATTCATGCAAACAAGCTCTCTGCTGAGGGAAGAAAAGTGGTGAAATATTCTGCGTTTGCGTGGCTCTGACCTGAGCATGGAGGCTGGAGGGGCGACTGTGATCTGTGTGCGGTTTTCAGACGTGACAAGGTCCTGCAGGGTCCGGCTCAAGTCTCGGAGCTGGGCCACCGTGCAGTTCCTCAGCGCCGAGCCCTCCATCTCCTCGTCCTCCACCTGCTGCTCCTCCTGCTGGATCTGTTGCTCCAGGCATCGGCTGCGATCCTTCAGCTCCGCCAGCTTCAGCTGCAGTGCTGCCATTTCCTCCTGGTATTAGGTTGTTTTCAGAGATGAGCTTTAAACTTTTCTCATGTTTACGTATTCTACATTTTGACAAATGACGCGATGTGATCTGAACTCACCTCGACTTGTCGCTTCTCTTGAATCAGACGGTCTCTTCTTTGCAAGGGACCCTGCGGTGGGTCCGATCCCTCCCTGGTGTCACCTTCTATACACTCTCTGCTATCGAACCACAGTCACAACAAAGATATGTCACTTTAACTCACTCAATTATACGACCTCTATGTTGTAGTTTAAATGACCTCTTTCAGAACTTTCTAAACCCTTTTGTGTCTTTCAATGGTAAGTATCTATTGGGATGGGGTTTTTTTGTTTTGTTTTTTTTTAAATGCAGTGATTCTTACATTTAATTTGACTTTTATTTATTTGCAGACCGTACTATATGAACCCCAGATATTTTCATTTTTTTCTTTCTTACTTGATCTCATTGTCAATTTCCACCCATTTTTGAATTTCAGGCTCCCAACACATCCCATAAACAGTTAGTGCAAGAGTAATTTGATGCTAGTAAGGAGGTGAAAAAAAGACATAATTGTGATTTTGTGCAAAACTGGCTTTTGAAGGAGCAAAGATGATCAGAGGATCTCCACCTTGGCAACAAATCCATTCAGAAACCTCTGAACAGTTTGTTGAATAATTAAAGTGATCTGGTGGAATTTTTGGGTTAGAGGGTGAGGGCACAAGTACACGCTGGAAACTTTGGTCTCTAATCCCTTAGACAGACCACCCAGACTGTTATAGTATACACAATACTGATATTACGATATGGAGGTGTATTAGTGCCATTGACCAAAGTCTTTTACACTCCTGTGACAGCAGCGTTATGATGGAAAGATTTTGGAGGAACGCGTGCTCCCTTAAAAACCACATCTTGTGGGACAGTCACACATTTCTCAACAAGACTATGAAAAAACACTTTCTGCACACATTATAAAGGTATGGATAAAGAAGAAAAGGACACAGTTTCTGGACTGATCTGCCTGCAGTCCAGACCCATCCACAAGAGAGAATATGTGAAAAATTATTAAAGGAAAACCATGACTACAGTGATGTTGTACTATTCCACGCCTTAAGTTATGTTTGCAGGTAAAAATGGAATGAAATAACACCTGAAACATTTCAGTGCTTGGCATATTAAATGGAAAAATGTCTTTTAGTTTTGGCAGAGAGAATGACAACAAAGTGGCAAAAGATTTACTGTACAAGCTTTTGGATTGTGTTGCAGGACTGATTTTTTTTTTTTAAATGGATCTGCAACAACAAATAAACTGAAAGTCTTGGAGAAAAAATATGAAATTTTTTAGATTCGTACTGCCTGGAGAAATTTCTTTTCCGTATTTTTACAAACGTTTTATGATTTCACTGTAATGTACTCTTAAATTACTGTCTTCATGGCAGATCTACATATTTTCAGTGTCTACAATCACTTCTTTAAATATTTCTGTGACAGCCTCTCTCTCATTCTTTAAATACTCAGGTGGACCCCTGGTAACCCTGTGACGCTGATAGAAAGGTTCTACACATGCACTGTGGAAACAGACTATCAGTCTCCTTTCATAAGCTTTAGGTTACATTAGTTCAGGATAGTCTCTGCAGAGGCCCCATCTGATTTCCTTCCTGTCAGAAAAACTATTTTGAGACCTCTCCTCCACTTCTCTGTGCTACATCATAACAACAATAGCCAAAGAATAACAAACCTAAAATAATATAAAGTCTGGGACAAAAAGGGAGATAATACATTTTTTTATTCATGCACATGCTTGATGTTACTTTAGTGTCATGACACCTTTCCATTTACTACACCCACTCATGACCCTTCCCCCTGCTGCCCTTCTGGTCATGCTGCTCATACTCTTGTGTGACTGACCTGCACTTGCAGCACTCTGCCCTCTGGAGGGCGCTGTGCACCACCTGTGTGATCCTCTCCAGGAACAAAGCCACGCTGGGCTGCCTGGAGGGCAAACCCAGCTTCAGGGCTCCACGTTCTCTGCAAAGCTCCTCCAGCTTTTTCCCAAACTGCTCAGCTAAAATCAAGCACACACACGTAAACAGTGACATGCAGCAACATCTGCTACACATTTGCATCTCAGCAGTCTACACAAAGTCAGTGTAGCAAGTAATGGCTTTCATGCAGGCAGCCATGTGTTGTGTTTGCACTGAAAGCTGGGATGTTCTCATTTCTCCATATTCACTTACCCAATTACACTTTAATGAGAGTGGCGTTACAGGAGGTACATTCATGTCACTACTGACCACCGAGCTTGAAGTTTTATTGTGTTTCTAACGGTCAAATCCTAAAAAGCCTACATTCTTGGCCTTTGAAACCATGTGTAAGACCATCCCTGGGATTGGACTTGAATTACTCTGATAGGATCATGGTTGAAATGAAAATGATAATGATCCTCGTCAGCAAGAAACATAGATCAGGTGTCTTTTCTTGAGCTCAGTGGAGTTGTGCCAGAAACCGTCTCTCTGTTTGCGTTAAATGGTAAGCTGTTCTTAAGCTGAAGTGAGCAACACAAAAAAATAAAATCAACAAGGTTTAAAGTTTCAGAGACAAGTTTATAAGACACCGTATCAAAAGACAAACAGAAAGCCTGACAAGTCATGTTGTACTGACCCAAATACAATAATCAACAAGCTCGAACGGTTCCACTGAAAACTGACAGCAGATGTATCTGATGCAATTACTTCTGTCACAAGGGCTGAGAAATGGGTCACAATGCTGTCTTCCTATGAAAATAAACTTTCCTCGGGTCAACCAGAACAAAAACATCATGGTCAAACAGGGATTTAAACAAATCCTGGACACAGGTTTTCCAGGTTTTTCTTTTCTCTACCTCGTGTGGTACACTTGATTATTTTTACTTATTACTTTACTGGTTCACTTAAAGAACGAGTTAGCACATTAAAGTACAGATTTGGAGCAACACAAACTAGAAAAGTGTATCAGAGACATGCAAATACTAAAATATAGATCTGCCATTAACTCATCTGTACTCGGTCCATAAAATGTGAAAAGAAACTGCCAGAGTTCAGTTCGTGTTGTGCTGCTCAGTAAACAAGAAACGTGTCTTCAGTTCCAGATAATGTGTAATCTTCTGCTTTCACGAGCTTTATCACGTTTCATTCACAACTAACTGAAAAGAAATCTAATACAACTCACCAAACCCTCCCACTTTCAGGAGAATAGAATAGTTTGTTAAAAACAGAGCTACATGTCACCATTCTTCATATCAGATGGACAAATGGACGGATGGATGGACAGACAGACAGAGCCCCTGACACCCGCTTCTGTCTTCCCACAGCAGAAGTGGGCAGAAATAAGAAAAACTAAATCAAAATTCTGAAAACAATAAAAAGTTTGGCCTGAGAGCCAAACTTCAGAAACTCATTAAAACACACCCACACAGAACGTGATTCAGGATTTCGCGATGGCCCGAGAAGTTCGTTCTGATTTTTCTTCTCTACAGGACGATCCGTGACATGAACGTGCATGAACCGCAAACCAAAGACGAGAGAGCGGCTTTCCATCTTCTTCTCATTTTAAACACAGGCAAAAAATGAATCCTGATATAAATGTAAAATTATAAGATGAATAAGTCAGACAGACGTAAGACTGCAGCAGTTCCTGGTGGTTCATTATTAGTTTGCAAAAAGCTCTTTCCCATCTTACTAACTGAAACATCCAGCACTGGGAGTGACAAATTTAAAAAAACAACACAGAAATTCAAGTCTGTTCTGTGTAAACTCCAATTAAAATCTTTTACACCTACAACATCCTGTTAACCAAGATAACAGAACTTACTTATTAAAGTACAAGCTCATTGTAAAGTTTACCTGCATCATAGTCGTCATCCAGGATGGCTTTCTGCTGGAGTCTCTGCAGCTTCAACATCATGGACTCAATCTGGGAGCAGAAAAGGAGACAGAACCGATTACTCAACAGTCAGGCCACAGAGCAGTGGCCTTTAAACAGCCGCCACGGGTCGAACAAAGAAAGTCTGGGAGCAATGACCGACATTTCAGTGGTATCATGCAGCAGATTAAGAAATGTGGTGTAGTTTCAGAAAGAGATGTGCTCAGGTTATGTTTTTAGTTTCTTTTAACTTGGGGATCAGATGATGACCTAAAGAGGTCACAAGGTGATTAAAAGTATTAATTTTTTAAACAAAGATATATATATATATATATATATCTTTGTTTAAAAAATT
>JAOWBL010000007.1:15459864-15472159 GCA_028564865.1 Zenarchopterus dispar | reverse complement strand
TATATATATATATATATATATATATATATATATATATATATATATATGTATATGTGTGTGTGTGTGTGTGTGTGTGTACCAGCATGCAAATAAAAATTCAATACTTCTACTCGACAGTTACAGTATTTTAACATATTTTAAAGAAGTTACCGCAACTAACCATTGCGCACTTCAAGCTTAGCAATTTTGAAGTATAAAAGACTTGAGCTTTTGTATATTAAGTTGATAGTTTTGTCATTGGAGAAGCAATAAATAAACCATTAACGATATGGGAGAAATAAACAGGATGCTGCATATCAGGAAGCAAAAACAGCTTTCATAACAAAAATCAGTTCCTGTAAAACAGATGTTTTTGATACCTCCCTGAGTAGCTGGAGAGACGACGTCACAAAAAAAAAGTACACAAAAGCCGGTCTACCAAATTCCCAAACTTGACCTTCAGACCAGCATATGAAAGACTGCTTTGCCTTTGGATGCCAGTTCTTGGTACAATGCGGGTCATGTATTTGTCATTTGACTGTGACTTCTTCTGAATAGAAAAAAAAACATACATGGTTTGATCTGCAAACCAGTCAAGCAAAAAAGAGATCTTCTCCTGCATATGAGAGACAAAGTAACAAACAGTTTATTCAGTTTCTGTGTTTAGCCTGGACGTTTATTAACTGCTGCACCAGAGTTCTGCACTTCAGTCATTTCTTGGCAGACTAAATTTGGAGATATGTCTATATGATTATTTCTCTTGACGTGTAATTTGCAGGCAGTGTCGGTTTCTTTTTTGGTCTGTATGTGCATCTAACACATCTGATTAAAGTTGTTTTTGAATACTTTGAACAAATTGATCATGTCAGTCAGCTAAGCTACTGAATATGTTCATACTTCGGCCTCAGTCGTTTATACTGTCCACATTTTCAAGCCCTGTTGGACATGTGGATAATTGTCAGCTGGTCTCTGATTGGCTGCTTATTTGTTGTAGAATGTGGTTGCTTGGATACGGGGCTTCATGACATAGCTTTGGAATGTTCAGGTTCGGCTGTTCTGGTTATTTACCCCCCACTGTCTCGTGCCCTCAGCCGCCTCACTCCTGTACAAAATCATCAGGATACTGTAACATCCAGATGGTTGTTTAGTCATAGTAAAATATTTTATTATTGATATCACTAATATTTAAGTTCAGATTAGTGGTATACTATTCTTAAAAAACAGTATATTAAAATCATCGTAATCTCTGCAGAATTATTCACTGAAAGAATTGGAAATATTATTTGCCCCTATGCCTGTATGTTATTATTACTGTATGGTAGTGTTTAAGGTATGTGAAAGTGGTATAAGGAATTTTCACAACATTTCCTGCTGCACAAACTTTTATAATATTTTTTAAAATATTGATAAGCATCAAGGTAAAGTCAGTTATTTAAAATAAAAACAACAGATTTAACCTCCGAAGGTTTTCACTTCATGTTTTCCTGCTACTTAGACTGAGAAATAAAGTCATATTGGGTTTGACTGGGTTAAGCACTAAATAAAGTTTGAACAATGAAGAATGAGCCCTCATTTACAGTAAACCTTGTGAGTGATAAACAGTCCTCCTGGTTTGTCACAGCATGTGACTTCCTCTTGTGAAAAATCCCGTCAGCTGTCATGTGGGTGTCGGCTTTGACAAGATTTTGTTTATCTCTGGACTGCTTGAAAAATCTTGTTCTTTTTCACGTTTTACCACCCACTGTCTCTGTATTTGTCTTGGCATAAGTATTTATGTGGTCCACGTAGCTTTGGAAAGGACTGACAATGCAGTAAACTGTTTTTCAGCAAAAATGCCACGTGGCATGATGGAAGAATAGAGTTGTTAAACATACTTGACTGGGTGTACACAGTATAATAACTTTATATCAGGCTGAAGAGGATGACCAAACTTGTTATAACATTCTGCATTCACATTTGACTTTGCGTTCTTTCTACATAACATTGTTGGAGATTTTAAATGATCAAAATAATCAGTCACATTGACTTGTGTCGTAGCAACAACTGCAGGACCTGCCAAGAAAGTGTTTGTGTTTGATGCTGAAAATAAACATACTGCAGCCTTGCCATTTACTGATACCTTAGTGAGAGGTTATTACTACATAAAGCTTTGAATAACAGCTAAAACTCGCCAATTCAATAATGACAGCTCGCAATATATACTTGCATGATGAGACACCACCACATATCTCATCTGAATTTGATCATTATATGCTTCTTTTTTTGAAGTTAACAGAAATGTAATGCATCCTGCAGTCTAAATCCGTATAAACCTTTGATAGGCGTTGTATCTTTGAGCTCAGTCAGCATCTGCCCAGTTCAGTATGATGTAGGTCATGAGGTCGTGGCCTTTTGGCGGTGGTAATCCTACATGCCCTCTAATCCATCCATCTTTATTTGCAGGCCTCAAATGTGCTCTCAAACAGTTGTTAAAGTCTGTGGCCCTTGAGCTGATTACATGTAGTGAGGAGATGGCTCAGTCTTCTTTGACCCTTTTGTGCCCTTTTTTTTTTTTTTTTATCACACCACCGGTATTCCCCCTCATTCAGCATGGTTTAAATGTGAATAGCATTATTTCTCCAGCAAAGGGTGTGAACCTTTTTGTACTGCGGAGTTTGCGTGTGAAGAGAGGGCCTATCATATCAGCTGTGTGAGAGTTTAAGCGGCGTGCTTGCAGCAATCTGCTTTTTCACTCTCCAGGTCCTTTATCCAACCACAGCAGTTTTCCTGTGGGTTATTCTTCCTATCCCTCCACAGGAAAGCCGTCCCCCGCTGCTGCTTCCTATCCTGAGCTTTCCTCTAGCCCTTGGGTTTGGACAACCCTCTGTCTTAAACATTGTCGCTCCACTTTGATCATTTTAAAAAAGGACGCATGTTTATTGAATTATGAGTAGTATATATTTTTAGAGGAGACTCTCCTCAACCTGTGTGGTTGCCTCTTAACGTGGATAAATCCAAGATTGTGTTCACCTCAGGCTTCACTTACTGTTTGCTCTGCTGTTTCACTTTCATTGCTTTGAAATGATGATGATGATGATGATGGGGTGGTTGTTTTTCTGCTCTGCTCTTCCAGGAACATGGTGGCCTTCTCCGAATCTTCCCAGAGGGAAAGGCCCAGTTTGCCGACATAGAGCCAAAATTTGACCGTCTGCTTCTTTTCTGGTCAGACAGACGGAACCCTCACGAGGTCCAGCCCGCTTTCGCTACGAGGTCAGCATGCAAGTCTGTCTTCTGCACATGCTCAGATGATGCGGTGCGTCTTGTTGTGACTCATCGTTCTTAATTATGTCTCTGAAGGTATGCCATCACAGTGTGGTATTTTGATGCAGATGAGCGAGCCAGAGCTAAGGAAAAGTACTTAACAGGTAGGATTTGACTGACTCATTTCACAGTTTCCTTCGCATACTTTTTCTTTGACATTATCGGTCCCTTTGTGTGCAGGTGCAGGAGAAAAAGGAGTAAAAGTTGAACTTGCAAAATCATCGGATCCCAGCTAATAAGACGATCGTGTCCCTCGATAACCAACCATTAAGTGCTCTGTCCTAAGAAAGTGGCCTCCAGAGATCATGTGTGTGTGATTTACATTGTGAGATGGCAGACTTTTGCTTGAATGGGTGGACGATTCATGCTTCTGGAGACAAAACAAATATACAAAACTCTCTGTTCATTTTCATTTAACCTGGGCAGCCCAGCAGACCTTGAATGTCATAACATTGTACTTAAAGGGATCGTTTGTTTTTCTTTTCTGTTGCACCATGTTTTTGACGGAGGATACATTAACATTGCAGCTTACACTTAAATAAAAGGCTTCAAAAGGAATTAAGCTCAGAGAAAATCTTCATCATACTCTTATGTATTGGTTTTTTCCAGTTTATTCCATAATGGTACAGTTTCTTGCATATGCATCATGTGTAATGCTTTTCACGTGGAATGGGCTAAAATAAGCTACTGTATGTGCTTGAGTTTGCAATAATTTGAGCAATCATTGAATTAAAAACACCCTATTTCTGACTGAACTGCTGTGGTCTTAGTTTGAGTTCATTTTAGTTTTTTATTTTCTTCCTCCTTTTTGTTTTTGAATAAGTACCAAGTTACTAAAACAGTGACAGTCAGTGCCTTGCCTGCTTTCTTTAACCTGCTCAGTACAAAGGTTAGAGCGCCCCCTGCAGGAAAACCTCTGCACCTTTTAGATGGATGAATGAAAATGAGTCACTACAGTCACTGAATTACTGATGAATTATGACTTGTTACATCTGATCTTTCCTGAGAGAGCTGAACATTTTCAAATGTGATGCTTTGTGTTAATGGTTTAAACATTTTAATATATCAAGTAGTGATTTGTAACCAGCCAACAAACCATATTAGTCAACATTTGAAATGAATCAAAACATTTCATCAGAGTTGTCCTAAGACAAGAACACATTGTTAAACTGGCATAATGTTGATCCACTTCAATTGTTGATTTCATTAAATGCAAGTTGATTTCATATTCTGCACTATGTACTTGAGGTGACTTGTTTTTTTTCATTCATTCTTTTTCTATGAGAAGATTCAGATGATAAACCAGTGTTCTCCGATTCTATTTAAAAATGAAACGGGTCATTTCAAGAGGTTTGTAGTCTTTCATATCTGTTTGGGAATGTTCCTGTACTTAACATAAGTGGCTGCTTGCTAAAGTTTGAACATTCAAAGTGTACTTAGTGCTTTTAGAGTGCAACCATCTTTGAAAAGAGCTCAACAATAAAATGGAGTGAAGTTCAAAACACCCTACCAGTCTGTTTTCTGCTTTGATACGACTAGTGTTCCTTTTATCAAATAATAGTAATGTGGGGCTTTTAATATCCAATTCATTTTTTTATCAGTTGGAGTGCTGTTATACTTCTGAATGTGCTGATGTGTCCAGAGGTAGTGTTTTCAAGCTCAGAGTGAAATTTGATAAATAAGAGAATATCTCGGGGTTCTAGATTGATAGTCTCGGCTCTGATTGGCTCACTCCAAAGGCATACTTTGATGTTTGATATCTGTAAACTGGCTTTATTTACTTAACAAAAATGTAAACAGGTGTAATGTTAAATAAGTCCTTGTTCAAAAGCTAAAATGTCTGCAACTGGCAGATCTCATCAGTAGAATATACAATTATCAAGTCAACAGCAAAATGATCGCTTTACAACCTTTCAATAGAACGCTAAGCTGGCCTTCTTTGTTGCCAGTGTCCAACAAAGTTCACAGGACTATGAATGGTCAGTTCTTTCTAAAAAGTCTAAACTTCAGCTTTTAGCACTCAGTGATATCAAAAATTTATAGACCAATCAGTGTCTTAAGAGCTCCCTGAAGTAGCAACACAAGAACACCAGCGATTTACAAGAAACCTGGTGGTGAAATTTTACTGTCAGATGTCTCCTTGCCTCATTTTATTTCTTCAGTCAATTTAAAACAAACTGTTAATCTCTTCGAAATCCTTTGCAAAACACAGAAGTGTCTGTTTTATTTCCTCAAGAGTAGTTCAGTAATTTTATAAACAGGATGTAATCACTGCCATTTGAACCAAAACCCCCAACTCTAAATTCTGTTTAAAATGTGTAGGTACTTTTGATTTATTTAGATTATGACAGACTATAAAACATCCATATGTGTTTAGACACAGGGTGTACCCCTGACCTTCACCCGAAGAGAGCTGGGATAGACTCCAGCAGATCTGTGACCCTGAATATGAAGAAGTGGGTATGGATGGTGGATGGTCACGACTATGATGGTCAAGTGTTGTTGTTCCACCAAGTCAACGGTAGAGGCCGCTAGAGTGCATTTACCGAGGGGCCCATAGCGAAAACGCCTTAAGACATGTTTTTAATGTGTTAGTGTCAAAGAATATGCTCATGAATCTGTCACGGAATTTAAATCATGAAAATGTTCAAATATTTCATTTAAGCTCAATGTATAAATCTGTAAAATCTCAACCAATGTTAGCTTTAGTGCACTAGTATTGGTTTGATATTAAAAATAAACATTTTTATAGTATTTAAGATTTTTAATATGAATTAAATGTATATATATCTTCTATATAAACACATCAGTATGAAAAAACATGTTCAAAGACAGTACATAAAATAGTGATACAATACACATTACAAAGGTCAAGAAATATATTAACTGTATTCAATATAAACTAGATGTTTTAAGAGCAGATCATATTTTGTACAAGGAGTGTGCAAAATTATTTTACCCTTACAGGGTGTTTATACACTGGCAAAGACAAAAGTCTGTTAGTTTTTCTCCAGACAAAAAGGAAATGAAATAAAGTCGCAGGCTGCTTTCAACCCCTTGTGCCTTGGTCAGTAGTAGAAATGTGCAAAAATATACAAATCAGAAATAAAGCTGCAGCTCTCAGGGACCCCCCCGAGGGTCCCCTCAGTAGTGGCTGAGCTCTTCTGACGGCGGAGGGAAGCTGTAGCCGTCGTCGCCTCCGATGTAGGCGCCGATGCCGCTGCTTTGGCTCCCCCACTCGTAACTGTCGGCTGCAAGACTGGAGAGTTGCAAAGAGCGAACCCGTTATATATCTACAAATACAGCAGGTTTCAGCAGATAAACCTGAGTTTTTTTAAAGAAATTTTTTTTTACCTGGCTTGGATGTTCTGAGGCATGACGCTCCATGCTAGATCATCATCACTGTCATAACGCCGTGGGTTGTCGAAGAAATACGCTCTGGAGGAGAAGACGTGGCCAGGGAGGCCCGAGCTGCTCTGCGCGAACCAAGAACAAACAACAGTTACTGTCAGAAAAGACGCTGAATTACTGCATTTCAGATATGAGCCCTCCTTACAGTCTACGACTCAACAGGAGCTTCCTTAAGGAAGAGTTTGCATTTACCTCAGTATACCTGATAAGGTATATGTATACATGAGGTAAATGTGAACAATAACAGACATTTACAAATGATAGTTTATTTCATTTAGGCTCTTAAAAACCACGAAGAGTGTTCCTGTCTCCTGGTTTAAACTAGTCGCGATTGTAACTACTGGCTCACCCTGTCTAGGTTGGGCTTACGAACTCTGAAGAAGAACACCACGAGGGAGGTGGGGAGCAGCTCCCACACAAACAGAATCACCCCAAAGACGATGTAGCCGGTGTCGCCCAGCGTCGACTGTAAATCTGCCTGGAAAAAAAAAAAAAAAAAGAAACACGTTATTGCACAAATGTCTTGTCAGTGAGTTGTGACTCTAACCCATTCAACATGGTAAAACCTCACAAATATATATATATTTTTAAAGGGATCCTCAACTCAATTTAGAAAATCTTCTCAAAATTGGGATGCTAAATATCAGTGAGCAAGTTCATCTTCCACCCGGTCACTCCACATTAAAGAAAAATATGACCAAAGTACTTAAAATTCTAAGCAGGGATATTTTCATTTCAATAAATGCATTATTCACTTCCTGTCACCAAATGAGGCATCATTGATGACTAAACCTATGACGTACTGATGAAACAAGTGCAGTATTTTTAAATGCGTGATCTTAAAAGTGGGTGTCTGTGAATATTCCTCAGGAAAAAAATAGTTTTTCTACAGCTTTTGCAATGCTTTACTGGCTGTAAATCTCTGACTGCTGAAGCTCTACATTAAAAGCATTTGCTTTTGGGGGGCAGTGCCCCCACTCTTACGCTCCCATGGTTATGCTTTTTTGGCTTTGGATCGATAGCAACGAGAAATGCGGTGATTTTTCTGAGTTTAGCACTTAAGAAATCTAACTACAACTGCAAGGAGTGATGAAGGAAGCAGGAAGGACCTCTATGTTATTATCAGATTTTATCTGCAGATAACCTCTCTCAAACCCATCAGGCTATGGATTCATGTGAATTTGTGAGCTTTCAAGGTGTTGGTGAGCCACTTCATCTACCTGCCAATGAAATATAATATTAGCTATCTGACTGCTGGCCCCCGCTTCGTATTTACTTTCAGTCTGACTGTGCAAGAAATAGAAAAAGCGTTTCTCCCTGAATGCTGAATTATTCCTTGAAGCACTGTGAGGTGCAGTGATTCACCTGGTCCGATACGTTGTACCAGTCAAAGTCGAAGGAATTAATACTGCTATTTGAGAGTCCCAAGACCACCAGGTTGTAGCAGGCCCTGGACGCGTACAGGAGGATGACGATGGCCCCGACAACCGTCACCTGGCACACTGACGTCCCCTGCACAAGATCATACGCGTCAACCACACATCCAAGTCCTGGTTTGTGTAAATAACAGGTGGCATCAGGGAACTTGACAAAGAATGTAAAAGGTCCAATTCACTTCTATTTGCTGGTGTCCAATCCTACATTTCAAAATAAAAACACACTAGCACGGAGGTAGCCTCAGACCCACATCAGGCCCAGGAAGCTCCGTCTCACCTTGGACTCCAGGTAAATGTTGGCCAGTGACATCTTGGCAATTTTGTAAAGACATAAGGCGAGCGAGATGGCACACAGGACAAAAAGCGTGTCGTTGATTGTGACCCTCACGAGCACAATGGTGTGCGCATCTGCGAAGGACATCCTCACCAACAGGGCACAAACTAAATTCACTACTAAAAACACCAGGCTGACGAACAGGAAGAGGAGGTACAGCGGTAGCCTGGCAGCGGGGGAAAGAGAAAAGACACGTCCGTTATTCCCAAGCAAAAATGCCGCGCGAGTGAAACTGCAACCCAGCGAGCGGCTGCTCTCACCTGTACCGCAGGAGCTCTGGAGAATATTTGGACTTGGCCTTAAAAACAACCTGCGAAAAGAACACAAGCCACCTGATCATGCCAACATCTCACAGCGTTTTCACTTCTCTATTCTTGCTCTTTAAATAAACAGGACATTCTTATGAAACAGGAACCTCGCGGCTGGAAATGACTGAGCTTTGTGGCGAAGACACAAAACTGTCCCATGGACAGATCCACACATTTCGAAGCCTCGCTCTAAAGTCTCAGCGGTGGTTCACATCGACCAGCCAGGATTATGCTATAAATAAGCTTCAGGCGGACACCGTGAGAAGCTATTAGCTGATACGCGGACTATATAAGCAGGCAAAGAACTGATTCACTGTATCCGACTTGTGGCTGATCTCAGCGAGCCCGTTACACTGACAGCAACAGGTAATATTCACTGGACGGAAGTTTTTTTAATCATTCAACCAGGCCTCAGTGGTGAGATCATGACAACATCACCATCTTGTGTTATTGCTTTAAAAATGTCTAAATCCTGTTTTAAGCTGACCACAAAGAACAGCAGGCCAAGTGGGATTTTCTTTCACACATTTTTTTGTTGTAAAAGTAGCATCTTCCAACTATTAGTGCAGTTCTGTGATGGAAAAATAACCCAGTTTTAGTTCACAGCTTCATGGCTTTTTATGCACTGACCCACACGTCTTAATGATCAGTTCTGGACCGAACCCACAAGGACTTAAAGCTGAGTAACAGATCCAAGTGACAAATGTGTCACAGCTATACATCAGTCACTGATAGACGCTGGACATCTCCGTTCCTGTAGATTCCTTCAGGTATGACATGAAATGGCTTTACTTGAATATCCTTATACGAACGCATTTGGCAATCTAACTACAAACACCCACTCTTTTGCTTTTAATACTATAAAGTACACTTTCACTGTGCAAGTGGTGCTCATATAAACCCTGCTGTCATCACGACATGCACCAGCTGCAGAAATGGGATTGGACCCTACAAAAGGCCTTAAGAGCATCCAATCCTGCCAACTCACCTGTGCAAAGTAAAGGTTCATGAGGCTGAGGGTGAAGAACTGCAGGCAGACGGGGAAGCAGTACAGCAGCCAGAAGGGGAAGGGCCCCAGAGTGTTGGCCGTGACAAAGTTCCTGAAGTAGAAGGAGAAGAGCACGGTCCTCAGGGCCGACCACAGCAGGCACAGGAACAGGAACACGGTCTGGTAGCTGAAGCGCTTGTGTCGGTACCGCAGCACCAGCCAAAGCTGCACGTAAACGAAGATGAAGAGGAGCGAGTAGAAGACGGTGTAGACCACCGTCAGGCCCAGAGTCACGTAGGGGGGCACGGCCGGGCTCAGGGTAGGCAGAGGAAGGGACTTGTCCATCGGCGACGGCTCCTTCTCCTCCACCAGAGCCTCCATGAGCTGCTCTTCCCGGTCGAGGAGAGACGTCGGCGGACGGCTGCTGGCTTCACAGAGCCGGCCCCCTACTCGGCTCGGCGTCGGGCCCGGCCGACGAGACGCGAGAGCCGCAGCTAAAACGCAGGGGGGGGGGAGAAAAAAAAGAGGAAGTAAACAAATGGAGCTAATGGAGCCGTCGAAAACAAAGAGAGGGGAAACGGGTCCAACTTCCTGCGGCAGAGCCAGAGACGGACGGCGAGAGCGACATGAGAAAGGATGAGTCCGGGCCGCCTGTCAGGAGATGCAGCGGTCAGGAAGCTGCTCAGACCTGCTGCGGCTCGAGGACCAGCACCCCTCCTCCTCCTCACGCTCGTCACGTGACGCTCCGCGTCAGCTGACGCACACTCCCGGACCTTTAACCCTGAAATGAGGCTTCCCACCACTGCCCTGATCCCTAGAGGGCAGCTACCGGCTTTTACATGTATTTACTTTCATTTTATTAAGACGCTTGAAAACAAGTAACAGTCATTTTGTAAAAAAAACAAACAAAAAAACAAAAAAACAAAAACGGAAATAAAGATAATAAAAATAAGGATCAGAAAAAAAGTTGGTAGCAGGCTGTGTCTTCCACTTCCTCTCAATGTTACAAAGAAAGGTTGCAAACTTTTCCAAAAACCTTTGAGTGAGATATGGTGGGGTACCACCGAAATTTTTGCCATGCAAGATAGGGATGGGTGTGTGATAACACTGTAATTAATTTCATTTCTTATCTGTTTCCCTGTATTTTAGTGTGTTTCTGAGATGTTGCAAGAATCACCCATCCATCCATTTTCCATACCTCTCTGAATCCATCTACTGGGTCATGAGAGGTCTGCTGGAGCCAATCAATTCCAGCCCATTTCAGGCCAGAGGCAGGGGTACACACTGGACAGGTCACCAGTCTATTGCAGGGCCACATATACAGACAAACAACCACACACATTCACACTCACACCTATGGGCAATTCAGAGCTCTCAGTCATCCCTACATACATGTTTTTGGACTGTGGGAGGAAACCGGAGTACCTGGAGCAAACCCATGTCAAAATAAAAATAAAAACGACACTTCAGAGCTTATTTCAACAGTGTATGTCTGTGTTTGTCTGTGTTTTTCTCACTTGGCAGATCAGTTAAATAAAACAAAATGTCTCCCTTTGGTCCTGCCAATGGAGTTACATTACAGGACATCTTTAAAACCTGCAGAAATTAAATGGTCATGTTTGTTTAATTAATTTACTCTATCAGATACAACAAAATGGTGTTTTGAAATACAAGTTTCTTGTATCCATTCAGAAGTATATTGAAGTACATCTCACAGGATCTCAGTGTTGTTGGGCTACCATTCACTTTCTTCTGCCTGTTAAAACAAGTTAATATCATAGGTGGTTGTACTTTAATCCCTCTTCTTTTCTTTACCAGAGGACAAAAACGGCATAAATAGACATAAATAAAAAATTAATCCACTGAATATGAACACTAGACCTATAAAGAAATCAAGCTTGCATTGTCATATATCCTCTAACTTGCTTTATTTTATATTGCCAGTAAAACTTTAACTCGTAGAAATGATAGTATCAAATCACTTAAACCTAAAAAAAGGGAATTTTGCTAAATGTGTGCTCTAATATGTCTATTTGCGTGCTTACTAAGGAGGATAATAGCTGTGGCTATGCAATAATTTAGGACGTAAAAAGCTAAATGTTTTCACAGCATGTAAGGGAGAATTTATATAAGGCAAGTAATTTATTTTTAATATGACTGATTGATCTGGCTTTCACTTGGCTATGTGCAGTGGCTTGAGGATTCAGGATGAGGAAGTGATATCTTCTAGCCTTTGCCTGAGTCGACTGTCACTCAGTCACATTAGAAATATATTTAATGCCTTATATAAGCTCTCCTGATGTGGTACAAAAAAATTCACTGCCCTCAGAGTTGTCATCAACCGACTGAGACGAAAATGGTTTTATGAAGCAGGCTGTAAATGTGTTTATTTCTGCTCTAAAGTAGGACATTTTAACATGGGCGTCAATGGAGATTGACTCACGTTTGGAGCCAGCCTCTAGCAGCCAGTTGAGGAGCTGTAACAAATCTTAGTTCAACCCGGAACTTAGATGGTTAGCGGTTGCTTCAAATCAAATCA
>JAOWBL010000007.1:15440561-15459764 GCA_028564865.1 Zenarchopterus dispar | reverse complement strand
TCTCTCTCTCTATATATATATATATATATATATATATATATATATATATATATATATATATATATATATATATAAAACTTTGTGTGTGAAAAGGTTAACGACACTTTGCGTTTCTCCTTCTTATCACAAAGTCTGTGTTAATCCAGCTCTTCCTCATCTGTCTCCCGACAAATAAAGAAAACACAAAAGCATCAACATTGAAGGGAAAACGGGAGCTATAAACGATGTTTGACACATTTTTAGCATTAAAATGTCGTTAGTCTATTTTTCTTTATTTCAACTTTAAATTTTCAATTCTGTGTTCACTTTTCATGTGAACTTCTTACTTTGATTGTCAACAAATCGCATTGCTACCACAGATCAGACTTTCTGCTGCTATGTCACCTTTTTTTCTATTTACCACGACAGAATTCATACAGAATATTGAATGAAAGTCAATGTTAGCATTTTTTAAATTTTTTTTTAATATTTTTCAATATAAAATAATTATGCAATACAGAAAGTCTTCAAACACAAAATAAAGAGGCATATCACATTCCTATTTCAGTGGTTTGGTTTATTGTACTTTTCTTTTGTCGTCTGACTGAACCGTGGCTTTACTGTGTTAACTCTAACTTACACGTGAATACAGGATATTTCACGCAGAAACTTGTGTAACATATTTACCACAGCAGAAGTGGAAGAAGAAGACATTTACGCACTGATTGTGGGGAACCTTTTATCTTGTCAGCAGTAACTCGTGTGAAATATTGATGTTCCGAGAACAAAAGCGGGCAAAAGCCACATGTAGATAAAGGTGTAAATAATTTATTAATTACTTTTTTGTAACCAGTTTTGACAGTAAGGGTCTTAATGTTTCTATCCCCTAAACACATTAAGTTGGATATAATTAAAAACAACAACAACTAATCAAGCAATTCTTCAAACGCACCAGCATTGACTCAACGAAAATCCAGTACTTTTGATTGATTGGATTGGGAAATGGGATGTCCAATAGGAAGCAAGACGGGAGTATCGATTTAATGTCCAAAATGGAACAAGTAAACCCCCAAACTTGTTTGCAAGGCTTAATTCTTTTGAGAATACAAATTAAACTGTCAATTTAGTCTTGCAGTTTACATTTTAGATTTTTATACTGAATGCTTTAATTTAAAAATGTTCAAACATCTCTGATTTTTAAAAAATTGTTCCTTTCAAATACATTGAGCAGATAACGTGATTAAGTCAAGATCGAAAGGTTTTGTACACATTATCAGAGAAAAAAATACAACACAGAATTAATTTGACCACATTTCGTGTTCTTAAAAGTTATTTTAGTTATTTTTCACAGCCGCTGATTCTTGTAGCTACAGTGGTTTTGAACCATTACCACGCAACGAAAGCGGGAGCCACTGTCGGATGTTGACTTGCAGTCAAAACTGAGGGTAAAAAGTTTTGTTTCCAGAGCTCGACGGAGGCTAGCTTTTTAGCTGGCTTTTATTTACTGGGAAATAAGGTATACTTGTTAAATTTATTCCTCTTTTCTAGATAGAGATAATGTTAGAAATATTTAGCCTTAGACAGATCCTCTAATTACGTGTATAAGCGCAATTAATAATGTGCTCGTTTCTCTTTTATACAGTTTTGACAGCTGCCAAACAGTACGGTTCGATGCAGCGACAGGCACAGGAGCTTACATTGCGGCTATTTGCGAAAGAGATAAAAGTTTAAAATACGTATTTCACTTTTTAAATTAATTATATAAGTAGTTAGAAAAATCGCCTCTGGAGTTAGGCTGACATATATTAATATATTTTGCTTAAAGTTATCGACCGTCGCTTATGTCTTGTACAGTTAAGTTAGCCTTAACGTGAAACACAGAGGAAGTGCGTAACTGTCAAAATAAATCACTAAGCGCTGCTTTTTCTGACAAACTACATAACTCATGGTGGTCGGAAGAAACATGTAAAGTACAATGATTCACTGATATTGTGATACAAACCCACCTGAAGTTGTAGTAATCTACAAAAGTAATGGTTTCATTATGGAGGAAACGTTTTCTATTACGTGTTCTGACCTGTTATGTTGAAAAACGTTTGAATGTTAGTGAAGAAACTTTCAGTGGATTAATTGTATTCACTACAGTTGTTATAGTGCAGCTGTTGGAGTCAAATAACAGCTGACAAATATGCTTTTCTGCATTTCATTTTTGGTTGAGCTTATCCCAACATCCTTCAAGTCCATTGTCATTGTATCAGCGGTATATAGGGCTCTTTAAACAACTGGAATGATATGTAACATTGTCTAACATTATGTAAAAGATAATGCATTATTCACAGAAAAATCAGTATATTTGTTTGCAGTGCTTTAGTTTTTTCCTTATGTCATCTCGAAATGTGGCAATAGTATTATTAGTATTGTTGTTGCAACTGCTGGAAATGATAGAAGAAATTCTGATAATTATAATCATAGTAGTAAGACATTCATTACGGATGTTAAAAGAATTGAGTCAGATTGTGTTAGTGAGAATACTTCGGCTGTTGTTGCTTTTATTTTGAAAGGCAGACATATTACCGGAAGTAAACTTACTTCTTGCTGCCATCAGACTTAACGAAGCTCCTGTCAGATACCTGGCTAGCTAGCTGACTGAAGTCCTACTGTAGAGTCCGTCCGTTTTGTTTTGGTGGTACTACAGTGTGCTCAGCTCTTCTGACTGAAGTTTGAGGTTCAAGTGCGTCACATTTAACTGTTCGTATGTCGGAGTGCGTCTCAAAAGCGAAAGTGGCTCTGCCGGTTGTCTTCGTGTTGCTAACCCTTGACATCTTGTATTTTTATTTATTTTTTTCTGCAGAAGCTCACTTTAAAAGCGGCAGAGCGGCGCAGTGAATCATGAAGCTGCAATGAACGAGCCAGGGGGACATCTGGGGTTCAGTTCGGGGTGTCCGGGCCACTTCCAGCCACCTGGAGGATTAAAAAGAAAACCAAAGAGAGATTTTTGTGATTCCCGACTTTCTCATCGCCGAGACTGGTGGAGTACCTGAAGGCGCGGGCGACATGGCCAGTCATCAGCAGACTGATCTGTCATATGCGTGGGAAAAGTACATGGACTGTAGACTGCAAGGAGCGGATCTGCAGGTAAGCCCCTGCAGGCAGCACACTTCAAAAGCAGGAGCCGGTGCCATGCAGGCTGAGGGTACCTGTCTGCTGGTGCCCGTGATGCACTCTCATACTCAACTGCAAGGGATGGGATGCATCAAGGTGCAACTAAGTCTGGACTATATGTTTATTTTAAAGGAAACAACGTATATCATTCTGTTGCACTTGTAAAACTAGGCCTTCTGAGTATTTCAGAAATGAACCATTAAGGACAACCAGTGGCTTAAACCAACTTCAGGGGGTTTCAAGCCTTTTGGAGTAAGACATGAAGCTGATGTGCAGCATCAGCCTGAGTGGTTTCAGCAGTGAGTCAGTGCAGAGGTGGCAGCAGATGTAAATCAGAGATATATCATTATTAAGGTGACATAATCTCACTTTCATTTCTGCGTCAGCATATGGCAAGACTCGGTAGCGGTGGTTTTAAAGTCTTTGTCAGACCTCTGCAGCTCTTTTCATCCCCCTCTTTCTGTCAGAGAACCAACAGAAGCCTGATCACGAGATTTAGATTAGGAGCAGACTGTGAGGCCTTAGACTGATCTGTCTCTTTCTCTCTCCCTTTTTTACACACACAGACACACACATGCATGACTGGGTGATGTGATTTAGCCATTATGTTAGCCCATTACTTTTAATTTATCATATACGTTTTGTCCTCTAAAGCCAGACCTATGTTTTCTTTTAAACTAATGAGTACTGAGAAAGCCTGTGGGTGTCTTTCCTGTTTTGTTTTGTAGGGATATTATGAAATTATGACTTCCTCTATACGGTCTTGTCTGTAACGGTGTAGCATAGTTTACCTTCTTTGTTATTCACCTTTATATGAATTGCAAAATCAGCTATATAATTAGTTCTGGGTTGTTTTTTTTCTCAGTTGCCATAGTGATGACACTCTTCACTTCTATTCATGGGAACTTTTTTGTCACTTTTGTGGCAGTAGCACCTTCGGGACAACTGTGTTTGCCCCTCCACCTGTCAACTTCACAGCAATCAAAGCATTGTGTGTATTTGTGTGTATGAGATGCTTAAAGATGGTTTAGTGAGCACAGCTAATACAGTACCTTTCCTCCTGACTGAACCTGTTGGGGGACACACACTGACAGCTGGTATCACTCACATGGCTGCTGTTGCATTACATCCAAAGATGCTTCTTTTGGGGGTGGAGGAAAAAGAGCATGTTTTATGGGAGACAGCATTTTTGTGAAAACATGAATAAATGATCATAGGAATTCAGATCGGTTTAGAAAACTTTGCTTATCCCGAATGTGCAGCTCAGTGTCACAACATTCCCTGTGTGAACATGTGGCTTATGCAAAAAGTCAGTCGATAATGACGTCAAGAAATGGTGAAGACACAAACCTGAAGACTCCTGTTACTGTTTTGTAACCTGATAGCAGAAGGAATAAAATTATTTGAATAACAGTTTTTTTTTTCTTCCTGTGCTTGATTGCACTACCCTGGAAATTGCAAAGTCACTAGGCAGAACATGGTCACATCTTAAAATTTCCTTTTATTTTCGGTCCACTTGTTTCTCAAAAACTAAACAGAAGTCTTTGAAAAGCCCCTCAGTAATCCTGGAGCAGACTTCAATAGTGGTCTTTAGACTACTTTTGTCCTTCTCAGACAAACAAATGAAGGACATTTTAAAAGCGCCTCTGCAAAAGCCAGATAAAAATCACATAATATGTGAGTTCAGCTTTCACAGAAAGTGGATTATATGTTGCCCTCGCTTTGCAATCGACTTGTGTTTGCATCACACTTGAGTCGAGTGTCTTTAAGGACGAGGAAGTTATCATTGCATCATTTGACAAAGACAGCTAAGACACAGCCTCGGTCAGATTCAGAGCCTTGAAGAAGAGAAGAGGAGACATTATAATCAGAAAAGTTTCCCAGTTCCTGCAGCGTTGCGTGTGCATGATAAAAAGAAGAGGTGAAAGGACACAACCCCGAGGAGAGCCAGTGTTTGAACTGATAGTGTGAGACATGTGTCCATCATGGAAACCTACTGAGATCTGTCAGTTAGGAAATTTGAAAGCAGCAGTCTCTTATCAGGTTACACAGAACAAGAAGACTACTGCTCAATTAAACATGATCCTGCATCTTATTAAAAGCTAAGGAAAATGAACAAACTAAACGTTTAACATGAAATGAAGGTTTTCCAAGGTGTTCATAGGGCTTGTTGACTTTGCATTTTTTACACCTTTACCAAGTTGATAAGGAAACCGCAACAGTTGTGGACTGCCATTTATTAAGGAAACAACTTTATCTTTTTAAAAATAACAATGTATAAGGGATGTGCATTTTATTTTTGTGAGTGGGCTATTGTTTACATATCTGTTACCATGTCAGCATCTGAAAAAGTGTTGCTGAGGTGATCTATACAGTGACGCAGCATGTGTCCACAGGTGGCAGCAGCATGTCTGATATTCATGTGCTTCCATAGTTGTGACACATTTTTTGTGTTATTACAGCGTTATTCTCATTTTTTTTCCCAAAGTATAAAGAACTCTTTTAGTATTGCTTAGCTTTTGACAATAGAAAGACTCTGGCCTTTTGTTCTGTGTCTGACTTTGTGATGACACTTCAGCAGAGAAAAGTGAAGATACTTTCTCTTCCAACAGTCCATGAGAAAGCATGAAAGAAGTTGAAATACCAGTATCGTGGCCGCTTCCTACTCCTCTGCCTCCCTTATTTATTTTTCTCATGTGATATCTGATATTAATTTTTCAATCTCAATCTGAGTTTTTCTCTTCAATGCAAACCTGACTTGTGCAACACCCTTGTTATTTCCTTTTGTTTCATCGTTGTCAACAGATTTTATTTTCCCTGATGAAGTAGAAATGACCTGAAAGAGGATACTTTCTTTTTACTATTTTAAGAATATCATCATTAAGTTGGGCCTTGTTCCCTTGCTCACAAAGGAAAGTACCGATTCATTTTTTTATGTGACCCTTTTAAAACCACAGATAACGTATAAAGTTCTCACCCCCCACAATCATTTTTGAATTGAAATCTTAGCTTCCACTAACAACTGTGTGATGCAGAAATAGTTTTTCCTTCACATCACAGAAAAGTAGGTGGTGAAAAATAATTTTAAAAACGCGCTGCGTTCTGTGATTTGAGACGCTGGGGTCGTGTCGGTTGAGCATGCTGACTGACAGATCCCTGACCAGCTCCACTAACCGAGTTGGATTTTCTCTTACTCTCTGAACCAAACTGTGAAGTAGTGAAATCACAAACACACACTGCAGATGTTGAATAATTGAGTCACGTTCCAGCTGTGGACTAAGTTACGAGTATTGTTAAATTTTGCAGCTTTCACAGCGTCTCCCGTCAACACAGTGAGGGTGCTGTTGGGGGAAGGAGACAGTCAGTCAGTATGATCAAGCGTGGCAGCGGTGCATCATTTAATCCCAGCTGTCCACAGTGAAAGTTTGTAAAACTAGCAGGTGGAAAATGAGGTGGCTGTTGGCCACGGTGCTCAACTCCAAATCAATTCACAGAGTGTCCTCTTGAATCCACAGTGTGTAACTTAGTGCATGCACATACAGGTGTGTAACAAGCGTGGAAAAAGGTTTTTATTTTGAGCCTTCAGTGGAATGAGCAAAAATCCGATTTATTGAACTGGTATGCAATTTGCCGTTCAACTTTGTTCTTGATAGAAACAATCTAATCCATCCAGGATGGAAACTATTATGTCAAAAAACAAACAAAAAAACAAAACAAAACAACAAACTAACAAAAAAACAGGCAGAACAGTTGCTAGGTGGCATGATTGGCTCATCAGAGGCTACGCTGCAGTGTGAGGAGTTGCTCCTCTTCCATTTGCTTTAAATGCTTTCTCACTGCAGCAAGCATCACTAATTTGAGACTTGGCTCTAATATTGATGAAAAACAGTTTAAGGACGTAACACCACTGTTCAGTGCAACATAGTTTAAACCTAATTTTATTACACCACCACTATAACAGGCTTATTGACAGCCCCTCTATCCATTCTTCAGAAATTCATCCTTTAAAAGACAAATCTGGAGTATATTTGTCTTTCACTTCCGTGTTTATTTGCCTTAGGCGTGCTGGCATCAGAGCATCAGTGAGTAGCGTTTTTATTGTCCCTGTGTCTTAAAGAGAAGAGCCAATTTGGTTGAATGGTTTCATGGGCAGGAGCCAAGCAAGAGACCGGGTTTATGTTGTCTGTTGATTGTTCAGTTTCATTATGAGAAAACAGGATGTTTCAAAACGCCAAGGTTAGATGCTGCTTCACTTTTTCCTTTATGTTCGGTACTCATGAGCTCAATTTAAATGATCTAATACCTGCATGACTCATTGCACTTCAGTCTGCTAAAGTCAGTAACAGGCTGAGGTTAATGCGAACTCTGGTTGGGTTTAGGTGGTTGCATGAAAACGGATGCAAGTGGGATCATCTTGTAAGTTTCATTGCACCTTTTTTTTTTTGTAACCAGTTGTTACATAAAGGATTATTCATTGAACAGTGTATCTTAACTTCTGACAGTAGATTCTTTGGCGTAAAGATGGTTAATGTGGGGAAATTTTTGATTTAGAAAAACCCTGGTCACACATTCCACACACATCGCAGGTCATTATCGTTTCACGCTGTGTTCTTCTGCTTCACATTTTCATGTGGTGAGGTTCTGATTCCTTGTCTGAAGAATATTAAACTTGTCAAGCAAAGCATATGGCAAGATGTAGTGAATACTAATGAGTATACCAACAAATGCTATTGTATTGTTTTCTCTTGATCAAGGTGTGCATCATACTTTATTTCTCTGGTGTTTAGGTTCGAATCTCTGTTGTTCATTATGAATCTTTTGATATAAATTCCTTTCTTTGAGATGATAAAACGTAAATCTTATTTAGAAATATTGACATTTTTCTTCATGAAAACACCTTAATTGTGAATATGGTTTTGCATTTTTAGAAAAATAAAATGAAACCCTGCAATGTTCAGGTCAGTTGTAAAATGCATTTTGGCACATTATAGCTTTGGTATGTCCCAACAGTTAATGACAAGGCGTGGGTTTCACTGTCCACTTATGAGCATAGTAAAAAGGGAAAATGTAATTGCTTCTTTAAAGGGTCTTGGCCTTATGATGATAGTCATTTTATTTTCCTTTTCATGGTGAAGTAGAATAACACCAAACAGCAAAAGCAGGTCTTTTGAGAAGTGTTATATCTGGCAATCAGTTTTCACTTAATACTAGTTTATATATCTGTACATCTTTAATTTATCCCAGAATACGTTTACTATAGTGGAACTGTTCAAAAAGACATCCCATGAATAAAATGAACAATTACTTAGTAACAACTACTTTGAAGTTGCCATTGGTAAGAGTGTTTTTGTCGTATTTGCTGAGATAACCACTACTTTGAGATATTACATAAACTAGGCGATTTAAGAAACAAATCTGCCTCTTTTGGCACTATCCGTAGCTCGCAGTGCAGTTTATTGCTCCTGTTGCAGCTCCTCCAACCTTGACGAGGGGGTGTGTTCTCCAAATGTCAATCACAGAGCTGGACACACACACACACACACACACACACACCCCTCCAGCCACGGGCTTCAGGTATACATCCAAAAGCAACCACTTGAAGAAAACTAGATGTAAAACTGTTGTAAGAGTTTTATTGAAACAGGGGACAAACTAATACCGCAGGAAAAGTTTCCGATTTCTTCTTTTACACATGTAAGCAAAATAAGTAGAGGAAGACCCCATGTAGAGAAGCAAATGAAAAACAAACAAACTGGCCGTGCTTAAAATAAAACTGGGGTGAATATTGGAGTGGCGTTTCAGCGGTGGAGGGAGCTGCTCGACTTAAAAGGCTTCATTTTAGTGGGTACTGGCAGTTATTTCTTCTTTAGAGAAAAATCATTTAATTTTTGCTGGTCTCTGATTTGTTTTTGTTGTTCAGGAGCAGACTAAGTGTTTACCATAAGTAATGTCTGCACATTATGTTTGTGATGTAACCTAAGGCTAAGGTTAATTATACTTAGACGCTCAGTTGAATTTTCTGTTTTTTTAAACATTATTTCAATACTATTTGTATATCTTTGTATGATGTCTTGTAGTGTAGTGATCTGATTGCAATATCAAAACAAACATGTCTTTGTGCAGTTATTAGGCAAGCTCTCTGGCCCTGACGTCCAACGCTTGAGGACAACATACTCACTAAGTCATATAAAACTTATTTTTTTCTCAGTTTGTTTCATTCCTCGTTTATTGTCGGGTATCTATTCTCTGATGCCTGGGGGTTAGGTTGGAGCGTTAATTCCTCGTTCCAGCTTCGCTGCACATACTTTGGTGAGGACGCTCCTCAGCAGCAGAGGGAGACAGTTTTGGAGTTTAATGAAGAGGTTAGGAGGGACATGAAGATGGTATGCATTCAAATTTTCTAGCCATTTACTGGAGTTTTGGGAAGTTTCCTACTGCAGCTTTAATGTGTTCATTATTATGTTGTTTTTTTTTTGTTTTTTTTTAAGTAATTTAGACACACTAATGTTTTAGTTTTGTGGAAGTGCAGGCATTTTGTTGTTTCACAAAGTCATGAAGCCCTTAATGTACTTGTTATTAAAATGTTGTATGCATCCAAGTAACCGGCCTAGACTGTATGAGAAGAACTTGACAAACCTCCTGTGATGCTGCCCGTAGGTTTTGTGAAGAGTGCCTTTGAAGCGTCTTTTTACTCTGTACTGATTGACTGCTGGTCCCTGAGGACCTCTGCTTGGTAGGGTCCTGGAATGATCTGTCGTGGCTCTCAGCTCCGTCAAACAAAAACAGAGGAGCTGTGAAGCTGTCAGCGGATATCCGCAGCAGGACAGCAGGAACTCCCATTTCAAATGTTGTTTCGGTGGTGACATCAATAATGACATTTAGATGTCAGACATTTTCCACAAGCTTTGTCCTCGGACCCTTTCATTTCAACTCATAACCAAGCTCTTGGTATAATTAACAGCTGAAGAAAGCATATTCTCTCAGTGACTATGATCTGCTGGGTCTTGCCTATCAGCAAGACAGTAGCCTAAAAACACTTCAACAATGTAAGAACTGTGTTTAAAGGAAGGAACAAGCTAATACACTTAAAAATGTGAAATAACCACTTTTTTAAGTGTACCAGCTTGTTCTTTGCTTGTAGCACAGTTCTTAGATGGTTTAAGTAGGTGTAGGCCATTGTCTTGCTGTAGAAGGAACATCTCACCTATTTGATGCTGCATCATGTTGAATTTATTTTCTGATTTAAATGTTGTCTGACATCTGACTGGGTTGAAGTGAAGAAGTGGAAATACTAACAAGTGAAAGCTGTTGCAGTAAAGGGCGAGCAGAGGAGGGAGAAACCTGTTCGTGCCTGTACATTTTTATTTGCACACATACACATACATACACACACATATGACAGGAGGTTCATATCATGATGTCTAGTGATCATTTTAATCTCACACATTATGACTTGCATGACTAATAGTCTACCATGACAATTCTTATCAAAACTGACACTACTTTTTTAGACTCGTAGGCAAACCACATGGCTTTTTTTCACATCTGCATTTATTGTTCCCCCCAGTAGTTTCAGCTAACACTGACAAGCACCCGTCCACAGGGCTGTTCCACGCGATTGGCTGAATGGATGAATAATTCATTTCTCTTGTTTTAGGGTGAGTCAGGCCTAAGCCATTGCCCTGCTGCAGCTTTTCTCCCATTCAGCAGGATGTTACTCAGTCAGACGTCTACTAAAAACATACTGTCAGACCAACAGAGGAGGCAAAGTTCAAATCAGGATGTTTTGGTTGTAAATTTAACAAAGCAGGTGTACATGTTTTTTGTCTCACAATAAAAACATTGAGGAAGAAGGAGAGACATTCAGATTTTCGGCTCAGTAACACTTTCTTGCCATTTTGTGTGTTTTGATGGGGACAGGGGTGTTATTTTTAGCGGTGCTTGAACTGATTTTGCTTTCTGACTCACAGCATGTAAGGAAATGTGGAACATTAAGTACTCCTCATGATGCCCATCACCCAAACATTGAATTAGATCAGCAGGGAGCTCTAACCGGAAGGAAAAAGAAAGTTGCATAAGCAACACCTTCTTTTCTGTTTCAGCATAACAGGATATCACAGCATATCTACTTCTCCTGCCAAGTTGTAGTCTACCTAATTATCTAGAGAAAGCCTTAGAGGCACGTCTGGGTGACTCAGCCTTGAAGCTCCCATGACTTGGTCTCCCATGATCGCTACGCATGATCAAGACACAGGGCATGGCCTGTGTAGTCGAGCAGTTATGGAAACTTAGGGTATTAGTTTGCAAACACATATTCTTCTCACACTAAGCAACATTTTTTTTGTGATCCTGAGATTCATCAAAGGACTGTGTCTTATCCATCTTAGATATGTTTATCATGTAATTTTTAAACTTCCACTTCAAAAGCTAATCAAGGAAAAAGAAATTACCACTGAAATGATAAATGAAAAAATACTGCTTGTATCTACATCACGTATGATCAAAAAAGAAAGGGTCAATGCATCTCTTTTGTTTGCAGAAATATGTTCACTGAGCTTTGTGAACTGTTGATTTTCCTCCTAAGCTCTACTTATTTGTATTGGCAGTCTCTGCATTATCAAATCACGCTGGCTGGTTGGTGCCGAGTGCATTTTAATATCGGATTAGGGCCCCAGAGAGGGGAAAAAAAAACTGTTTCTGGTAAGTCGGTGTTATCTTGGACCATTCAGTTTCCTTCTCTCATTTCAGGCTTACAAACACAATGCAGGTACACAGATAACGGGAGGACAAACCGGGTCATTATAGATTTAGCAGATTTATTTAACTCAGTCCAACATTGCTTCGGGGCTTATTTACTCAACTAATAACAGTTCTGGCAACCCTGCAGCTTTGATCTCCTTCCAGTCACTCTCCCTTGTTTATCTCTGCTCTCATCTGTTGCCATATTTATTTATTTCTCTTTTTATGTTCCTGTCAGCTTTTATGTTTTTTCCCCTGTCCTATCCCGTGTCTCTCATCATCCATTCATTTCTTTTTCTCCCCTTTTCCTCTGTCCTATATATGACAGTCCTGCCCCTGATGCATTGTGACCCATACCCACCCACCCACCCACCCATCAAGCAGTCCCATCACTGCTTGAGTAGGGTTGTTGTTCCAGCTGTTGAAGTGTCACCATGTCGGCCTCCCCCTGAGCCCGGTGAGTGTGGTCAACTCTGAACCCTCGTCTTCTGGTACCTAAGATAATGAGAAACTCAGTTGGGTAGGCCTACGGTGTTTTGTTTGTTTTACCAGAGTAGCTAACTGGGCAACCGAAAACTTGTTTTGACAGTTGTGACAGGAAAGACCCAAAAGAGCATGACTTAGTCCTTGTAGCAAAAGCTGAGGAGTCTTTTAGTGTTGGAAGATGTGAAAATTTTCAGTTCATGTTGATGAACACGGTGAACTCAGACGGGAAACTGCAAACTATAAATGACACTCTATTAACTCTAAAAGGGCTTTTTTTTTAAATTACTTGAGGTCTACAAAGAAGATTATGTTGAATTCTGTGTCCCCACAGCTACAGTGTATATTGTGCTGTCACTTTTTGTTTGAAGTGAAAGGATTAAAGGAAACTATTGCAGTTTGTCAAAAGTTTTAGAGCACCCCAATTTTTACACTAATTTTTATTGAAATTCAAGTCTTTTCATCCTGGTGAAAAGCTTAAAATAGTACAACGTTAAATGCTGCACTACCAGAAATTTTAAGAAAAAAGGTAAGCTTATCCAGAACTGAAAAATAATGTATATTTCAGAATTATACATTAGTGTGTGACATCAAGTGTGAACCGTGGAAAAGGAAAATAGTCTGGGACTGTTTTGGGTCAAGGGTCAGTGACTTGTACGGAGTAAGAGGCACCCTGAACCAAAACAGCTACCACAGCATTCTGCAGTACCTCAGGTGTGCACCTCGTTGGTCAGGGGTTCATCCTGTAGCAAGATAATGACCCAAAACATAAGATCTACCTTAGGGAAAAAAAGAACACGATGGTAAGCTTGAAGAATATCAAAGATCAGACTATCTGTTAGTGTCTGTTCTATTCTTTTGGAAGTGACTAAAGAAAAACTAAAATCAGAGTGCTAGATTAGATAACCTGGTTGATCAGGTGCCTTAGAGAGACTAGTCCTTGCAAAGGTTTGAGTCTCAGCCTGTGAACCAATACTGCACGTCTTACTCCTCTCTCTGGTCCTGTTTCCTATTTAGTTACTCTTAATAAAGGGAAGCAGAGCCATAAAATCTTTAAAAAAAAAAAAAAGACACAAGAGAAAAGTAAATTTGATTGAACATTGTGAGTGAGTTAAATTTGTCAAAATTAAAGGTAAATCAAACGTCAACAGTGTAATCACAAGTGACAACTATAAACAGTATGACTAAACCAATAAAAGACAAAACAGTTCTACTTTTCACAAATTTATTAAACTCTTAGAAATCGCCCACAACGCAGGCTGGAAGAAGTAAGTGAATTTTCTTAATTAATACAACCTCCTTTAGTAGCAGCAACCTCCTTGAAATCCTGGTGTAGTCTTTGTGGTAAGCGTAGTTGTAGGTTGAATAATAACCGTCTCATTGGGGATTAGCTCATTTGTTATGTCTCCGTCTGTGTCAGAGGTTGACAAATAAAAGATCATCACGTTCCCAAAGGATGCTTTGAAACACTGCTGAGGTTTTAGAAAATGAGTTTAAAGGAGCCACTTATTGGCCTAAATAAATGAATACACACTATTCAATAGAAGTGCTTGTCTGGCCTTTTCCAGGTTTAAAGTTTCATTTAAGTGAACAGGTTCCAGTTTTTCTGAAGAATAGCTGACTTAGACAAGATTCACACACTATATGGCTTTATTTCTTGGGCTGAACTACTTGATAACTCAGTATGACCTTATAACTTCTGACTACAAGTAACCTTTGGTGTCACATTTTCCACCATGGATTGTAAATGATTTATTAGAGTGTTGAAATGTACAGCTTTTAGTTTGTCATTATTATTATTTTTGGGGGAATTTAGAAGTGATCCAAGTAAAGGTCGAGGCTTATTTTATCACTAGTTGGTTCTAAAATTTTGCTAATTTGATGTTATTTTTTCTTGACTCTATAAATGTTGCTTTATATTAGAATCAGCACCAATTTCAGCAAAGTATTGCACTTCAGCAGATTTGTAGCAGTCAGCTCACAAAGAGCAGCCTCTGCCACATGCAGAAATGGGGAGAATCAAAGCAAGTTTTTACAGCTCAACCAAGATCAGTTTTAAATTGCTCTTCTCCAAGAAACCTGGGCCAGATGCGTAAACGATGTGTACACACAAACACCATTCATAAGCCTTTTCCTTCACACAAACTCGTATTTATAAAGGAAGAATATGTGCAGAGAATGGGCATACCTCATGCCATCTTCAGACCATGGATACAGACATTCCTAGAGCATGAGTGTTTGGAAATGTCTAATTTTCTGGGAGAGATGACAGTTGGCTCAGAAGCCACTTTAGACATCCAAAGTCTGTTTAAAAACATTCAACCTTATTCCATCTGTACGTCTGTGGGATGTATGGTCCAGTGCAGGGGCTATTCATTGATCAGTAGCAGATAATGCTCCCCTTCTCCTGGGAATAGGAGCCTTTTTCCTTTCAGCTGTTCATTTTTGATTTGTGAATCTGCGACTGAGAACACTAAATTAAACTGATTTAACTTTCTCTACTTCACTGATGAATGTCCTGCCTTCACATTTGATTTTAAAAAAATTCTCTTCGCTGTGTCAAAGTTATATGAATAAAATGGCTAAACTGAAGATAGTAAAGGCTAGTGGGAGGGATTTTACAAAACTACATACGTTAATGAAAGCGCGTACAGCCTCAGATTCATTTGTTCATTCATTTATTCATCACATGTGCATCAAATTATGTAATCTTTGGCTTATATGGTTCAAAGATGAATCGTAAGAACATGTTTATTCCAGCAAGCAAGAAGCATATGTGCCCATATGTCCCATTTTCTTATTCGTTATATTACCAAAAGGCTTGGATAATCTGTTTAAGTAATCTTATTAAAAATTCACGCTGAGTTGGTTCAGATCAGTTTATTCAAAATAATGCTGATAAACGAGGCACTTTTATTCTGATAGGGCCCTTATTCTGCTGATGACTGATCCATCTAAATGCAGATCTTGATTCATTTTAATAATGCACTTGTTGTCCCAAGTATTTGTGATGTAGTGGTGATGTGTGGTGTGGTGCCTGTTCTTTGACTCGGTGACCCTCAGGCTCAGGTCAGCCTCATGAATCAGGGATCGGTGTTGCTTGAATGAATCCCTTGAGTGGTGTCAGATTAGCAGAAGCGTAACGCTAGCTCCCGTGTGGTATGAGGGACAGTAGCATGCTGGCTTAGTGGCGCACATGTCCGTCAGGAAGGTATTAACACACTACCCTGGATGGTGGAGCAAGTAACACAGTTAAGCGAGGTCAGGTGGCTTGTCTGTCTGTTAAGAAAGTCCCAGTTGCATTGTCAGCTGTGGTGAGAGATTCCTGCTCTGATGTCTGGCTCACACCGCTGCACTCTGACAAGACTGACTTCTGGACTTTTTCCCCAGACTGCATGGTTCTCCTTTATTTCTGATCGTGATTTAATTGTATTGACTTTTAGTGCTATATTGCACCTGAAAAACCAATACCTGAGTAATAATAACACATCCCTGTTTTACTGACAGTGATTTTATTACAGCTGTAAAACACAAAATCATCTGCAGTACCTTCATGAGGAAAGGAAATGGTTTTGTGTAGGATGTTCTTCTTTTCAGTTCCTATTCAGATTCATAGCATAACATTCATGTTGCTACTTGTGTTTTTGTTTGTGTTTCTCTCTCAGATCAGCCTCCAAAGTCTGGAGAATTTCCTCTGTGTCTTTCACTATGTGCAGCACCACCCTCATGACACTACCAAAGATGCACTGAAATTCTGGTAAGAATTTTGTTTTTATCGTGTTTAACATTTAATATGCACTTCAATTTTCTCTTGCTTGCCAACTTTTGTGTGTTGTAGTTCATTACATCAGGATCACAGACTCCAGCCTTGAAGATTTGGTGCTGCAGTAACAGGTCAATGACTGTTTTATTAGCGGTTACAGGTTAATACAATAAACTGGAGTTTGAAATTGCCTGTTCTAAACATAGAAAAAAACCAAGGTGACGCATGAACTAACATACAGTATTTGGGTCATTAGGACACCTCAGTACCTCATTATTTTATTTTGAGTGGAAATATCACAACAATTAATACAGATATCTTTAAAAAAAAAAGTAGATGCACTAGCATTTCCAAGCTCTTGAATGTGGCTCAAAGACCTGAAATGGTTTTCTTTTTGATTTACAAACCTCAGACAGGTTAATGTTGCTCTGTTACAGCAACACCTGATGGCTAATATATATTTCAGAAGTTTAGCTAAGGATTCAGATTCTTTACTTCAGTATGTTGTAGTGCAGTACATTTGTACATTGACAGATTTTGTGTGTTATTTGTTTTAAATAGTGAGGATGAAGAAGGCACCTACAGAGACGTCAAACCTTTATCTGTGGTCATTATGGGGAAAAAACCAGAACATATATATTACTTTCTTAAAAATCTTTAAGTCATTTGGCTTGTTCTGGCACCAGTCTGATCCCACTGACAAAAAATAACTTATGATCAATATTGTTTTCATTTGGAAACATACATACATACTCAGTGAAATCTTACTCAGTGAAATCATGTGAGCACATTTAAATTAATTATACAAGGTAAAATGAAGTCATCCATAGTAAATGAGGTTACAACAAATATACATCACATCTTGTGTTTGCACTCACTTGCAATGTTTGCAGTAGAGCCACGTATATCGATGCAATAGAAAAACTTTGTCTCCATGACATCACAGCAGCTCCTGACGCTGCACGAACGTGCATTGTAAGCAGGAGTCTGAGCAAGGGATTGTGGGTTTCACCGTTAGATCAATGGACCAGCGCTCTCTTGGCCTGTATTTGACTATTATCTAATGCGCTACCCCTGCATTGAAGAACTGGGTTGAACACAGTCATTACTGTAAATGACTGTGGTTGATTTAAGAGCCTCACAGTAACTGGCTTGAGGGGAAACAAAAAATTAGCGATTTGCAGCAGAACAGCGTGTTTTGTGTGGAATCCATTATCTGTGTTTACTAAGTCTGTAATCAGTGTCTTGTGGTAGTGATGAAAGGATGAAGAGGCCAAAGCTAGTGAAGCAATCAGATTGAATAATGGTTTTAATTGTTGACCAGTAGGGACTATGTGGGGACTATGACTAATAAATAAAAAATAACACACAAGGACACAGGTATAGGTTGTTTTTATTACATCATCTTTTTTTCCCAGCAATGCATGCTGAACTGAAAGATGTCTGCAATGTTTTGAAGACATTGCATCAAATTTGATAAAATATTTACATAATCAGTTTCTGAAGCCTTGCTCAGATTAATTCAGAGTAACGGTTCGATTCTGAGTAATGGTGATGACCACGCTCTAGTTGTGAAGTTGGTTTATTAACCAACTTCACAGAACATGGTATCCAATCACTGGACTACCTGTTACTCCTGCTAGACTTTTTTAGGAGTAGGACTTCATGGCGATGCTCTATGCAGTACTTTACTGGCAGCACGGTAACGTGTCCACTGAAAAAAAGTGAACTGTACTCTGTGTATGTATGACTTTGACTGACTAGAATAAGAAACAGCTATTAAAAAGTTAAATGACCTGTTTACAGATGTGAATAGCAGCCGTGTTGGAATTCCAACTTCAGGGGGCGTTCCAGTTGAGACTTTTGACTTGGAACTTGGAAATTCCAACTTTCAAATGCAAATAGGACGCAGGACTGACCTCAAACACATCAAACACATCGAAATGCAGCATGGACTTTTTGATTAAAGCTTACATTTTTATGAACTCTTGTGTAATTGTTCATCCTCCTTACAATACTCTCAGCTCAATATGTAAATACAGTGCAGTAAAGACAGTAAAACATTTGTGTGATTTTGTCCTACTTTGCGTTGGAATCTGGTCATACTTGCTGATTTAATGTCAAACCCTCTTATAAGTGTGTCTGGGCTGTTTGAGTGCAACATGTGACTTCAATAAGCTCCATTAAGTTGACCAACATTGTGAACTTGAGCTGAATTGTCATGGTGGGTCTGAATTTAAAATATTCCTTCGTTTCACTGAACGTTTTGTCAAAGAAAGGGTCATGCTTTGCATGCAATCTGCATCTTGGAATGCAGATTGTCGGGGACTTTTAAAAATCTTTTTACTAAATATAACAAGCAAATTGAGACATACGGTACTTTCCATTTTTTTTATTACATCTATTTACCCTCTTACAGTGCCACCATAATGCCACTATTAATGTTTTTAGTCAGTGTTGACCTAAACATTTGTTATCAGAGCTCATCTGACTGCTTCCTTTTTCTTCTTTTATTGTCTCCTAATCTAGTTCTGACCCTCTCAGTTTCATTAATACTGCAGAAAATTGTCTTGACCTTCTCTGTCAAGGACATCCTTATGGTTTTGCATCATTAGTTCTGCAACTTTGCTGTTTCAGTCATGTGGTAACCCATACGTTAGACTAAAACTCTAGTGTACATCACAAGTGGGATTCAGACTTTATTATTGAGATAATATTTTCTAAAGACTGGAAACCTTGTTTATTTTTTTATTTTTTTTTATTTTTTTACATTTGAAACATGATGATAAGTCAGAAAATGAGTAGGGAGAGCCAAAGCTTATTTTTATTTACCCCATCACTTCTCCACTAATTGATGGTCAAGTTTTACTTCATGTCATTGTTTTGTCACGACACACTGTTTTCAAAAACAGTGTCAATTTAAAAAAAAAAACAAAAAACACTAAAATAAAATTTTAAAAAATCACATTATTCTTTGCAAATCTTTATAGAATTACTCTGTATATTTTTGTGAGTCAGGCAATCTGGATAATACAACAAGAGGGATTTGCACTGATAGGGGAAATATTATTGAATTA
>JAOWBL010000007.1:15412963-15431948 GCA_028564865.1 Zenarchopterus dispar | reverse complement strand
CTTTGAGAAGTTCTGTCTGCAGTAGGGTAATCTGTTCTCTTAATCATTTTTGGTGCTTTCCTATTATCTGCTGGCTTGATTGCTTTTCAAAAGAAATGTTAATGCAAAGTAAGTGCATATGATGATAAAATTAAGAATGCAAATATGTACAGCCTTAGATGACAGTTAACAGCAGGAGTTTGCTGAAATGGATATGGCTGAAGATGGATATTTCAGTTCATATCCATCTTCAACTTGTTAGATCTTTGATGCTCCTGCGGCTCAGTGTAGATGATGTTTTTTCAAATGTTCCTTGTCCTCTAGCATCCCTGAAAAAAGCTGTCAGAGTCCAAAAAGCATCCATTAGATTTGCAAATCCATTAATTTTATGCAAAACAAACACTGAAAATATTCAGTAAAATGCATTCCAGTTTCATTAACCTGACGGTCAAAAACAAAAGACTTTTCCTGCTCCATATCTGTTTCAATTAGTACACTGGACCTTCACAAATTACATGCGCAGACCTCATACTTATTTATTCAAAGGATGTTACCTCACGCCTAACGATTTTACAAGCTATTTCAAGGTTGCAGACAAATTACCACAGTCAGATTTAGAAAAAGAAATAACCAAGAGTCTTGTCTGAGTTGGGGGACATACTCCTGTGATATCAGTCATTGGCTGTAAGGTTACAGTCGGAGCAAACCTAAATCAGTTTTTTCCATGTCTTTACATTATGTTAAAACGAGTTGATGTCTGATATTGTTGGAAGTGTTTAGTCTTAAGTTGCGTCGCTCCATTATGTAGTTAGTGCCAACAGCAAATACAAGGGCCTTTGTTGATTGTGGTTCCAAATTTTTGTGAAATGTTTAGTCTATGATTTAAAACTCTGTCTTATAGCCTTAAGGTGTGTCATGCAATAGTCTTTTAAAACTACCCATCCATATGGGCAGTTTCTACAGGTTACACTAGACAGCTCCATCTGCTGGACCAGTCAGGTTGATTATTGTGTACTTGATTTTACGCTCACTGGTACACCTATTATACCCAATAATGTCTAGAGTCTATGTATATATTTATCTAGACTCACCACCTTATTAAATGTACCTTATAAGCTGAAAGGCTTACACCCAGGCTTTGTAAGAGTTTAGTTATCTTTCCAAACTAACAAAGTATCAGCTGGTTTTAGTTTGATATTTAAACAACAAATTATAATTTTTGAGTAATCCCCCCACCTGCCCGCCCCTTGCAATAAATTATCTTCTTCTCAGTGCAACTGGTTGTCACATCACTTTTTTCATGACAAAACTTACATGAGCAGGCCATCAGGAAAGACTTGTTGTTAATCTAACAAAATAATAATAATGACAATAATTGTGCATCATCTGACATCTTGTCTCTCAGTGTTTCAGGAGGACTCTGCGAAAATGGATTAATGTTAAATCATTGTAATTCATTTTCATGCCATTAATTAAAAGAAAATAATGAATCAAATCTGTTTGAATTTAGATGAAGGCAGGAGAGAGGTTTTTAATTATAGAGGAAATTATCACATTAATAATCAATTAGGTTTTATGGTTTCATGTTCAAACTTTGAATTGAACAACTCTTTGAATTCAGACCACAGGCAGAGATTATATGTGTGTTGTTTCTTTTTTCTTTTTTTTTTTTTAAGATTTAATCTATTTTACTCCAGCTTAATCTCTGTCTTTCTTTTGTGTAGATTGCAAATAGGTAATGAACATATTTAAGAGGGTAAAATGTGACTTCTGTTACACTAACTGTTATCTTTGATCGCCATACTACAGTCACATCGTCTTTGAATCTGTCACGCATTTAAAAAATAACAAACAAACAGAACACAGACTGGACTGAACAAACCAAATTCAATATATATAAAGGATGACTTTTAGAAAGAGGATGTGTTCATGCACAATCTTTGAATATTTGTCCATTAAGATGAAAAAGATTTACTTTTAAAATTCTGGTTCTACAGCTTGCCTTTTTCAACTTATATTGTATATCTATTTATCACCATATTAATTCATTGTGTGAATGAACTAAGCTGTATTCTTAATGGAAAATTTATCATAGATTTGATTAAAATAATTGATCTCGTTCAGATTGTTCATTATTTAAGTCCAGCGTGGCTAATTTTTGACATTGATCTGAATCAGTAGTTTAAGTTTATTGATTTCAGTTTCTAATGTTTTATGTTGCAGGGTGATAAGAGACCTGTTTATCAGCTGCAATGGGCTTAACCAGGTGACAGAGCTTGTGTATCTGGACCAGACTCGTTCTTTGGCTCTGAAGGTGTTTGAAACTCTGATACTGGGCATTGGACATCAGCAGGCTGATGGGGTTCTCCAGGAGCTAGAGACCGCTGATGCTGAAGAAAGGGAGGCTGTCCTTGGCCTGGCTGAGGAGCTGGGGTCCCGAGGGGTTGGAGAGGCCCCACAGAGCCTCAGCAAGTTCTATGAAGGCCTAAAGGAGGCATGTCCACGTCACAAGAGCCATAGTGGGCAGAGCCGTGGACCGCTGCACAGGCGTACTGAGACCCACCTCCATGTTATTAACCTCTTCCTGTGTGTGGCCTTTCTGCGTGTCAGCAAAGAGGCTGATTCTGACCGGGACTCTGCCAACGACTCTGAAGACACTTCAGGTTATGACAGTACCGCAAGTGAACCTCTGGGCGTGCGGTTACCTTATCTTTCCCCTGACTGCGTAGCTTTGCCCTCCAAAGAGCAGCTGCGACGTGCTGCAGATGTTTGGTCAGTGTGCCGGTGGATCTACATGGGCAGCCCTCTGTTCCAGAGACAGTTCTACAGACTCGGAGGACTTGATGTGTGCTTGCGCCTCATGGCCATGGTCATTCAGAAACTCTCTTGTAAGACCAAGGATGGGAAGGCAAAGAGAAAAAAGGATGGTAAAGGCAAAGGCAGTCCTGAGTTCACAGTCCCAGTAACAACGGCAGGACTGGAGGATTCAACTGACACCTTAGGCTCCAGTCCAGCTGAAGGAAAGTCCAAAGATTCAACAAAGAGGCTGGAGGAAGAGTGGCAACTACAGAGTATTCGTCTCCTTGAGGCCCTGCTGGCTATTTGTCTCCACAGTGCAAACTCAGCCCTGCAGAGAATAGAGCCCGAGCTCTCTTATCACGTATGTCAAACAGTATCAGTGTTGTACAATCCAGTTATTCTGAACTACAAAAAGAAATACATTAACTTCATTTAAACTGTTACATCTCTGTCCTTTTATAGCTCCAGTCTGTTGAGGATACTCTGCTTGAGGTGAGAGACCAGCTGTCTTGCTCAGGCGTGGTGAACTCTGATCTCGCTGTACCCCTGTTTGACTCTTTACTGAGAGTGGCCTTGGCTGAGGTGTCCGCCTGTCCTGACCCCCCCGAGGAGAAGTCAGAGAGGGTGAGTCCTGCTGTGGGAGATTCTGTGATTGCAGCTACCTCATTTTTCTATATTCATGGGTCTTTAAGGTGGAGCACAAGGCTCTCTAGTAATATTTGTTTGTTCTGCAATGGAGGTGCAATTAAAACAAGGATCTGTTACAACTATCAGTGGTTTTGTTTGTACAGTGTGTGCACATTGTATACAACTGTAAGAATTTTGTTTTGTCATATCAGCATGTTTGTCATAATTTTGCTACCAGAAACTCAGTAAAAATGACCAGAACAGATTATACCTTTAACTTTAACCTTTTTCTCTCATGGGATACAATTCAAAATACGTTTCCCTTATCTTAATGTTCCCGACAGGTTCATTAACACATACGCACTACCAGAATTCAGAGAAAGAGGAGACTCGTGCAATATTTGCCATTCAAGTTAGAATCATGTGTGTCTAGTGCGATGTAATGAAGGACACCAGAGTCATGATGCCATGACAGTATTTGTCTTAAAGTGGCACAGCAGTTATGGTTTAAGCAGTGGTGTTAAGAGGAGACTCTTGAATCGAGAAGGCTTGTTGTTATTTACAGTCAGTATTTACAGTTGTGAACTCCTCACCGACAAACACACAAACCGCTGAAATATAGCTGGTTTGCTTGTTGCTGATCTGCCTGAGTAAGACTGCCTTCCAGACATTTACAAAATAGTAACTAGTGTTCATTCAACATGAAGCTCAGTCATTCTGTTATTGTCAGATGAACAGAAATGAGAGCTCGCTTCTTAGGGTCGAAACAGTTTGTTTAGCATCCTTTTTAGATCAATATTCTGGAGTTAAAACAACTCTAGAGCCATTATTAGATGGAAAAGAGTTTCAACTATGTGAATCCAAGCAGGTTTGAGTTAGAACAAAATATTAATTTGCTCAAAATGACTAAAAAGACTCAAATGTCATACCAGTGAAGTGATAGTGTATATAGGGTCCTTACAGACAAACCAAAGTAACTTTAACTTTTTAAGTGTATGGAAAGTGTGTAAGATGGGACAGTTTGTCCATCTCTTTCCAGTCACAGCCACTTTCTAACACTATTTTATCATAAATATAAAAGTTCTCTGGAAGCAGAGATCATGAGCTCTCTTTCTTTTGTGTCTATTGATAGTAGTTTAGGTGACATTGGTAGTTGATTTTACAGACTTGTCTTTCTACAAACAGTCATTTTTACACAATTTCATATAAACTTATGAAGTAAAAATGGTTTGTCTGTAGGGACCCTATTCACACTATTCCTTAAGTCGAACAACAGTTTTTATTCTTATGGAAGGCTTAAAATAGCAATTTATTTTGATATTAGTCAGTCTACTGGAGAGCTAACCTTTGTTGCCTTTTTGTCGCTGGCATATATTCTGTTCTCACTAAAAACGGTTTTTATTTACACCCTTTTGGTACATAAAAAAGGTTTACATGCCTTACCTTGTAATAATAGACCTAGGGATGTTTTGACTCCAAAATGTTCCTTTAAAACAAGTCAGTATCTCAGCGTATCCCAGAAGCCTGGGGAGCAAAAGTATCAACAGTCTATAGACAGTTGGAGTCTGTTGAGAAAACGTTTTTATGCGTTATTCCTGTTTTACTCCCTTTGTTTTCTGACATAACACAAATACATTAACGTACACCCTTTTTAATTTCTAAGGTTTTATATATACATCATAAACAAATATTTAAGCATTTCTGTTGTAGACTTTGGCCAACCTTCAGATGTCTGACAGATGACCTCTGACCTCGATCTGAGTCTAGACTACTTTATCTTTCTCAAGGATGTTGCTCCAGAAGTCTTGTAGTTTGTTTAGATGTAACTTGGGCATCTTGAACTGTGCTGGTCAGAACAGAGTTTCTCCTGTTTCACCCTTTCAAACAACCCATACTTGTTTATTTATTTTTTAAATAACTTGTACTGTCATAAACACATATAACACTTGAAATGAGGCTGGTAGAGTCTGAGATCCAGCTTTTTTTTTCTTCTTTTTTTTCTTCCCATGATTCCCCTGAGCTTTGCAGGGACTGGCCTAGGGGTGAGTTTTATTGGGATGTTCCCTTGTGCAAAAATGGGCAAGTTTCTTAAATTTTTTTCCACTTGTAAAGAACCTTTCTTCCTGTGAATAATGGGCTCCAAATTATCTAAACATTGCCTTATAATCCACCCCAAATTGATGAGCTGTAGTTTCTTCTCACAGATGGCTGCTGATGTCTTTCCTATTTGGAGTCATGTTGACACCTTCCAGACCAGGAAACCACCAAAACCTTTTTGTTTGTTTGTTTGTTTGTTTGTTTTTGTTTGTTTTTGTTAAATAATGACACAGTATAACATGATATGTGTTATTGTTCGTCTGAGATTGTATTTACCTAATTTTAAGACCTGATGAGGACCTGATGATTTCTCCTCTTATAAAGTTCTGAAGGAGGATTTGTATAACTCTCAATAATTTGGTATGTTTTTCCTAAAACATACCTGCAAATAGTATCTAGGTCAGATTTGATGAGGATCTGATAGATAACTTTTTAATTAGTTATAATATGCAAAATAATAACTTTTGATGTTATATTTAGTAATCTACTATATCCCTTCGGGGATTAATACAATTATTGAACAGTTACTGAATTGAACTGAGGTGAATTGATAGTATTTTGGTCACATAGCAACTGGTATCCTGTGGGTGTCCCCCTCTTATCTGCGCTACACCCAACCACTGTGGTGACCACAGCGGTAACACATCTTATCTGAAATAACTATAAAGCCTTTATAATGCTAAGCAGCTGTTATCTGACTGTTGCACATTAGAACAGCCGATGTAAATAATAACTTTTGACCTTGAACAAGCGTGACCTTATTTTTAAAACTCTAAACATGTCACTGTTGTTCTTTCAGTGGAAATTATAAAATCATGTACAAATTGATTTATTTAGTCAGCATTAGTGACACAAGTACAGATTTTCTCACCATGTAAATCCAATTAATTAAAACAAAACCCTGAACTTGAAGAAAGTCTCACCTCCACTATCGGGAGGCTGCTGCTGCTGCAGTCTTTTGTTCACACAACCACATATTGCTATGATACTGGTTGTATTTGTTCCAGGAAATTAGATAAACACATAAATGTATGTTTTTTTTTGCTTTTTGCTTTCTAGACTGTTTTAATTGCATGTTGAGACCATTTTTAGAGACAGTTCAACTGCATTTAACATCAAATGGGTGATTTGAAAACATTTCCTTTTCTGTTATCCTCATCATATGTCTTCTGAATCTTCAGTAAGAAATAAAAAGTGATTAATGTGTGTTTGAAAAATGTTTCATGTTAGTGAGAGTAAATGGAAAGTTAATGGGGGCCTGTCCTCATTGTAACCAGATCATTTGGGGACAAAACTTCCTAAGTTGTCATATAAGCATAGCACCAATAGTAAGGAAATTAGTGTTTGGTAGATTGTTTCTTTATTGTAACAATGCTTCTTTGTAATAAATCTAATATTAATGAAAAGCCTGTTTATTTCCTTTTTAAATGGTTCCACATTTGTAAGGAATATTTGTGGGATGGGAAGCAGAGCTAAGTATGTGGGTTGTGGCCATGAAAAATTTGCCACATCTTCTTTGCCTATTTTGCTTTTGACACTTGTTTGGTGGATGATTGAAGTTTGAAGAAACAACACATTGGCAATTTAACAATATATCCATTTAACAGACCTGATGAGCCTCATTTTTCCAGTGAGGGAGACAGCATCCCACAGCATCACACTGACTTTCCCAAAAGATGTTACTCTCTTGGTGCAGGAATCAGCATAACGTTTTTAACGTCACTTTGACCCTACGATCCAACTGCTGTAGGCAAAAACAGGGGTACCAGAAGCTGAAAACAAGAGTTTACTGTAAAATAAGGTGTTTGGTATTGGCAGAGAAGATTTGGCTCATTTTTCATGGGCACATCCCACATACTCAGCTCTGCTTCTCATCCAACAAATGCATATGTCTGATGAATGTTTTATCATTTAAAAGGGAAATAAACAGGCTATCCAACGGTATAGAATGTATTGCCAAGAAACATTGTTACAACAAAGAAATAATCTACCAAACAGATTTTTCCTTCCTTTTTGTGCTAAGTTTATTTGTGTATAAGATAGTTAATTGTCATTTGAGCTTGACCCTTCAAACTATCAGTCCCTTTCTCAAACAAGAGAACATTTAGGTCCTCACAAAGCATAGTACAACTTTTGTTATGATAAGAATCAGCATAAGATTTCCTCAGAGATCTTATTCTGATCATAAGCTCTTCAAAGGGAAATATCTTCTCGTTCTGGCATAAACAATCACACTGTGCACAGATGACTGAAAGACACAAACACCTCTATATTGTCTACCCCTCTATTGCCTCAACATTTGTCAGGAAAAGTAGTTTGGCAAATGGTTCTGGGGAACACTGGTGCGACTGAAGCACATCTGGCAGCAGTGTTTTGAAGTCAAGAATAAACTAAACAGTCTGATTATGGGACTAACAATGAAATTAAGGTCAAATTATCATTAAAAAAATTCACTCAGTAAAGACGAATGCTACATGCTTTTCACAAATAAACACTTTAAAAAAAAAAAAAAGGTCAAAGTCGATCTGGGGCAGCTCATTGGCAGCGAAAACTCAATTATCAGTAGAGGGAATAAATTTATAGTTGCTATGTTTTGGACAACTGTTTAACTTGTATAATTTTTGGTATTATGTAAAATCTGTCTATATTTTTAATTTTACATTTACATATTTATCAGCAATACTGTTCAGGAAAAAAATGAAATATGAAAGGGTTGCATTAAAGCCTTTCGAAGCAGTTTTCCTAAATGTTATTTGTACCTAGTTATGGGTAGCCCCTGTCTGACAGCACTAGATGTGATTTTTCTCAGATCTTAAAAAGTTTTTCTGATTATAACTAGCCCATTCCAGGAGGGCTTAGCTTTTAATATCATTGATTTACCTATTTCCTAAGAGTTTAGTTCTTTCTTTTTGAGTCCAGCAGAGTGTGATGTTTCTTTAATCATTGCAAATATGCGCTGTGAAGCTCCAACATTTGTCTTCCACTTCAAAGTTTGTCCTCTGAATTAGAGCAGTCTTTGAAATGGTTGCCCACAACTGACCAACTGAAAGTCAAAGATACCATGTGTTATGTTAAGAGCAACATAGGTGTTTCTTAAAATAAGCCTTTTAACATAAGACAGTTTACAATTGAACATGGGGGGTGGTGTTTGCGTACATGCACATATGATGACTGGCTGTGGACCACAAGGCACTGGGCTGTGTGAGCGCCGTGCAAGTCAGCTGATATTTGTCTTATGACCAAAATCTTGTACTTTTCCCCCCTTTCTTTATCCACTACATTAGCACAACGACTACTGCTTGTCATGCTGAATATATCTGAGGAAAAAAATATTCATAGTTAAGATTTTTTTTTTTTTTTTTTTTAACAGTATTGGGTAAGAAGTTATTCTTATCTCCCATCTATTTGCAAGCCGAGGTTCTTTATTTCTCAGAATTTGAGCTGTATGTGACTAGTACTTATAACTTATTCTTGCCTCCCGTCATTTCTTGCCAGAAGCTCCAGGTGTTGGCCGAGGGGGCAGCCCCAGCAGGCGATCTGTCGGAGGAGGTGGATGAGGTTCAGAGCTGCAGCGTCAGACTCCCAGGGGAGGAGGAGGGCTACGACGCTGACAGTGAAAGCAACCCTGAGAACATGGCCAAGCAGGAAGAGGGTAGGTCCACACTCACTACCACACCACACATAAACGCACACTTGCTCTGTCCTGCTTACTAGCCACTGTCACATTTTCTTTCATCCATAAATGATGTCTTTCCACCACAGATTCATTTTTCAGCACTGAGGTTATTTAAGGATGCTGTAAATCAGTTCTACTTCACACACTTCGTCTTTTTACCAGTTGTTTTTGTTAGTGATAAATGTCAGCAGACTAATCTTGATGGATTACGAGGTCATTTGCTGGTCTCGATCTTTAAACCTGCCCATTTTAAGCCATGGGAAATCTTCAACTGATACTTAGGTCTGTTTAATTATTGCTTATTATTACGTTTCCTTGCATTTAAATAAGTAAGTTTCTTAAACGGAGCAGCATAGGGTGTTTTTATTTTATTTTATGCTGTCTTGCATTCATGTACAGGCTGGTTCATCGCTATCAAAAAAACAACATCCTCCTTTTGTGAACTGTGGAGGATATTTTGCAATACGAAGTGACTAGTTGTTATTGCATACGAATGACAAAGCAGAAAATGGCCTTGAGTCTCTTGTGTCAGTTCTGCCTCTCCTCTCTGGTCTTACAGGTTGAGGATGTGGCCTGATTACACTGTTTTTACTTTAATCCCCTCAGAATAGAGTCATTGTTGTACGTTTTACAACTCCAAGCAGCGAGACTGTGTTGCCTCATAAGCCGGATCTTGTGACTTCAAGTCCCAATCGGATGGAGATTCTAACTTCCTGGAAAACTAATATCATGGAAAATAAGGAATGCTTCATTTTGAATTCATAGTGCATAAAAGAACCAGTAAGCTCCAACCAAGAGAAATGGTTTTTATTCTCTCTGTTTCAGAATCATTTCTGAGATAAATTATTTGGAAGGAATTAGTTAGAGATCCCTGCTCTTGTAACATTTGAAAAATCTGATTTCATGAACTACATTTGAGTCCTTTTTAAACCAAGTGCATTTTTTAGATTGTCACTACTAACTTTAAAATCTGGCATTTGTCATTTTTCATCCTCATGTCCAGTGTCAGATCTTCTGTTTCCAGTTGGTGCGTTTTTTTCTTTTAACCACATTTCCATGGTGTCTTGTGTGTTTTTACTCTGTTACCAGCTTTTTACATTCAGTGACACGAAATTAATTGAGATGGTTTCATTTTTTGAGAAGCGAGAAATATGTGTGGTTGCTTGCTTTAATTTAGCCACAGAGCAAACATAAGCATCTCCAAAGCAGCAGGATTAATAGTGCTTTTGTGTCTTATAGTTTACACTTCATAGTTTAGACAAACTTTAACTGCCCTCAAAGGGAACAATTGCTTGGATCGACTGTTATAGTTATTAAAAGCAGTACGTATCTGCATGTGTGAGTGTCAGAGGGTAGTAAATTGTGTAGCCGTGAAGAGGGAAACGAGCAGGCTTCATTAATAAAAGGAGGTCCCAGCCATGTGGGATGTGAGTGCCTGTTGGGCTGCGCTCCTGTAAATCATGAGGGAACTCCCATGCTGCTCTGAGGCTGATCACAGCCCTGAAGCTAATTCATTATATTTTGAGCTGCCTCCAGCCGTGGGAGGATGGAGCTGAAGAAGGGAATAGCTGGATTATACATAAAGCAATTGAAGCAACACAAGCTGGCAAGACTGTGTGTATGTATGTGCTGGCGAGCCAGTTTAATATGTCCATGCCTATGTGCTGGTGTTTTGGTCCGTCTCTGATCTTTCCCTGCTGGCTGTGGTTGCTTTCTTAGGAGGGAAGGTGGAGTCAGCTTGGTTGCCTGAGTCTTCGGCGATGGCGGATGGGCCTGGGTGTGGCGTGCTGGTGTTCCCTGAGATCTGCACAATGGAGCTCCAGCTTCTTGCGTCTGGCTCCCCTGACCTGGAGGTTGTGAGGCATGTGTTTTACAGCTTGCTGGGCACGGTACATGCCAACCACCACAATGCCACCTTGCTCTATGAACAGGTCAGCCTGACCTCTTCTTTCTCTTTGTTTTAGTCTTATCTCCTCTCGTATTGGTCGCACTTTACTGCTGAGCTGTGGTATAAATATTAAAATTACCCCTTGTTCTGCTTTGTATAGGGAGGAGTTAAAACCATCCTACGTGGCTTTTACAGCATTCTCAGTCAAACAGACTCCTCCCTTACAGGTTGGTTCATCATGCTTATTTTTGTATTATCTGACATCAGATATTTTTCAAGAGTATCATCTTTGGGGAAAAATAGGCACAGTGTTCTTGAGCTTGTTTTTATTTCTTTTCTTGGGGTTTCAACTTGGCCTTTGGGCTTTAAAAAAATTATGTTTTGTATAGCTGCTTTTAGTAATTCTTTGAAATATCTGTACACAATTATTTTCCACTAGTTTCCCTAGATTAGAACAGGGATTATTTTTAGATTTATTAGATCATCTCTTGACCTGAGTCACTTGTTTGCAGGTCATGGTTGTGTTTTGGCCTTTGGTATTCGGGTGCACACCAGAGTGAATGAAAAGTGTAACCTGCTCTTTATTGGTCTATATTCAGATTGCCAGACTGTGCTTGTGGAGCTGCTTGTTGCCATGGTGAGCCAGCGAGTAACAGCGGAGGAACTGGCTCTGTTGATCCGACTCTTCCTGGAAAAGAACCCTCCTGCTGTAAATGGCAAAATTTCTTTGCTTACACTCATGTTGTAGATTCTTAGAGCTTGTTTTCTCAGACTGGATGTTTATTTTATTAACAGGAACAAGAATATCCTTCCTGCCGCACTCTTTTCTCACTTTGTGTTTCTTTAAAACGCATCAGCACATAAGGCTCCCTTTAGCTGCATTTATACTGCATACAATTAACACTAAAGTGTGCAGAACAGATGTGATGCTCCAACGTATCAGCACGTCTGTGTTTAACTTGAACCTGGCAGGAGACGTCATTATCACATTGTCTCGAAGTGATATTTTTTTGAAAGAAAGACTTATTTTTAACTATGTGAGATGGCACAATGATGGCACCAGAAGAAACAATGTGCTTTGTGTCATTGTTTGATTATGATGGTGGTTTTCTTTTAATTAATTAATTTGGACAGTTATCCTAACTTCTTATTTACATTGTTCCAGGATATTTTATTGAAGGGTGTCTTACAAATCATCAAAGCCAACATGAGTGTGGAGCCTCTTCACTTTCTGACCTTTCCAATAATCCTTGGGGCTTCAACGCCAGGGGGGTTGTCCCCCGGCTCCAGACAGAACTGTGCTGCCGGAGGGAAAAGTGTCGGGATGCTGTGGAAGGGCAAACTGTCTCCTGGTCGCAAGGAGGGTGATGCTGAGCACCGACCGAGCCACATCCATTCCTCTCCCTGGCACATCGCTCCTCTCCACTTGCCACTAGTAGGCCAGAACTGCTGGCCTCATATGGCCAGCGGCTTTAGTGCTTCAATGTGGCTTAGGCTGACGAAGCAGGAGGAGAAGGATGGGGACAGAGACAAGGGTGAGATTCTGATTTTTGAACAAGAATCTTTTGCATAATGTTAATAGATATTAAGGTGTTTTGAAACCCTCATCGTTTTCCAGAAGAAAGTAACCCTCCTTCAGCTGAGTTCCACAGTGGCTCACCTCAAGCTGCAACAAGATCAGTAGAGGAAGGCCTCACTCATATTCTGTCCATGGGCTCCAAGGCACTGATGCTTCAAGTGTGGTCAGACTTCTCTACAGGCTCTCTTGTATTCAGGTGAGATCCAGTTTACGCCACAGTTTGAAAATGTATATAAAGAACTGGTATTAATAATTTATGGGCCTTCTATTGAAATGTGGTGTTCTCACAGGATTTGTATAGACCCAAATGATGAGATAAAAGCAGGGCTGTTGGCGCAAGCAGACTCAGGTGATGGATTGTTCAAACGAGGGCAATGGCAGCATCTAAGCCTCACTTACAGCCAGCAGCCAGAGGGGAAGAAGAACATCCATGGCCGTGTGGTTGTGTGGGTGTGTGGCATCTGGTGAGAGAGCTTGGCAAAATATGTGTACAATTTGAAAAGGTTGTTCTGGTGAATTAATAAACATAAAATTAACTTTAAAAAACTCCCATTTTCTTTAGGAAATGTGAGGTTTCTTTAGACTACACCTTACCCAGAAAGTCCAGTTTATCATCTGACAGCAACAAAACCTTCTGCATGCTGGGCCACTGTGCGCCATCCTCCGAGGAGCTGACGAAGCAGGGTGGACGCTGGAGCATGGGCACTGTGCTTCTCTTCAACGGTAGAAGTCCTGTTATATCTTTCTGACTAAAATCATGTCTCCATAAGCTCTTAGACTTCAGATATCAGCCTTTATCATCTTACTCTGCATGCATGTACATCTGGCTTTAATATTTCATTTATCCATAAGACTGTGGAATTCCAAGATTTTAAAAAGACATGAAAAAAAAAGTCATGAAGATGTGACACAGCACTTCAAGGGTCTCACTATTTGTGAACTCTGTACATCTTTTTTTTCTGACTGAAATCATTCAGTCGTGCTCTTGAGTCAGAGTCAAATTTAGACTTCTTCTATTTACAACTTAAAGACACAGACAAATGACCAATAAACAGTGTATTTACCTCTGGCAGAATATATTCAGAACAATGTACAAGTTAAAACTGTTTTTCTCTTGTAATGTTTTCCTTCCTAATAGTTTGTTTGCCTGTTTTTATTAGGGGCAAGAATAGGTTCTGAGGAGGCCTTCTTCCTGTACTCCAGTGGGCCTGACCTCACATCGATCATGCCCTCCAAGTACGGCAAGCCTAGCGGCTCATTCTCCAAATTTGTCACTCAGGAAGGTCTGAAGTGTGAACATGTCAGAGAGATTCTGATGAAAAACAAAGTCCTAGACACAACTTCTTTGGTTGTAAGTTGTTTTTTTTTTACCATCACAACTCAGTATAATTCGTGTTTAGAAAAATAGCTGTTTTATTGTCTTTTTTCATCTCTTACACAGTTTGTGGATGTCTGATGTTATCTGATACTTGAATCTCTGATGCTAGTGTTCTGCTCGACGCATCAAACCGTCCTCTGTTTCATTTATTGCTTAATTTCATTGTATCTGAGCAATGTGCTATTCCTGTTAGCTGTGATAAACTGTATTGCGTAACAGGAAGTAGTATTTCATAAATGCAAAAGCCCTATTAAAGTTAAGCTGCAGCTATTTCAGTGGGACTGAAATTAGTTTTTCCTTCATTAAATACTAATGGCTTGATTGATGATGGTTGTGCTGATAAAAATGAAAAGCATGGACGAATTTAGCCATTCTCTCTAACTTCTCCTCATCTCTAACCCTGTCCAGCCAAGTCTGAATCTTTTGCAGTGGCTAGATAGAGTTTTTGATTAAAACATCAGGATTTAGAATTATTCTAATTACAATTTTAATTATAGGATATATTACAGGTTACTTAAAATAAAAATTGGAATGTATGCCTGAAAAGATGATTGAAAAGATGCTTTATATGTCTACACAGGAGAGCTTGGCAGTAGTGTATGCCCCCAGCAGTCCAAGAGTTTACACAATCTATGAGCCTGTAATCAGACTAAAAGGTCAGGCCAAGACCGTCATCACCCAGCGGCCCTTCAGCTCCAAAGAGGTGCAGAGTGTTTCCCTAGACCCCAACGCTCTCAGAGCTCTCCTCCCCACTGAAATCCAAAGCTTGCAGAGCGTCCTGCATAACATTGGAGGAACGGGAACCTTTGTCTTCCTTTTTGCACAGGTAGGATGATTCATATTTTTAGTGAATCTCTGCAGACAAAAGCCTCAGTGACCCTTTGTCTTAAAAAATAAAATATCAAGAAATATGGAAATTTCTTTCTTGTGTCCCTCATATTTTATAATGGTGATGCATTATGCTTACTCTGTTGGAGGATAGTTATTTTAGATAAAGAATATAAACATTTCTGAGCAGAAAGCTAAGCTAAATCACAAAGGTGTATCTTTTTGAATTCATTATCTCCCAGGTATCTTTTGATACTGCACTTACAAAGTTATTAATCTCATTCTGAAAGAGTAATTTTACAGCCTGCTAGTTTTGTCATGTGCGAAAATTACCAGTAGAAATTAATTTCTCAGTTATCATAGAAATTGTTTTCTTTTTTTTCTGTTCATGTGTCCCTGATCTCTGGGGGTCCCTGGGTGTCCAGACGGTGGAGCTGAGTGACTGTGAGAAGACCCAGGCTCTAGCTCTACAAGTCCTGCTCTCTCTGTGCAAATTTAACCAGCACCGCATCCATGAAATGGATTGTTACCACGGTTACTCTATGATTCATCAGGTCCTTATCAAGTCCAAATGCATCGTAGGATATCATATGCTGAAAGTGAGTCACACCTCAAACTCTTTGGTCTTTTCACCCCCTGCAGCTTCTGCTATAGGAACTGATCTGTGAAGTAAAGAAATATTCACCATTACTTTTTTTTATTATTTCATTTTCCTCTCATGGATGTTATCCATCCTGACATGGTGCTGCCTCTCTGAGCCAGCGTCGATGACCCTGCTGTTATTTGACACTCTGACTATGACTGTAATAGAGTTGTGTGATGGCTGGGTGCTGAAATGGATTCTGTCTGATTTGATGAAACACTGAACTGCTGCAGACTCACGCAGCACCTCTCATTGCTTCTTTCACTGTAGACTTCCATATCCTGTACTCCTATATGAAAAAGCAACATGCTGCGGCAACTTTTTTTTTTCTCCCCATTTAAAGGTTTTTAATTCATGTTATATACAGTATGACATCTTTCTTCTGTTTCTCTCCAGAGAACTTCTCCATTGTTAACCTTTAAGTAGATTGTGACATCCAGTTAGCTGTGTGTAATACTGCAAGCTTCTATTTTACCTCTCGTTGCCAGTCATAAAGGACTTAAGATTTATGACTACTGCAGTGAAGCCTGCCTCAAATGATAGACTGTGATCAATACAGACAAGTCTGCTCTGAGATAAATGACATCCATTTTGGTGGATTTATAAGCTTTGCAGCAGTTTGATTGAGAATTCATTGATTTTTCTTCCTCCTTTATCAATAGGGATTATCATTACATTTAGGTATATACCTGTTTTAGGTAAAGAGCACCTTGTGTATTGTTATGGAAATTACTATAAAGTGACTGTATTTCTGCCACATTCTGTCATTTTAGACGTTACTTGATGGTTGCTGCAGTGGACCCATCCTCTTCCTGGGGGACGATGGACAGTTCCGACTGGACACTGAGTCGGTGGCTGTGGTACAGGATATAAGGCTTCTCTCAGACATTCTGCTGGACTGGAAGATCTGGGCCAAGGCTGAGGTAAACACTTACAGTATATTGGCTTTCAGTCATTGTGATTCCTGACCTGTCTTGCATGCACTGCTGTTTTGAAGACATTCCACAAATCCTCAGTGATGTTTAGTTCACAATACCGTGTGGGTTCAGACAAAAACTTCAGTTTGGACCTTTTGAGATCGTCTCCTGTGGATTTTGAAGTGTGGTATTTGCTGTATTTTACTGAACCAATTCTTCCCTTTGCAAGTAAATGATCCCTATGTATATTAATCCCAGTATATGACCACATATAGAGAAAAAGTTTTATTTTGACTTCATCAGTCAACACAGCATGTTTCCAAAATGCTTGTTTAGATGTTCATTTTTACATTCTCAGTGTTCCACTCTTTTTCCATTTAATATTTAGCATTGAGCAAAAGTAAACACCAAAGTAAAACATGTCTAGCAGCACAAGCGGTGTTAGAAATGGTCAGAGCGTCCTCTCAAATGTTACTCAGAAATGTACAGTTTCAGTTTCAGAGCACTAGGAACTTTTTTCTGAAATAAAATTATTATATTTATACATTAAAAAAAAATCAAGGACAAGATCTGCATAGACTTCTTTACTTATTAGACAATCATATTTAAAGTTGCTGCTGCCAATGTCACATGCGCAAGATTTAAAAGGAGTAGTGACATAATAAATGTCATGATGACCCTTAGTGCTCTACCCATCCTCAGACTTGAATATACAGTTAAAAAAAAAAAAAAAATTGTAACCACAGAGTAACTTCAGTGACTGTCATTATGTCTGGTTGCTTGAAAGCTTTAATTTCGTAGCATTTATTCCAAATGAAGAACAAAAAGCCTCAAACATTATCATCTTTATCATGTTTTTAAAGGTTTAGATGAATATTTGCTTTGATTTGACTTAATGACAAACTTAAAGGTTTGAGAGGAAGCAGAAATGTCCCACCATCTAATGATCATTTAAGATGTCTACCTCGGTATAAATGATTGACTTTTTGTGTTGTACTTGTTAGTGTGGTGTGTGGGAAACACTGCTCGCTGCATTAGAGATCCTCATCAGGGTGCACCACCCCCATCAGGTCTTCAACATCCGTCAGTTCCTCAATGCTGAAGTGGTGCATCGCTTCCTGCTTACATGCCAGGTGTTACAGGTAGCCCACTATTCAGCAAGGTGTTGAGATAACTGTCCTCGTTTCATAGACTGCTACTAAGAACAATGTTTTTTCTTAAGGAGCACCGGGACGAGCATCTGACTGCCATCCCTCAGGAAGTGTGTCTGTCCTTCATTAAAATCATCCAAGAAGTACTCGGGTCTCCTCCAGACTTGGATCTGCTAAAGCTAATCTGTAACTTCCTGCTGGCTGTTCATCCACCGACCAACACCTACGTCTGTCACACTCCATCCAGCTTTTACTTCTCACTACATATAGGTGAGGAAGCGGTGCATCTGAACAAAGCAACTCTGTATCAAAGTACCATTACTTTAATGTACTGAGCTCTTTTCTTGCCTCTTTGTCAGATGGGAAGCTGTACCAGGAGAAGGTACAGTCCATTATGTACTTGAGACACTCCAACAGTGGAGGAAAGTCTGCCAGCAGCTCTGTGGTGTCACTGTCCCCGACTGTTTTCACTGACGCTCCCCACGAAGGTACATCTGCTTCAGCGACGTAACACTGACCTTAATGTGCTCCCAGCAGAGAACACTGGAGATAATTAAACACAAATCTTAGGCTTGTTGCTGAGATTGACATTATAAATGGAGAGATCAGCGATATTTTTACGATGCATCTTACAAATGAGTTTACTTATTCACTGGCTTGATATTCTTTCTGAGCAGAATTGCTGTCACACAGGTTCATTCTAAGTACCTAATGTAAACATCAGCATGTCTGCAAAAAAGCTGATGGTTGTGTATAAGGGTGCAAGTGTTTGTTGAACTTTCTCCACCATAGTGTGTTTAAAGCTGTACCAATCTGTAGCTCTAATAGAGCCTCTGCTGTCAGTGTTTGTATGTCTTTCTAGCCATTTAATATGAGAGCAGTTGTTTGCAGGTTCTTTTCTTTAAACTTCTTTATTGTTTGAAATTGTTTTTTCAATTCAAGATCCATGTAACAAAACATTGTGAAATGTTTGTAAAAGTACAAAACATCTTACTTCTGAACCAGCCTTGTAAAAATGTAATATGGACTCGTATCATATTGCTTTCTGAAGTTTAAAAGTGTGTTATTTCTGAATTGTTTTGATGCTTTTTTTTTTGTTTTTGATGCTTTCTTAAGGTCATCCTTCCCCTGATCATGGAGGTGATGATCAGTCATTACGGCCTCCTAGTCTGGCTCCATCCCCCTATACCTCACCGCTGCTGACGCCTCGACTTGGACATGGCAGCTCAAATGAACCGGGTGAAGGAGATGGCGTCTCCCTAAACTCCCTGCAAACTCTCGGTAGCACAGAGACGCTCAAGAAGGCTGGAGGTGATGAGCAGCTCCTGAGCAGCTGTGAATCCGCCAAGACGATCTGTGACTCCAAAGAGGCGGGTGAGGGCACTGCTCCGCGCACTCCATCCATCAGTGTGGAGGAGGAGCG
>JAOWBL010000007.1:15378440-15396254 GCA_028564865.1 Zenarchopterus dispar | reverse complement strand
AAAAGAAAGAAAAAAACAGCAGAGGAAATGTGATAATGAGCTTTGTGACAGAATTGAATATTATTTCCCTGTTTCTACCTTTAAGCTATGCATAAGTTAATATCATGGTCTTACTTTGCTTAAATGTGTTTTTGGACATCCCCAGGCTGGATTTTATTGGTCTTCATGGACGTTGGGGGCGTGGGGGTGTCAGTGGTCATGTTGTTTGGTTCCTTTTTGTTGTATATATGTGCGTGTGAGTATGTATGAACAAAGCAAACAATAAGTATATTATATAAATATAAATATTTGAAGAAATGTTACTACATCCTGTTGTTGGGTCCTTTTCTTTGTGTGTGGGGGAGAAAGGTGCGTTCAGGGACATTTGGAAATAAAAAGAAACCTAGTTGTTGAAGCATAATTGACTACATTAGATCCGGGGCATGAACGGAAAAAGAATAATTTTGATCAAAATTAAAGAAATGTAATCGGCGTGGGTTCCTCAGCTGAAGATGAGGCCCGTCCGCTGCGATGGAGGGGTGAGGGGGGGACCCAGTGATGTCAAAGCTGATGTAAAAATAAAATGGGGAAGCCTGCAGATTTCAGTTGTCTTCTGTAGCAGAAAATTATAAGAAAGGGAGAAAAAAAACAAAAACCAACTACAGATTTCCCACTGAGCGCGGAGTCGGCGTCGGCGCGTTTAAGACCTCGCCGTGGAGCGCGTCGTGGCTCTCCGCTGCTGCTGCAGCTCCCGGTTCAATGATCGAGCGCTCCCCGTCCCACAGCCCGCATCTCGTCGTCACTCAGAGGTTTCCCCCTCCTGCTGCATGCGTAACATCTCTCCAGGTCCAGCCGCGGTGCTCACCGAGACCTCATCTTCCTGCGCGGAATACGCACGACTCCCGCTGAGGCCACGTTACCACGCCGGGATTTTCCCGATCGGGTTCGGTCCAGAACCAGAAGCGAGGCTGGGATTTCCTCTTATCGTTTCATATTTGACAGATCCTCTCTTTTATTTCTGGATTTATTTATTTATTTATTTCCTTCCCCGTGTGTGAGAGCTTGCGTGTGTGTTGGGTGGAGTCAACCCGGAATTCTCCAAATTGGAAAACCGCTGGTACATTTCAGGTAGGTCGGCTGGAGTCCATTATATGCGCACACGGCCACGCAACGCCGTCCGGAGCCTCTAGATGCTTTAAATGCACTTCCAGTCATTTCATTTTTGCACGATGCTGTGCGCGTTTGCTGTTTTCTGCTCTGATGTGGGCCGCAGCTCGCGTTGTGTCCACAATTCCATCTCCTTAGAAATAAGAGTGGCCCGTCTTTGACAGATCTACCTCAACGATTAGCTTTGTTTCATTTGGGTAAAACGACACGGAGGCGGGCAGAGCCCCAAATGAAGCCGGGCAGAGCCCGTGGGTGGACGGATCGAAGGGAAACCTGAATGGAAAAGGCCTGATAGCTTCCTGCGAGGGGATGATTAAAAGCTAGGAATTGGTTTCAGGGCCATGAAGGGTGCATAGCACAATGAAACCACCATCTGCATCCCCCTTTACCAAACATCTGCTTTATAATATCCGTTTGAGATTATTTTCTCTCTTTTTTTTTTTTAAATTCTATTTGAGGCGATGGAAATGAAAGAAGAGGATCGAGTTGAGATGAATGGACCGAGCAGCACCCCACCTCAGAGAGATGTCTCCATGCACATTGTTATAAAACACATCTGTGGTCAGGTGCTACCTCTCTCTGCTGAGACTGCTAAACTGAGCCAGTTCAAGAGTGAGAGAGGAGGGTGGGGTGGGGGGTCAAAGGGGTCGTAAATGAGAGCGAGATGTAGTCATTACCTGGACTGATCTGCAAGGATGGCAGTGAAGCAGAGTCCACAGCTGCACTCCTGCTCATTTTTTTAGGAGAAAGTTAAGCAGAAGGAGTCGAGGAGTGGACAGATCTGCTCCTGTCTGAAGTCCCCCGGTGGGTGGAGGAAAGTTGCAGGGCTGAGTGCTCTGGAAGGGTCCCCAGACCCCCAGTTTAATTTGTCTTCAGAAGTGCACTTCAGAAAAGCACACAAGTGCTGTTTGTGTGTGTGATCCCTGTCACTCCCGGCCAGCTGCTGCACACAATTAGACAGGAAAGAGAGAGGACAACTGTCCTGCATGAGCAGTGACTCAAAGATGCCTTCAAAGCTCTTTGGCTCTTTATTCAGACAAAATGAAGCAGTGCAGAATTTGTCCTATCAATGAGAAGTGACTTGTGGTGGAGAATAGCTGCTCCAGAGGTGGGGCAGACATCGCCGGGGTGTAGCTGCCCTCTTTGTGAATTTGACGTGACGTTCACTGACTCTTTCTGCTTCTGCGTGGCGTCGCAGGATCACCATGAAGGACGGCATCGCCAACAACAGCACGGCAAGCATCTCCCAAGCCAGGAAAGCTGTGGAGCAGCTGAAGATGGAGGCCTGCATGGACAGGATAAAGGTAGGGGGCTTTTCTTCTTCCCTGGGTTTGAAGCATCCAGGCGGAGACGCATTTTGTTTCTCTAGAAATCACCTGATTGTAAAACCGAGAACATCACGCTGAAATGTTTGCTCTAAGACGTCATACACCGAGTCTGCAGTGCCATAAAAGACGTAATGTTTGTTGACGGTCATCAGCGTACAGTACATCCTTCTCCATTGTCCAAACAAAATAATCTAGCGCTTTCTGAGGATTGGCAGCGTCACGCTGTGAAGAACTTCATCGGTTCTTTGGATTTAGATCCAGACCACGATTGGGTTCACCAGGCAGAAATATCTAGATCTGGTGAATCTCATGTTGCACAGTGTTTCAGCCTTAAATGAATGAAATGAAGGGAAATAATGGTACTTTTCTATCTGTAGTTATCCTTTGGGGTTTAAATCATTATTTTCAATTGGTCCAATAATTAGAGAGACGTTTTAACTGGCAATCACAATGTCACAGCTATACAACTGCAGCAATTTTAGGTGTCAAAAGTGTTTGGTTTTGCTACTAAACAGGCTGATTATTTGTTGCTTGGGGTGGGACATCTGCAAACCGTATCAAAGGTTCCCAACCCAGTTTCTTACTCACTGATGGACCAAGGATAAGATAAGATGCACACCGTCAAGTTTTAGTTATCGGATGGAAAGCTTTAATGTGCAGAGCTGTCAGTTTTGGTCTTCTCTTCAGCCCAGTTTAGACGAAATGAAGCAACAATTTCTAAGACCATAATGTTTTCCAAAATAACTGGAGCATGGTTGTAGATCCGCAGCTGGGATTACTCTCATCGATGGGCACGTCAAGATTTTTCAGTCAGGTGCTTCGCTCTCAGCAGGCGGCAGAGCAGAGGCTCATGTAGATTCTTGTCCAAATCAGAGAGAACTGTCCATCTCATCATCAGGCTCTCATATTTCAGCCTCAAAACTAATGCTGATGCACTTCAGAGCTTCATCTCGCTACACGAGGCCTTTTTCCCCCCCCTGTCGCATGACAACATGGTGCCATGTCAATACAAGTTCTTTTTTGCCTTCAAAGTTGGAAAATCTGAGTTTGAAGTCTGACGTTTCAACTGGAAAAGCTGCTGAGGATAGCTGAGGTTTCTCCTGGTGAAGTCTGAGAAGCCTCACCTTCTCCTTCAACGTGGTTGCTACGGACATGAACAGAACAAATCTTGCTCATTTTACTGTTTCGTGCGGTTCTGTCTTATTTTATCCATGTTGCTGCATGGCTTGAAAGTGTTAAATGCTGCGTACAGTGTTGTGAATTTAAAATAGTCAACAATGGACTGCAACAGCTAGTCTGACGCTTGAAAAGGTGTTTTTTTTTTTTTTTTTTTGGTCTGATCTTGTACCTGGAACATGATGAGCTTGGGTGTGCCGTCGTTCCAGTTTCAAATTTACCGATACACCAAAGAGAACAGGAGCATTTAAATAATGTTTTCAGCTTTATGTGAGTCCTAACGCCTGCTACCTCCAGCAGAAGTGTTTTAAGGAAAGATTAAATTTTTAGAGATGAATAAAAATTCAGTTTTCTCATCAAACTACACTCTTTAACTTTAAATCCCTGCTTCCTCTTTGTGGCTGAAATTGTCTCAGCGCTTTAAAACATTATTACAGTATATCAGGATGGTGTGAGAAAAGAGGATGTAGAGGATAGGGTCTGATGGACACGGATGACCCCCTGAAGGGAGCAGCCAAAAGGAAAAGAAGATCAGGATTTTGGTTATTTTAAAAATGCTGCTCCTTGACGTTTTTCATGAACAACTTCTTGTCCAACTTTAACGGCCGTGACATAATCTTTGTTGATAAGCGCCTCATGTGCTCGGGGAATCGTTGCCCCGCAGCCTCAAGGCTACATCTTTAGTATTTGTGATGGGGCAGTACAACATCACCCCTGTTCAACATAACAACATATAACCCGAAAAACCTTTTTTTTTTTAAAAAAAAAAAAAAGCAAGGCGATAACATCTAACATCCACTCAAGGTTTGGAAGGCTCCAGTTGTTTTTTTTTGTTTCTTCTTTTTCTTGTTTTTTCCTTTCAGCTGCTCCACAGTAAGTCATCCATCTCTGTCTCCATCTAACCCTATCCTCTGCATCCTCCACTCTCGCACCAGCCAATGTTCCCCTTCACTACGCCCATATATCTCCTCTTTGGTCTTCCTTGAGGCCTCCTGCCTGGCAGTTCCCACATTAACATTATTTTCCCAATAAATTCACTGTCCCTCCTCTGCACATGTCCAAACCATCTCAGTCTGGCCTCTCTGACTTTATCTCCAAAACATCTAACATGTGCCGTCCCTCTGATGTACTCGTTCCCATATCCTTATCACTCCCAAAGAGAGCCTCAACATTGTTGTTTGATAGTTTGTTTATTTTTAGACTTCTATTTTCTATGTTACCTTCCAACTGGAAGGTCACTGGTTCGATCCCCGGCTCCATCACATGAACCAGGAAGGGCAAAGTTTTAATGGTGTCGGTTACGAGCCTGGATGATGGTCGTAGTCCTCACAAGTCTCTTCGTTAGCAATAATAATGTTCAGAGAAAAACTAAATACAACACATTCGGAAAGGAGGGATCATCTTAGGCAGCAGTCGATGAGGCCATGGGCAGTCCAAATGTTACATTATGTAAGAGTTTATGCATGAAATATAAAGCGGGTGTATTATTTTCTCAGCAGCTGCCGAGCGACTGATAAACAAACATCTGTTTATCAGCAGTTCATCAGTTATTGGGATCCACGCAGTTATTTAACATTACGCAAACGAAGAGAAGAGCTACTGACAAAGAATGGGGTTAGAAATAAAAGCAGAGGGACGCGGAGGGGAAACAGACGGCCGGCCACGTCTGGTGATCCCTTAAATTTAATTAAGGGATCTGACGAGGGAGAGAACGTATCAGTGACAAGAGCAGTCTCTGTGCTGCCGATTGAGGGATCACCACTTTCTCATTAATTGCTCAATCAGCCAAAGGAATGTGATCCGAGATAATTAGAAGGGCTCTCCCTCCATCATGGGGCTGCAGTGTAATTACAATCAGTCTGGGCCTAATGACACACAATGTGCAGTACCGCCTTTTGTCCTGTGGGGCTCCTGTTTTCTGCAGAAACCCTTTCTGCAGTTGTTGTGATTATTGCATTTATTTTGACTGGAAAAATAATTAGGCAGTTTACTCATTCTGCAAGAGAAGTTTTTTTTCATGCAGGTTTGGTGCAGGTTTGGTTATTGTGCTTTGTGCCTCAGCTAGGTCAGAAAGGAGGCGTGTGGTTGTTATATTTCACCTTTTTTAGTGACAATGATCCTTTGAAACGGTTTTCTGTCAGTTTAATCAGAGTTTGTCCCTGTATACTGATAGTGGGAGTCCTCGTTATTCTCTCCATCTTCCAGGAACTCCAAAAATATCCTTTTGGGAGTATTGAGTCATGGGTGACTTAAATACTTACATCAGCGGCACAGGAATCACCAAACGAATCCACAAAGTGGCAAAGCTGGTGTAACGTAAATACAAGGATATAAAAAACATCAGCAGAAACTCAACCAAGGAGAACTAAAGATGTGTGGTGTTTAGAGTTTCTCAATAAGCTTTTCTTGTAGTTTAACTCATTGCAGAGGTGACGTACTGGTTACAAAGGTTTACGTGCTTTTTTAAAATATGCAGAAGATGCGGCAGGGTGGGATTGACTTGGTGAAATAACCAACACGTTTGTTGAAAAAATCTCATTTGGGTGGCTCCAAAATCTTCATTTGCTGTCCTGCATTCAGAGATGTGCACGTTGCCCATGATGTGCACTAATGCATCCCATGTTGTGTGTAAATATATATATATATATATATTTTTTTTAAGCTCTGTTCATTAATCAAAGATTTGCACAAAAGATTCAGATGTTTCAGATTTCCATCTAGTTTTTTATTTTTCTTGCATTAGAGTTTTTATTTTTATCAAAGTTAGTAGAATAACTGATGTCTGACCCTCTGTGACGTTACCAGCCGGTTTGTGAAATCCCATTTTGAGTTCTCAGGTCAGCATGTTTTCTCTTCTGGAGCAAAAAGTGTCTGTATTTAAACTAAAGGTATAAAAATGTCTTTCTGTGAGAACATGTTTGTACTCGGTTGTCCAGTTCTTTGTATCAGGTCCGCCGGTGTACCGGTCAGAGGGACTTTTATGTCAGGAGAGAAGTCATTGTTTTCGTAGCCAGTGATGTTTCTGAGTCGGTGTCTAACAGCTATGCATCTTCACATCAGACAAACAAATGCTTCGTCCATCATTTACATAATTTCTGGTTTGAAATTGCATTTACAGATAAAGTAGATGAGTCCTGTTAACGGACAATAGTTTGAGGTTTTTTTTTTCAGGAGTGTTACTGGCTTGATGCGTTTATATTTGATTAAAAACAGACCCATGTCTGTTCCTAATCTGCCCCTGCCATGGCCAAAAGATGAAGGCAGATCATTATGGTTTTCAGCATTGTACAGAAACGTCTCTGGATTTCCTTTTTTAATTATGTAATGTGCTGCAAATGATAAAATTCCCAACATTTCTGAGAAAATTATCTTAAAATTGAACTATTTGTCCTCACAGTCACACAGTGACAAATCTAACCTGAAAGACTCTCAGGGATTCTTTTTTTATACACATTATTCTACTAACTTTGCAAATTTTTCACATTTTATTTAAACTTCAACTTTAGCTAAAGAGTAGAGATACGGTGGGAAACATTGTTATGTAGTTCTGATTTAAATGGGATTTTTACATTTTGACGGGATCATTTCAGAGTAATTCAAAACCAGTGAATGTCAGAATGACGCAGACTAAACCAACTAAGTATAATTTGTGAAAAGTATGATTTATGTTATGAGTTTGTTTCTGTCCAGCTTTCATCTTAAGTGTATGAGATGGAAATGATTTTTCCTCGGGGAATAAATCATTTTGATTTCGGTAATAGCCTGACCTTCTTTCCACATTAACAGTGTTATTTTGAGTAAAACGTTTCAGTCACTGTGAGATATTTAGATTAAGCCATTTTCTGTGTATTTACAGCTGAATGGTAACAACTTTAATGATTCCTGACTTCTCTTCACATCACATTTTTTTTATTTGATCAGTGTTGTTTTTGTTAAATGACGTACACTTCCTAAACGTGTCCTACACTGTAGATCATCAGCCTCGACTTGAATCGTGTTTTGTGGCAGTCAATCAAATGTTCACCTGCCTCCTGATGCAGAGTAACGTTTACACCAAAGTAAAGCAGTGAACATGTTAAATGTCACATCTGCTTAATGTCATTGTGGTGCCGTTACATTTATATATAACTGGAGCTGTTAAAGTTAAAACAAATTCGGTTTAATCCAACTATTTACTTATTTATTTTTATGTGAGAGTAACCGCACAAGTTTTAGGAAATATGACCCCCAAAACTACAGCCTGTAGTTGTAGTTTGGACGTAGTTTGGACGAACAAGAAGACGTGCAGCTGTAAAAGATGCATGAACGATTAAATGTATTTCTTAATATAAATTTACTCTGTGGTTTAAAAAAAAAAAAAAAAAAACCTCCACAGAGTTGTCATATATGTGAAATTAAACAATACATAGGTGTGTGTGTGTGTGTGTGTGTGTGTGTGTGTGTGTGTGTGTGTGTGTGTTACACAAAGGGGGTGACGGTGGCCTTTTATTTCTGTTTTTTTCTTTTTCTTTTTCAGACACCATGTCTAAGCTTATCAGTTAAAGCTTGTGCTGCTTTGAGAACATGTCCTGTAACACTTTTATACATTTTGTATGAAAATGCCTCTAATCCAGCTCTGAGGAGGGTAGTAAAGGTGGGCACTCTCTGTTGGTTTGATCATGTCAATAAGTCCCACAGAAAGCCCAAACTTGGTTATTTAGCTAAAGTTGCATGTAGCTCATCACGTTATCAAACGTCAATCTGCCTCAGAAAATAGTCCCAAATACTTTGCGTAGCATTTTCTTTTAATTATAAAGTTTCAATGAGTGACTGACCTTTTTTATCTGACAGACAGCATAAAGAAAACAAGTCCAATGACTCGTGTCCACAATCACTTATGTGTTTTCTTTGTTCATTGCCACATTGTAGAAATAATTGTTTCATAATCCATCTATCTAAGATGAAAGCTGTATGGCAGCATGATGGATTTGTGTGCTGTTTTTCTCTGTGAGAGCAGCAGTGGGTGAGGTGAAGTGGCAGGCACGAGATCAGATGGTTTGGTCGTAAAAGTGGATCCCAGAGCCCTCGCCGTCCCTCCGTTGCAGCTGCTCCTCTGCTCTCCATTTGCTGCCTCCCCTCCTGTAATCTGCCACTCAGTTCCCAAGCAGCAGCTTGCGTGCACATGCAGTCTGACTGTACTGTACATTTTTTTAGCGACTATTTAAAAAAATAAAACTAAACAATACGCACCTTCCTACCTTTTTAGTGGAAGTAGTTGGCTGTTCGTCTCACCCTTCTTTCACCCGAGGCGGTCAGAGTCTCCGCCTCTGCACCTGTCAGTCACATCAGTGAGACGTGTTGTCCTCCGTTCCCGAGGCTGGAGTTCCAGACATGACTGCAGTCGCCATCAGGCGTCCTGAAAATACCGCATGCTTTTTTTTAAAATTATGAAAACAAGAAAAGGAAACTTGTGCTACACTCGCTCGGGTCTTATCTGTGCGAACTTCAGCGCTCTGTTCATCATTCCCACCTGTTCTCATGATAAACAAAACCAAACAAACAAAACACTAACTTCAGCACGGATTCCTCTACAAGAATGTACAGAGGGTCATGTCTGTAAAACAAACACGAATGCAGATTCATCGGTGACTGAGGAGTCCAGCTCGGATGGCAGAGCTGGGTTGTAGTCCCTCAGTTTGGGCTCACTGTAGCCTTCATTAAAATCTGCTCTGTCTCTTAATACTTATGCATGAACCTGGCTAGAAATTAGTTAAGGTCATACTCAACCTAAGGGAGTCATTCCCCACATTTGTGTGGCACATAATGGGATTCGTGAGTAGATTATAAAACGAGCCAACCGTGCATATACCCCGGGGGCCCAAGAAGTCAAGGAGGGCTCTGATCTTGTCCCAGAAATGTCCCTGAAAGACGCACAAAACAGTTTTAATGAAGCACAAAAGTACAGTGACCGCAAAGAGGCAAAATTTCAATAACTTCTCAAATATAACGATCCTCGCTCTTATCCGTACGAGACGCAGAGCTAGAAGAGACCCAAAACCTTGAAAACAACCCCAAAGACATACTCATTATCAAATGATGGTTGCAAACCAACCAAAAACAACCGCACAGTGACCAAACTGGTGCATAAAACAGAGAGTGGTTTTTAAATTATACAAAACATCTACACAGCTGGAAACATGTGTCACGGTGTCACAGTCCATCTCAAATAAATGACCGGCGGCTGCCTTGCTTCCTGACATTTTTGGCCAATCAGAGCAGAGAGGGGTTGTTGTGGGGGGGGGTTTAGGGTGAAGCTGGTGCTGATGATACGAGCTGTTTCACACACTTTCCTTAAGAAAAGCAAGAAGATGATTAATCTCACAAAATCATGTCTTTATATTTTAATTTTGCTACTTCAAGGTTGTTGTTTTTCTACCAGTATTCGTGCAACAGTCGAGAGATTTTAAAATGGAGAAGTGTAACAAAGTCTTCAGGCCGTGCTTTAACTTCCTCACCTCAGTTATGAGTCTTAAAAGGAAGATTTTAGATGGCTGAAGAAACAGTTCTCATGAATACATATAAAGAGAGGTTCAAATTAAGTTGGAAATAAAAGGATGATTTAGGTGCAAAAAAAAAATCATGTCTGTGGTCTTAATTCCTGACATACATTTTAAATGTTTGACTTTAAAGACGAACATCTGCTCACCTTTGGGATTCCCTGTCCTTCGTCTCCATCTTCCAGGTGTCCAAAGCAGCTGCAGACCTGATGGCATACTGCGACGCCCACATACGCGAGGACCCCCTCATCGTTCCCGTTCCGGCCTCCGAGAACCCGTTCCGGGAGAAGAAGTTCTTCTGCACCATCCTCTGATGACCCGCTGGTAGAGCCGTGTGGGTGCAGGCATGGCGTTGCCTGGCTTCTCTGTCTTCACCACACCTGAAGCTTCTGGCCATAGGCGTTGAGTTGAGTTTTTCCAGGTGGACACTCTGTTGTTGGTCAGCTCTGTCCCGGTGGCTGAAGGCTTTGAGGGAGTCAGCTACCAAACTGGCAACCCAGTGAGCGTATCATGTCTTGTTAAATAGGTTTGTTATTGCTTTGTTATTAGAGAACAGCCTTGCTCAGTGCTTAATGAGATGAGAGATGTTTTTTTTTTCTTTTATTGTGCTAGATCTTAACTTGCCTCAGGAAACAGAAATTTGCCCAGTGTCTAAAACATTTATTCCACTTACCTTTATAAAAAGCGCTCTTTCTTGTTGTACAGTATATCAAGCTTTATTTAATTTTTTTTCGTTTCAGTGCAGAGTTTTGGCTATTTGTAGCATCGCTTACTGAAAGTATCACTAAAATTTGACACTTCCCTCTGAAGTGGTTTCTGTTTTAATTTTCCTGCAGAGTCACCAAAATTGAACCTGCTTGTTTCAGTGCTGCAGTGCAGTAAGAACGCGATTAAAGCACAGAAACAGGATCTTTTGTCTCACATGCTAAATAACTACAGTTGCATTTAGAAAGGGAAGGACGAGGCTGCACGTCGTTTATGCGGCGAGTAGTGTCTCCGGCAGCCAGAGGACTTCATGGTCATCCCAACAACCAACCTAAGAGTCAAAAAAGATTTGGGTATCTTTCTCAGAACTGCTCCTTGGATTCTCATTTACTGCATTCGCTTTAAATCCGAAACACTCGGCTTCAGCTGATCCGGCAGCTCCCATCTGGATGGAGTCGGAGCGTGTTTCCCTGTTCGTTTCCTAAACTTTCTCGTTTGTTTTCTGGGCGTGTTTCCTGAGCCTGGTTCTTTTTGCCTGTCCTAGAGTGAATGGCGAGGCCTTTGACATTAATGCCAAAGCAAAGGCCTGCATGTTTCTCTGCTCCTTTTCGATAGCTGCTCCTCCGTTTCTGAGGGACTCTCAGTCTTTTAGGGTGTACAGTATGTTCCAGTGCCAATTTCTGTCTGAGCGGTGTGGTCCTCGCACTGCGGTCCCGCAGCCTTCTTTTCTTTTCGTTTGTTTTGGAAGATAAAGCACACTGTTGAAACCTTTCCTTTACCTGATAGTTGACTAGCGTTTGCTCATTTTTACGATGAATTGTTATGATCGTTATGAATATTGTTATTATCAGTAGTAATATTGAATATTTGTTGCACAGCACTGAAAGCTACATGACGTGTAGTGCTTCTAAGCTTGTATTATACTTAGAAAAAAACATTTATAAATCATGCAATTCTTGTTACTATCTAAGTATTTTTTAAAAACAACGGTAAGGGTCGTTTACATCCCTTTGGTGGTTCAGGCTTTTTGCATCATATTCTCTGTAAAACCAAGAGAGGTTTCCTCCCTCCTGATACTTGAACATCCATCGCTTTCAGAATCGGACGCTCGATACCAGACTGTCAAAACACAAACAACTGCACAGTCAAATTTATTTCCAGGATAAAAATTCTCTTTGTTTCCTCGCAGAGAACCTGAGACTGACCTCAGGGTACTCTCACTGACCTCATCATAAAGATGGTGCCAAATCTGTAACAAGACATAAGACAGCTAGAGATGAATATTGCATGGATTTATTTCTATCTATAACAGAGAGAACTATTATGATATGAAATATTGCCTCTTAATTGACTTTCTGGTTGCTACTCTGCAGATAATAATCTCGCTGGGGTCCGGATATGTCAGTAAAATGCAGCTGGATTCTTGAATGGTATTAACGTTTTGAAAAGGAAAAAAAAAAAGCATTTAATTAGCAGGCTTTGTAAACCCTTTGAAAGATCAATTGAATTAAAGGAAAATGATAACCATGTGCGCTGTGTCTTCAGTCTTTCTTTTTATTTTGTATCTCTCTCTTCCGTGAGGTTTCAAAAGCAGGAAAGGCTACTGGAAATGTTTGTGGCTCTCCCAGAGGAACATGTCATTTTGGTTGCTAGTGGAGACCTCCTGTGGCCGAGCTCAGTCACAGGTCATCCCTATGCTCTGTTTCTCAGGATTATCATTCATGTTAGTTTTGAATAGTCACGGTGTCTATGAAACAAGCAATGCATGCATCTTTGCTGGTGTTTACATCCCCCAAAATAATCCAAAACATCTGCATTCGGATGGCGTGCTGCTGCTCTTTCATGTTTCCATCCATTCCCGGCCTCATGAGGGACCTCTCTCCACCACATTTACATCATAATGGTTGTCTATGTTTACCCACATTCTTCACTTTGTTTCACTACAGTTAAAGTTTCGTTGTTGTTGTTGTTACACCAAACATGTCACAGATAAATGAGGACATCAAATTATAGTTGTTGCTGCCAGATGAATTCACAAAATGACACCCGGGGAGCTTTGTTGAGAAACAGTGATCAAACAAATTCATGCATTTCTTATTGATTTATCACAACTAATCTTAAAGGATGAGAATCTGATTCAAATGAGCATAAAGACAAGGTTTGCTTGTGATCTGTGTTTATTTTAAATGAGAAGTAGATGTTCCTGGTCAGCTTCTGAATCTGCTTGAAGTTTGAGTACGTCACATTCTGTGTGTCTGTTTGCAGTCAATGAAGTCTGATCAAATACTGGCAAGACTTTTTATCTTATATTTCAGTGAGTCGATGCTTATATCCAAACGCGTTCAGAAGCTGGGGTACTAAGGGAGTTCAGCATCTTGCCTGAGGGGAAATTAGTCAGCTTTCAAAGCTCCAGCTGCCACAAGACCTGTCATTACTAGGAGATGTTTAATTTGCTGAAATCAAATCTGTTTGTGCGTAATGTGGACAGGATTTATGCACATACATATACATAAACATACATACAATATACGGAGAACTGAAGTTGTGAATTTAAGAAATGGGGCTCAATATTATCTTGCAGGAATGTGGTTGTCGACTGGGACACGACAGGATGAAAAGAAATCTATACAGATCTGAAGAAAAGCGCAATGTGCTCCGAGTGTTCTGAATACTGCAGAGAAAATGGGAAAGAGAAGAAAATACACACATACATGCAAGTTGGAATAATAATATCACAGTGGAGTACGAATAGCTTTGAACACATGAATAAAAGATGAAAATGAAGAAGTAAACAACAAACTCAGAGGGTTGCAGGCCACTGTAGAGGGCAATGATAGGATGTGTGTCATGAAACCCTAAATATCCCATAACAAGCTTTTTACTTTCAAATGAATAATACTGCAGGGAGAGAAGTAAAATACTGTAATGAGAACCTCTCTGGATATGAGCCCCCCCCCAATCATATAGTGTACACACAGCAAAAGTAATTATCCCTGGGGCTGTAGGTTATCTAATACTGAAAATCCATGCTGGAGCAATTTTTCAAATTGAGCATTGAGCCCTCAAAGTGTACACAAAATACACAGCAACAGCAATAATTTCTGATAAGAATATTCATCACAAGCACACCATGATGTTTTGCAGCTGTTTTTCTGCCTTTTTTTTCTCAATACCCATTATATTATCATTATTTACTAGAAAAGGCAGCAAGGTTTCTAAAATGACATTTTATGCAACATTGGAATTCTATTAAAGTTAATATGAATGAAATGTTTACAAGGATGGCAGCAGGCGCTCTTGGTGGTGGCACCCAGCTCTCATCTCAGTGAGGAGTACTAATGCCTCCATGGTCACAAGAAATCCTCCTCCAGCATCAATCTCCGTGCTCAATAAATCACATCTAAATGATGTATGTGCTACACTGGCTTCAGGGTTTGATAAAGTTCTGTCCAAATTCAAAGCTAAAGCACATCTCCTGGTGTTCAAGAGGATGAAATGATTCACATGTTAATTTTCATTTCCACACAGAATGTTTTCATTGCTTCATTTGAAATTCACAAGGTGGACTAATGGAAAACAAGCTTGAAAAATGGCTCTGTTCAAGTGGTTCGGTTGTTTTCTAATGACATGTGATGAACTATTTACTTTACAATACTTTTCTTTACTAAAATGTTGGAGTGGAACGTAAAGCTGTATGTGCCTGCTCTTTTTTTCATAACAACAACAACAACAACAATAATAATAATAATAGCAGTAATATGACATCTAATCCAATGGCTCTTACCTTAATCTTAACCTGATTTTTTTACGACTTTATTCCTACATCAGGGATACCAGCTACCCTGATCACATTTCCTGTTTTTTAACACTTTATTGTATTTTCTGGCACATATATTTTTTTGCGGTACTGCTAATACATGCGACAAATAAAACTTGGTTGAGTTGCAGCGTTGGACTTCAACTCCCAGAGTGCAGCGCGGCAGGGCTCCTCGTCTCCCATTGGTCCGGCTCTCCAGAAAGCGGAGGCAGACATGAGGCGGTGTTGAAGCTCGGCGGAGAGCCGCAGAGCTGAGATGAAGCGCGGACACGGTGCCGCTCACACCGCGCAGTTCCGAGCGGCTCGGGGAGACGCTGTAGTCCGCTGAAGCTGAAGCCTGCTCCGGCTGAATGAAGGGCTCCGTCCATGCGGAGGCTAGCGCTTTTTCTGCTGCCCTGTGCTGTCGCCGTCCTGGTGCACTTATGGTTGGCTCGACGACCCTCTTCCACCCCGCTGGACAACACCACTCACTCGGGTACTTTTTAACCACAAGCCCGGGCTTCACCTCCTCGAAGCCGTGCAACTTTTGTTTTTTTCTTTTTGTTTTTTTTTTCGGCTGGCTAACTTTGCCTTTACCGCCCCGTTGTGGCTGTTAGTTTGTGTGTGAACAGGTAGTTAGTGGTTGTGAAGTCGTGCATGTGTGTTTCAGCGGTGTGACAGTTGGGAGCTGCTGGGCGTAGCTGGGATAGTCTCCGAGCATCTCAGACCGTCTATCAACGCCGTGTAGAGTCTTTTATCGCGCTCAGCTTCAAACGGATTATCACGTATATTGGTGGCTGTGCTTTCTGTGAACAAGCCTTTTCATCAGCTGAATACACTTTAACCAGCTTTTGATGCATGAATGTATAAATATTAATGAGGTGAATTGTAGGATGCAACTAAGAGGAAACTGCTGTCAGGATCAGGGATGAGAAGCATCAATCAAGCAAAGCAAGCCACCCCCCCACTTTTTTTTTTTTTAAACCTCTGCCTGGTGGTTTGTCATTGCCTCCAACTTTAGCTTCTGTCTTAACTCCGTCCTTACATTAATCACTTAGGGATGTTTGTTTTGATAAGATGTCGAGACCTTGTTGTATTGATTTCTCTCTCTTTTTTTTTTTTTTTTTTTTTAAACTCAGATGAACCATTGCCTTCCTATGAAGTTTTGGTGGGAGTCCTGTCAGCAAGACATCATTATGAACTGCGACAAGCGATAAGAGAGACATGGCTGGGATACATTAGAAATCATCCCCACTTCCAGCACAGGTTTGTAGAGTCCAACTTCACCACTTGCTTTTCTATTCTTCTTCTTCTTTTCTCCCCTGCCTGCTTGACCAGATTTATTTAGTGGAAATAAAGCCTGCAGCTGGCAGTAAATAACCGACTCTGGCATCCACCCTTTTATCTTTACCTGGCCAGTGGGCAATATTGTTCTCTCGTTCATTCCTACTTTTCTTTTTCTTTTTTTCTTTTTTGTGTCTGTTTTCCTCCCCATTCAGCGATCTAAGCGCAGATAAGGTGTAATGGCCTTTTAAGCAACCTTCGGTAACCATGGCAACGTGTTGTCGATGGAAGGCCGAGCTTTACAAATCACAAATATTGTGCGTCTGCACACACACACGCATCTGGAGGAAAAAAAAAAAGATGAATGCATCTGTGTTTGTGCTTATTTCCAGAGTGGGGGTGAAGTTTATTGTTGGGGAACGCGGTTGTCCCATACCAGAGGAGGACAGGGAGGACCCTTACTCCTGCTCTCTTCTGAACTTCACCGAGCCAGGTAAAAGGAAAAAGAGCACCCCCCCAAAAAACCTGGTAATGAATCAGCAACAGCAGCTGTAACACTTAGAAATGTGTTGCTCACATGTGCAATTACCAAAAGCTGAGCGGAGGCTGAACAACTGCAGAGGAGTTGAAGGAATGAAAAGAATGGATGTTCAAAAGAAGAGGAAGGAAAAAAAAACCTTTATTCATGTTCACCCACACCTCAAGGACAACTTTCTTTTCCTCTTTGTGTCCAAGGCTCAGGCAGAAATGTCTGACAGTGTGGCAGATGAAGGTGTAACTAGAAACTGCCGACTAGCACATGAAAAGTGGAGCTATACGAGCCACAGATGCACCATATGTGAAATAAATGAACACGCTCACTGTCAGTCTGAAGGACTGCAGTAATTATTATGTCTCTCACCTTCACCAAGTCAGTCCCGTTCAGCCGTGTCGCCACTTTTCCCTGCCCATTCTGTGTTTGCTGCCGTCATGAAAACATAATTACTGCTCATCAGAATAGACTTTTTTTTTTTTCCTTTTTAAAAGGACAGCCCTTAAGGTCAAGTCAGCGTTTTATTTTTCTCTCTCCACTGTGTGTTGACGTGATTTGCCTCAGAATCGCAGGCAGGCAGCTCTGATACGAGACGCTCGGTGTAATAAAAAGACATTTGGTTCTTTTGAACACAGTTGGGTACATGACTCACAATTCAAGTACAACCATGTTGTAAGTGTGGTATTAATTGCAGGTGAAATGTGTTTTCTTGTCTTTGTCCATTGCTGGGAGTTTTTTTTTTTTCTCTCCCCAGAGACGACAATTAAGTAAACTCTAGTGAGCTTTTTAGACTTTGATCTTGGGGTCTTGCTCCCAGCAGCAGGTTTTTGATACTGAGGAGAAACGGTAGGATGCTCACTGATGTTCAGAGCTGGGAAGCCTGACTCCATCCTCATGTCGTCTGGGAGACTTTCCAGACCAAAATCCAACATTATGGGATCCAGCCGGCGTTCCTGTGTGGAGTATATGAGTGAGTTGAGGTAGGAGGGAGCGGACTCGGCCATCACTCTGTAAGGCAGGAGGAGTGGTTGAAACGTGGTTCTGACACTGCTGGTGGTAGCTGGTGCTGGTTAATGAGCAGCGGGGGGGGAGATGAGTCCTTTTAGGTTCATTGAAAACCGACTGTAGAAGTTTTGTAACACAAACTGGAGAACCAACCAGCGGAGCATTGCAGTTGTTGTCCCGTAAATCCCATAATGAGTAGTCATCATTCACGAATCGTTTAAATACAAAATTCTTGTGAAAAAGTTTCTGCACGTACAATCCACATGCACGCAGCATAACTTAGTGTGCGGCTGTTTTTTTTTTTTT
>JAOWBL010000007.1:15329459-15370401 GCA_028564865.1 Zenarchopterus dispar | reverse complement strand
GATTCATCTGCATGTTGGATGATATTAGACGACGGACTGGAGTTGTCGACGTTCTCGAGGGCGTGTGTAATCTTTTAAAAGATGACAAGAGAGCAGCTCGTCAAGCCGCTTTCTCATTTTCACTCCATTAATATTTTGCAGTGGAAGTGCAATCATCTGTTTCGCACGCAGCGAGCTCTGCTCTTACAAAACGCTGAAAGTTAATTGTGTTTCTAAAATCCTTTTCATCTCCAGACTCACCTCCTCCCAGAACTCATCTTCTTGTGCTGCAGATTGAACGCAAGAATGTGCTGGTGCAAATTTGAGTCCTATTTTCATTGCAGACACTTAATTTTTCCCCACTACTTCTTGAACTCTCTGCCTTTTTTCTTGAAGTCTGTTTGAGCTGCCGTGTGTCTGTTCAGCTTTTTCGGCTCGTCGTGGATGATCTTTACCTGCCTGGGACAGTTTTTTAGGGTTGTCTGATTTGGTATGACCTTGATGTTGATCTGAATCCAGACAAAAGTTCTTTTTTTTTTTAAAAGAAATTGAAGGGGAGATATTTAAAGCACATATTTCTTTGAAGTAAACATGGAAGGATGTTCTTGTACAAGCTTTCATTTTTAACTCGCTTTTTGTGTACATAAAACGTTATAAAATGACCTTGGCTCATCTGTAGCTGCTGGATCCCAACTGTCAGTTCTGTGAAAAGACAATTTTGAGTCTTGTCAGAGGCTTAAAGATCCTGATGTAAACATAGATTGGGTTTAAACTCCAAACCCCTTCGATCCACGTCGTTCAGCTCATCTAGAAAAAAGGTTAACTATTTAACTCCACAATAGTCTTAAAACTGGCTGCTTTGGACACAGCTGTAAATACAAAACTTGGGGGAAAAAAAAAAAGCTGTTTTCTTCTTTGTGGCATTTTGACCAATAGACACTTCATTATTACCATTTTTTTCCACTTTGTATTTAACTTGTTTACAAGCTCATGCCCTTGTTCTTTTATTCAGTCACGTGTCTGCTGTTTTACCTCAGTTATTTGCTGGACTACCGCACAGAGACTTTATTAGAAAGATTTTGTTAGGGATTAGGTTTTCCTTCCACCCGGGCCGAGAAGAACTTCACCGTGGGTTCAAAACTATCAAAGCAGCCGACGCTGCATGTGTGATAGGTGTGTCGTCTGAAACAAGGGAGCGGATGAAATAAATCATACCTGTGGCGTTGGAGTGATGACATCTTGATTCAGCTCAGGCACAACCTTTCCAGATATTAGGAAGAGGGGCTTAGAGCCCGCTGAGCGCCGTGCATCTGCATCCTCATTGAAACTCCTCTTAGAGCTGCATGCTGCTGTCAATCAACCCCCTCTTCTCCAGCGCTTTCGTCTTCCTCCTCTGTGCACACTAAACCGAGGAGGAAATCATTTATTCATGACACCCGGCATCTAAAACCAGCATTTCTGACTGATTCCGAGTCTCCGGATTCGCTGTGATATTATTATAATAATAATAATACACGCCACTGTGCCCGAGTGGGGCGACATTCTCATTTCCCAGTCGGAAGTCGCACCCACAGCTCTGCCTCTTATTTTCCTGGCGGCATCAGTGTGATAAGGGCTACAACTATCCTCTTTCTGCAAACATTTGCAGAACACAGCTGCGAAATGAGTGAGGCCGCGGATTGGTTGGATGACACGTTTGGTGGAAGGTTGGGCTTTTTCCACGTTACGCGTAATTACAGGCTTTGATAAAGCGATGGAAGTACTGAGTGAATCACGGCTTTCATAAGCCCACTTGACCTCTGCTGCAGCAGCAACATGTGAGGGATAATGAGCTCAGTCGTTGGTGAACCGTTGCCGACTGTCGGTTTGTGTGTACGGGAGGCCGACGGCATTCACGGAAGCCGCTCAGTCATTTGATGTAACTTGGGTCGACACTTTAAACGGAAGAAATGTCATAACATAAGTGAACACAGTGCCCCTAGACATTTAAGAGTTAGTTATTTGGCTTTGCACTCGGCTGGGAGAGACGGGATGAAAGGAAAATTGATGCAGCAGAGGCTTAGACATCCAGACATTCATTTCCTGCAAAAGCATTAGACCCCACATCTCACTGACTGCAGCTCAAAAGCATCTTTTTTTTTTTTCTTTCGTATTTTATGAATGAACCAGGTGTGTAGATGTGTTGTGTAAAGGTCACTCTCTCTCCTTTTAAAAATATGTGAGGATGCAGCTTGGTGGAATTATGGATGAGAGCAGTGACATCAGCAAAAAGAGGAGCTACACTCATGAATATTATAAAATGATTTTAAAAAAAATCCTCTGCATGAAGAAAAGGTCAAATGACAACAATCTCGTGACTGATTTTTCTCTGCCGTAAACCTCAACAACAGTGACAGTCTTGAACTGACATTTTCAGTCGCTACCTTGACCCCCGAGTGCTGTGGTTTATTTTGTCAAACTCATCTGTTGTTATTGTCACTCATTTATGCCCCAAATACACAAAAGGAGAGAAAACGTGATGGGAAAGAAACGGCTCTCTTTGGACAAATGGGTTTATGATGAGCGCTCCGAACAAGCGGCTGGGGTCCCAGACGGCGCCGTCTGCTGGAGTAGTGGATGGAGTCGTAAACTAATGATTCTGTCCTGAAGTGTAGTTCAGAGGTGGAAAATGTGTGCAAAGTGCACCTGAGGAGGGGAAAAAAACATGTCATGAATTTAAAAGAATAGAAACTCAAGAGAGTTTAACTTGGCAGAAGTCATTAGGAATACTGAGAAGAGGCTCTAACACAAGTTTACATGCTCAAAAGCAAGGTTTTCCCATTGTTGTTTCATGAACACTTAAACATCGATCAGAGCGCTACCAAGCAACAGGAATGAGTAAAACGCTGATAAATAGCCCAAAGCCCACGGAGGACGAGGGGAACGGAGAGCGAGCCACGCCGCTCCTCAGACAAAAGCTACTCTGCTCTCCTCTCCATCGCAACTCAGACACTGTGGGCGAAGAAAATCAATCTCGTCAACCTCAAAAGAAAAAAAGAGGAGAAATGAAAGCCGTGAGCGGCTTTGATTATCGTGACGGACTTAAGTCAGCTTTCCTAAACCCGCTTCACGCGTCTGCTGCTTATCAAATAGTCCCGCACTTGCGGCTGCGTGGAGGGAATATAAGCAGAGGGAGCCGCTTCCTTTGATTGTTTTTCTCCGAAACTTGACATTTTGATGAATAGATGTGTTTTCAGCAAAAAGGCACAATTCAATCCGAAACACATAATTAATTGAATTGCAGCTGTCAAGAGCAAAAGCTTGAGTGAGTCAACAGAGCTGTCTGGGACAGATAGCCTCTGTTGACGGGGCTGCGCTCCTGCTCAGCTGCTGAGGAGAATCTCAACAGAATAAAAGAGGCAGCAGACAATACGGGATTTAGATGACTGGAGCAAACCACACGCCGCACCTTATGGGTATTCAGTCAAGGTTACCTGCAGCATGCAGCCGCAAACGTGCTCAGAGCTTTGAAAAATGAACCTGGATCTACCAAAAGAGCTCTTTTTATTGCACAACATGGATAATGGTTTTTGGATTGTGATGGGGCTGTGGGAGTTGGGTAAAATGTGAAATAAAAGGGAGTGTTTCCTTGTGTGGGATAAACTCACAACTAAAGAGGAAGTTAGGAAGCCTCAAACTTTTGAGCTGCAGTTGAATCCTCACTAGATGGTGCTGTTTTCTCTGAAGTCCAAATCAGAGAATCAACCCGAGATGCCACGCCAGAGGATTTGATGTGAAGATGAGACAAGTCCACAAGTTACTGTTATAGTTTTTATTCAATAAGTGCAAACAGGGTCTTATATTGCAGCACTGTCTACAAAAACATTTGTTTGCTGCTGAAATATTACAGACGGAGACTTTATTAAAATTGAAAGGAAAAAGTGGGCAGTCCACTGCAGCGCCCTTTTCTGCAGTATTGGTACTCAGTGATTGAAGGATCCTCATTCATCATATCCTTGGGATTCACATCTTGCAGAAAAAGATTCGCTCAATAAAATGAGATGAAGCTACAAAAAATGTATTTATATGCATTGTAATGCACTTCACACTAAAGGCCTTCAAGATTTTAGTTTATCATTTTGTTTCATCTTCAGAAAATAAAAACAGTATGAAAGTTTCCACTCTGTTACATTTCTTTCTTTGACAACCCCGTCCCATTCAGTTTATTAAAAAAAAAAAAAAAAAAAAAAGCCATGTGTAATGATAAGCACCACTTGAAAAAGGCAACATTTCAGACCCAACGGTTTGTGATATGTGCTGACCTGTGCAGGAATGCGGCCGTCTGTTCGGGGCTGTGTTTGTAATGATCCAGGAGCAGTTGAAGGTCAGTCGCTTTGGCTACAGTTCGCTTCACTGCTAGCATTTGCTGTGGCCTCAGCCTCATGATGCATCTGGCTGAGGTGTTTGACCAGCATCTCCAGCTGAGGGTTCCCGCCCAGCTCCTGAATGAGCCGGTAGGCCTCCCCCTCCAGATCCCGCAGCGTCTGACGAGTGTAGGTAAAAGAACCAACCTTCTTCAGGTAGTCCACACAGTAGCGTTTGATGTCCATGTTCTCGGTGCGCTGTCTCAGGATGTTCTGCACCTGGGTGCTCTCTGGGTGTGACCATATGGCGTGAATGGTTGGGAAAGAGAACTTGCCCTCCGTCAGGTCCTCGCAGAAACTCTTTTTTTCGCTGTATTCACGCGAGCTCAAGTTGGCATAGTCATCGCGGATCTGGAAAAACAGGCCCAGTGTGTCCAGGAGAGGTTTGAGATCCTGCTTCCAGTCCGAGAAGAGCTGCATCAGGCCTACAGCCAGGCCAAACAGGCCCCCGGTCTTCTGAAGCACCATGTTGCGGTACTCTTCCTCAGTGGGACAGGTGTAGGTGTCTCTCCAGTGGATGTCCAGGCCCTGCCCACGGTGCAGCTCCAGCAGCTGACGGGTAAATACTTGTACCGCCTCAGGGTGATCCAGGGTCAGCACCTTCTCCAACCCCAAAAAGTAGACGTAGTTGGCCGAATTAATGACCGAGGGAATGCCGTAGATGCTGTGTGCCACTGGAAAACCTCGACGCAGCTTGGAGTTGTCCTCAATGTCATCTATTAACAAGCTGGCATTGTGCAGCATCTCAGTCACCTCGATGATCACCTGAACAAGACACAAACATTTCTCACCATTAATCTTTATTTGTCCTTTACACTGATACTACAACCCAGTTTTTCCACCAAAGTTGCTGAAAGCCTATACTAGTTATTGTTGCCCATCACATGCTACCACAAAAGGATGACTTCAGATGGTAAAAAAAAAAAAAAAGTACGACATACTTTATACAGCAGAGGGCGCCATGTCTACATTCTTGCCCTCACTGGTCCACTAGTCACAGCCTTCATTGATGGAGAAAATAGTTGTTGCTGAAACAGTACAGGCAATTACAGAGTCTGAAAAGTTCAGCAAAGTCACTCTGAAACAGCGCGAGTTCAAAGTCCGACTGAGCTGCTCTGCTCCGATGGGATGTTTTACCCAGGAGAATCAACGTCTGGAGAAGTTTGTAGGCAGTAGTCACACAATTCCCCCACACTACTATCTACTATATGTGAATTTAACAAAGACAAAGTCGATAAACTGTTCTTTGTCCACCAGATGGAGTCTCATCCTGTAAACCTAAAACCACTTTATTTTAAGTCAAGTTTGACACAGAACAGTCAGGGTTGCCATCGGGTGTCTGCTGTCACGAGTTGGCTGTGCAGCCTGCTGGACTGCTCTGCTGATTTCAAACACAAGTGCTGTGGCCTGGTAATGAAAGCTGTTTACATGGGGCCTGGGAGCACAAAGAGAGACTCAGTGGGTCAGGCAGAGGGCCAAAACTGGGCCAGCTGAGCAGTATATGCGCCAAACGCAGCCTTTCCTGCAGCAGGACCCCAACACTTCATCATACGCCACTTCCAAGACAGAGTAACGTGAGTAAAGCTAAAATAAATGCACACACACATCGTATAGTTCAATTATATTGCAAATACCTGCCAGAGTAAAAGACAGTCAAGGCAAGAGTTGAATTCCCTTCAATCGCCATTTTAGAAACAAGAGCACAGTCAATTTTCTAGTTTTGGGCTCATATTTCTAATTATTCTGGCTGTTGCTACATAGTGACTGCAGACAACTTGTCTGATCCCTGACAGAGGTTACTGATGCAGAATAATAATTCATCTTCCCAGCAAAAATGCAGAAACTCCTCCACATCAGAGAGCAAGTAGCTAAAACAGACATGTTAGTCATGTGCAGATACAAACCTGCCTCATCTACGACTACATCAGTGCTGCTCAAGTCCAGTTAAAGTTTAAATATAATCATCTCATTTGATTTCATGCAGGAGCTTTAGACTATTTTCAAACTAACACAATCAGACCCAAAATTCAATATTAAGAACCTCTACCATCTTAAATGATCAAGTACTGACTTACTTTCATGTTTATTATTATTTTTTAATATATGGTTTGGTGTTAAAGGATGAGACAAGTACACGCTGGCCATTTTATTGGATCTGTTCAACTGCATGTTAACACAAGTATTTCAGCCAGTCAAATGGTAAAAGCTTATTTCGGCATGCAGACATGATCCAGAAATTCAGACTGAGAAGAAAGGTGATTTTAATGGTTTCATGGTTGTTGGTGCTGGCTGGCTGCTCTGAGTATTTCAGAAACTGCTGATCTAGTAGCCAACTCTAGAGTTTACACTGAACGGTCTGAAAAAGAAAGAAAAAAAAATCCCTTGAATGGCAGTTCTCTAGGTGAAAAAGCCACGTTGATGCTAGATGTTGGAAGTGAACGACAGAAAAGCAACAGTAACTCAAATAACCAGATGACCATTTGTGAATGTCCGGCCCTCCATCTGCAGTCATCTGCTGGCGTAGCAGCGTCAGAGTCTGTGACTTTAAAAACAAAAAAAAACTGAAGTGATAAAGAAGCCTGGCTGGAGATGATTGCTGTTGAATCACTTTGTTGTGAAGAGGATGTCCAGTATTGTTCATTATATTTTCATTTTATGAAGCATCCTTCTTTGCACAGTGTGTCTTCAGTTTTGCTGCAACACAGACTGCTACAAGAGATCCCTCCATAACCATCTAAAAAATGAATTCTTGGACTCTGATCCCCTTGGGATTAATAAAGTCTTATTGAATTTAACTGTATTAAATTTAATTGAATCATGAAGAAAAGGGACTACAGAAGGTCACACTGACTGTCAGTTGTGTCAGCTAAAAGCAAGAAACTGAGACTACACTCCTCAGATTCATCAAAACTGGGCAATAGATGATTGTAAAAAACGTCGCCGGTCTGATGAGTCTGATTTCTGCTGAGAGATTCTGATGGCAGGGTCAGAATATAGTGTAAACAACAAGAAAGTATTGATCCTTCTTGCCTTTTATCAGTGGTTCAGGCTGGCGGTGGAGGTCCCATGCCGTGGGAGACATTTTCTTGGCAAACTTTACTGTCACAACCTATCGATGGCCGCGTCCATCCCGTTTGGACCACAACAAAAACATTCTGTTGGCCACTTCCAGCAACACATGACAATGAGGTCACTGTACTCAAATGGCCTCCAGTCATTAGATCTCAATCCACCACCACGCTTTTGGGATGTGGTGACATCGTGGATGTGAAACTGACAAAATATGCAGCGACTGTGAGATCGTATGGCACCAAAATGAACCGGCGTCTCCGAGGAAGGTTTCCAGCACCTTGTTGAGTCTATACCACAAAGAGTTTAACAGCTTTAAAAAAGTAAAAAGGCTGACTCATGATCGGATGTTTCTTATGTTCAAAAATTAAAAAAAAAAAAAAAAGAAAAAAGAAAGCGACTAGCGGTTTTCACAGCGATAATGCTTAACTCAGTTACATCCACAGACAGCTCCCTCCTAACACGTTACAAACATTCACCAAACTTAATTATGTGCTGCAGGACACTATTTTATGTGAGTTTGTTGCTTAGTTTGTAGTTAGTTACTCACAGAAGCAGCTATGTTGGTTCATTCTTAAACACATAATAATAAAAAAAAAAAACACAAAAAAAGCTCTCAAATATAAACATTTTCAAGAAGGTAAAAACCATTTTTCTACAGAGTCAGAGCTAATGAAAAGCAGTCAGCTAAAGGTCACGAGGCAGCTGATGAAGATCAGGGACATCCATAACCCACTGAAGCACATATGGGGTCTCATAAAATGCACTGTTGAATGAATAAGGGTGCTACTTTCACTGTCTGCATCTATCCGCAGCTGTGGTTGTTTCCATGGAGGCGACTTCTTGGCAGCAGTGTGCTTATGATGAGGAGTGGTCTTAAGTCTGCGTGATGGGTTCAGCAGGAGTTTACAGAGATGCTACCCAGATTTAATCCTCAACTAGCCACTGTACTGCATGTTCTGTCTGGAAATACAGGACAGCGCCAGAGATTTAGATCTGCATATAAACGTGAGCCACGTGAACAAACGCCTGCATGGAGTGCTGCTCACACTCACAACTCTGAAGTAAAAAGTAATTTCAACTTCAGGGAGAATATGAGCTCTTGAACCGAAAATGTCAGCACCTCAATCAAGAAACAGAGCTGCCTCGACTGTGAAAAGAACACACACAGAGAAAAAAAATGTCCCCTTGAATGTGCTACTTTTGTTAATTTTGCGACTGAATTGCTTCCCTGAAGACCCCAGAAATGTGGAAACTGTGATTAAACGCAAAGGGCATAATGGACATCGCAGCAGAGGAGGAGCAGACAAGAGCAATCACAAATGATATAATTCATCAAAAGACTGAGCTTTATTATTCCTTTACACATTACTTTTACCAATTTATTTTTTTTATTTTGAAAAAAAAAAAAAAAGACACCACATCAGGTTGAGGACAACTATTTTTTGTTGACTGCACACTGAAATGACTACAACAGTGTGACCTCTGAGCTTTGCAGCAGACGGCGTCCCTCTGAGGGTTTATAAAACATTCAAGACAAAGGAGGACCTGTTGAGCAGCAAACAAAATGAAACCTGACAGCCTCTGCACCATGCAAGTCTCCCAGAATGTGAAAACACACAAGATGTGGCAGTATCTTCATCACCACACAGGAGGCCATTATTGGCCAACAACAATATTTAGGCCATCTAAGATGATAATAAGGTCAACAGCATGAGCTTCCACATAAATCCTCAGTGGCTAATCAGAAATTAATAACCAAGGAAAATCAGGAATGCCTAAATGCCTGGTATCTGCTTGTACTTAAGTAGGCCTCCTGCAGTCTTATCAGGCACGTGCAAGAAAATGTTACGACATTAACTATTGATTTCTGGGCTGTTTTGACTGGAATGCTGTGTTATTTCACTCCTGCAAAGCATTTTCCCAACAAAGGTGAAGAGGAGAACATGAAGCTCAAGAAGCAGTCGAGTCCTGTAGATTGATGAGGCTGAAATGTGTAAACAGTCCCTGTGTCAACAGCCTCCTTCACACATTTACTGCTGCAGCTGGACCTCTGGACAGATGAATGAAGGCCTACCACCGAAACCTAGATGCAGTTCACTGGTCCAAAAAGTACCAACTTAAACAGTGTTTTGTTTTTTTTAAAACAATAGGTGTTATGTCAATTAAATAAGTTTTATTTTATCATGAGATTTTTAAATTGAGGAGAAAAAAATCCAGCATCATTTAAGTCCCTGAAGCTCACAGTAGTTTCAGCTTTTCCCTTTAAGATCGTCACAGCCGATCATCTGTTTCCATAGTTCCCCGTCTTCTGCATCTTCATTTGTCACATCAACCAACTGTGTCCTCTTTGGTATTCCTGTTTTTTTTTTTTTCCTGCCTGCCAGTTCCATCTCCAGGATCCTTCAACCGATGCATCCATTATCCCTTTTCTTTATGTGTCCCAACCATTTTGAGCCCAGTCTCTTACTTTTTCTCCAAGATGTCTAACCCTGGCTGTTCCTGATGTGCTCATTCTTACTCCCATCCATGTTTCTCACTCCCAGAGGAAATCTTAACATCTTCACCTTTATTTCTGCCACTTCCTGCTCCAGTTCCTGACTCTAGGTCAAATCCACCATTTCAACGGCTATCAACTTGTGGTTTTCCCATTCCTTTCATCATTAATAACAGTATCGGGGGGAAAGACCCAATGATTTATCATTTTTGAATCAAAGCGGTTTCACAAGTTTTACTGATATTCATGCAAAAATATAGCTGTACTGTGTGTTTATCTTACTGCAAGTGACATGCATTTAACAGTGTTGCTGACATTATTGTTGAGCATATTCAGCTCTGATCTTGAAATCAATTTATCAAATAAAAATAAAACAAAGAGACCATTTCACAGAATCAAGGGCAAAAACAGAACAGTAAAACACAGCAATGGAGGGTCAATTTGATCATTAGAGTCAGTTTATCATGAATGTAGCGATCATGTAATATAAAGAGCCCTAACCTCTGATCTACATCTCACCCCACCACATAAAGGATTTATCAGCTCCTTATAAAATTAAGAGCAAATCTGGCTTTAGCCAAGTTCAACAGGAAATCCTCTGTGATATTCTGACACAGTTTAGGATTGTTTCTCACACCAGTTGGAGTTTTAAAACCACTGTCTGACAAACTCCCTTGTTATTCCAACTTGTTCAGCAGTAATTATCCGAGCAATTTGGGGTTTTTTTTGTCGTTTTTGTATTTTTCAAAAGAATAAAAAAGTCAAGGCATATAAGGAAATATCAAAAGGCATAAGATGAGCTGACAGATTTTACCTTCCAGCAGTCAAACCTCATGAGCATTTCTAAAAACCGTTGTTCAGCTGACTACATGCAAAGTGAACTGGGTCACTAGCAGTACCAAACATTATGATTAATTACCGACACTAAACTCTGCAGCTCTAAACTCTTGTTTTGCATCCATACTCTAAACAAAAAACAATTTGTGAAATCAAAAACATGGGGTAAACACAGATTTCATTTCCTCGTTTTATCTCTAAATCTTCAGTTATTCGAACAACCTCTTATGATGAATCGCAGAGGCTCTTACGTCTGAGTAAATCTCTTCACTCCCTTGGACCCTGTGCAGGGTCTGAAAACCGAGTTAAAAGGCTTGACATGGACAGTTTCTCACCTGCAGTTTGTCCTCTGGGACATTGAGCCAGTGGTTAAAAGCTTGGGCGAGTTTTGTCCTGACTTGCTTTCCTGCACAGAAGATAAAATACAAAATTTATTCAACGAAAATTTTATAGATTTTTATTACACGGCAGTTACTGCTGTGACTGTGTGAATCTGAACGCTGCTGTATCGAGAGACAATGTGCAAATAACTTCTTAAATCGGCCTTAAAAATACGGTAAGCAGTATAGCTTCTTTTGTTGTTGGCATTCTCCGAGAAATTGGCTTAAAGAAGTTTTAGCTACTTCTTTAGACGACTAATCATGATGTAACCTGCTTGCCCTCATTGCTGTGGTTATAGGCTGCATTCATGCTACTTTGGGACTCTAATCTATTGATGGGACTCTTATCTTTAGAAATCTGATTGCCATTTCCAGTTTTCCGCCTGGAAATGTGCCACATCAGTGTGTGGTCATAGATCAAATATATATCTGATGTATGGCTGTGCGACATGAATGAGAACTGACAACATTCTTGTGGCTTTCTTCCTGTGTGGATGTGGTCAGCGTTGTGCGACGGAGGATGGATTTCTCCACAGGCAGGCAGAAAGTTAGCACACCAGTAGTGTGGTATGAATCAATCAGCAGTAATGGAAGAACGCTTGCAATTTTAACTCTTTGCATTTTGACTCAATCAAATCTCCCACGTCAGTATGGTCTCACATGACTTTCTGTTGTTGATACATGTCACATGAGGTGAAAAGTATGTGGTGAACATGCTCACAGCCACAGATGAAACGACGGAGTAAAGGTGTATAAAACCAGGCAACAGGTAAAGAAATTACAACATGAAACCTACGGGGTCTCTCTCACACACACAATGCTCTGATGAACCAGACGACTACATTAGTGGTTACGCAAATATTTGACAACCCACTCATATATTTTTCATAATCCACAATAGTGAAGCCTTCTAATGCAGAGCTGTAATCTGTTCGTACTGTAGACGGTATACAAGTCGTAACCCACGGTAGATGGAGAAATGGGAGTGACCGACACTGGTTTGACATTCCTCCTGGCTTTGACAAAATATTATTATTGAGAAAAAAAAAATGTATACACACACTCATTCCAGACTAGGCAACAAATTCTCTAAGTTTCTTTCTACACTTGTCGGGAAACACAACCATCTCCTTTTCAGTAATTATGGTTTAGCCTTGATTACATGCTGAGTGAGCCATCAGAAACTCCTGCATGTTAGACTTGGTGAAAGACAGGGGTTAGACTTCCTCTGACTCGCTCATTAGGCTGTGAAATCATCTATAATGCAACACTTTCTCTACAGGACTGTGCACACTGGTAGTTTTTCTAATCCAAACCAATATCTTGTGCTGAGAACATGCATTTGCTCCATCATTTCAAACTTTAAGTCCAGAAAATAATAAAACATTTAATTGGGAACCAGTATGGCGGTCAACACTCTTTCATTCAAAGCCTACAAGCAGTAACATTCATTTATATTAAATCTTTAAGGAAAATAAATCGCACCATTCTGTACTCTGTCTGTACCACAACATGAAGTGTGTCCCTTTAGGCATTTTTTTCTCATATAATGACCCTGAACAAGTCATGGGAAGGCAACTGGTCAGAGATCAGTGTAGTAAGTGTACAGGACTCATGAGCCTGAGCAATGTGAGACTTTTCAGCTGCATGTCTCCAATGCTCCCCAAACCCTCCAAGCAAGAAGGTGAGCGAGAACAGCTCACCTGGCAGTTGCAGCAAGTACTTGTACGGTTCCAGCAAAATTCGGTTGGAGGCAGTCTCAGAGGTGTCATCCATCTCTTCCCGATTACTGAAATTTATACTGGAAAACAAGAAACATACAAAAATATTCAGTGACATTATTTTCCCCTCTTGAGAAAACATGTAACGCACTAAATTTCCATATAAAGAGCAGTGAAAAAAAAAAAAGTTTTATTTATCTGAATATGTGAAAGCAATTATTGTCCTAGTTATTAAAAGTTAACTTCTCAAGAAGTAGAACGTCTTAATCAAAAATAATAAGACATGACAAGATACAACTCAAGTCACTTTTTTTTTTTATTAGGAAACTAATGCCTAACAGTAAAGCTTTACTTATATGCGAACTATCTGCAGTCATTTATCAACACAACACTAAATGTGTGACATGATAAAAAAAAAACAGCTTTGAATATGTCTTCATGAATCACAATAAAGGGATACTTGCACACTGTTCTCATATGGGTTAAGTACGCTCATCATTGGCAAACAAGTAAATACCCTTTGTACACAAAACAACAACTAGAACTGTCAGACACTTCATACCACTGAAGGAAGCCGACAGACAAAACACTGCAACCTTCTCACTTAGTTGCATCATACACAGGAACTAGGAGATGTTCATTTGCAAGTGACACCATAAACAATCCTCTGACTTTTCTGGTAGATAACAACTGAAATACAAGGGGTGTGATGATGAGAAATGCAAATCAAAAGTACAGTCTGTAAAGCTTCCTATGAGGCCAGTAGTGGAAATAAACAACCGAGTAGCTATTTTATAAGCTGTCAACTTGTAGAGTTTTTTTCCACAAACACATCTGCCGCATTTAGACCCTTGTCCTAATTCTTCATTTCAGGGCCACAAATGCAAAATGTACATTCAGAAGCCATCCCTTTTGCTCTAGTTGTTAACATGGTATAAAACTGTTTATAAGACCGTCAAAGGTGAGCTTGCTGATTGTTAAGTGATTACTTCTTTTCCTTTGTCAGTAAATAATTCATTCATAACAGACAAGATCATCCTTGTTGTTCAGATTCCACTTCTGACATTACATGATGACAAACTGTTGATTTCAAATTGTTGTAATCTCATTAATTTCCTTCATTAATGCAGCCAATAGCAAGATTATGATCATAGAAAAAAATGTGCTTTTTTTGGCCAAAAGGTCTCTACTCTCCGTACAGTGAGCTTCCCACATCTCACGAAAGGGTGTTGCAGGTAAGAGTTCAGGAAATTTTAAAAATGACATTTGAAAATTGCAACAGCAGAATTTCACAGCTGCAGTGGATGGCCTGCGTTTGTGTTTAAAAAAAATATAAAGGACTACAAAGAGTAACAGGATATGTAAAGATAATTTTGTTAATGAGTAAAGCCTGTGGATGTGGAAATCTTTACATGACTATGTTAACCAATTAAAATATTACTGGAGTGTTTTTTTTCCCCTTCAACATTTAAAACAATTGAAGCCAACATGTTTCTTGGTTTGTGGCACATCAGGAACAAAGAATTCGAGAAGTTGTGACAAGTACCTTACTTTTTCTTTCCCTTTTGTTTTTTTAAAACCACCTCTGGGAATCTAAAATTTTAAATGTCACGAGTTACAATAATGCCCTGATAATCAAATGGAAAAAATCCCAAGCCAGCGCCACAAAATCCCCATGTAAGTGGTGTCACACAGCTCACATGACTAGATGACTTAAAACACCCACTTCAGTAGTAAAACACAGCAGCTACTGAGAAGTGATTTGGCAGTATATAATTATCTTTTAACCATAAGCGAGTCACTGGCAATCACTTGCAAAAATTTCATTAGGGAGTTGATCTCTCTCTCTCTCAGTCAACATGTAACTCATTTTAAAGTACAACAGCACAGATTCCATTGCTTTGACCAACTACTACGTAATCAGATGTTAATCTCAAACTAATATGAATAATCTATAGTTTCAGTGTAAAACTGTATCCAATATGCTTTCAATCTGAAATATTATAAGAGCCAGCTAAAAAGCCATTTTATTAACCTCTTCTAAACCAGGGAGATTATGAAAATATATGCAAAAAGCTTCTTCAGATTTATAATTCCTTTTTCAAGAGTGCCCTTGCCAAAGCAGGCAGCAAAGAGCACAAGAGTTAGAAAACACATATCAATATATACATAAAATATGTGTGTGAGCCCACAAAATACCAACAACGCTGCAATGACTGCCAGTATTAAAGTCTAACATAATCACTTATTTTTTACTTTTACAGATTTTAAAAACCATAAGCATAGGTGAGGAGCAGTCGTAATATCATATGACATACAAATATTCTCAATGGATCACCAGAAGAGAGAGTGAAAGCTTTTGGTTTAGTCATGAACCTGAGACCTTCTTGACACTACATCCAGTTCATGTACACATTGTGTAGTAATATGCATATAAATCACATCAACATAGTCCAGGACAGGAAAATAAAGCAAGATTTTTTAAAAATAATTTGTTCAGCATGCAACACAAAAGTCAGAGCATCAATCAAACAAACTTCATAAGTATCTGTATTGTAATACTAGTTTAATCTCAGAACCTTGGAAAGGGCTTTGATTTTGCCTTTGAAAATGTCATGAATTTTGTTTTGTTGGCATATAAGACTAGTTTCAACCCACATATAAATACTGGCCATTAGAACAAGAACATAATATATGTTTGTGCTAAGTTATAACGATATTCTGCATCTATTCAAACGAGAACACAGAACAATACATGGAATAGATAGTGAATTTTTGATATGATGTGCTCTGAACTCCACCCACCTGGGATGCCTTGTGTCAGCTAACAAGCCGGTCTTCAATTCCGGTTAGCCACACAGCTAGTTAGTTAGCGTTAGCGGGCCAACATAAACGCGCGGTCATGTCACAGTTGAGCATTTATTTCCTCCTTTTCCAAATGAAAACCTTTTAGTCTTGTCGAGTGCATGAAATATGACCGCGACTTCCACACTTTGAAGTCATATTAGCTCCATGTGGCTCTTTACTCGATGCTGCTCTCAGCTACCACTGCTTCCGCTGCGCACAGTAATGACAGTGACGAGACAGAACGTTTGTCCAGAGCTGCTTATATAAGCATTGGTGAACTTACGGAGCAGGCGCAGTGAGGCAGAGGTATCGCATATCGTACTTGTTGAAATTATAATTCTTCACTGCCCGGTGGGAGATTCGAGTGGTTAGGAAAGCGGAAAAAGTAAACATCCCTACATCCTGTAACATACATCGAACATACACATCAACTCCAAAAGTGGGGGTTGTAGTTTTTCAGTATTTTTTTTTTTCTCCTTCTCTGTATTGTTACAGCCACCCAGTAGGATTACTTGATACACTTTACTGTAGATATTTTTCTCCCGGATAAACCAATCCGGTGTTACTCGGACGTGTCCCTTAACGGCGTCCTCCAACGGACGAGCGTACTTTTAGAGGGAGGAGGGACCAACAGTGTAACGTCAATCATTCTGTGGGGGCGGGGCGAGGATAACAGAAAGAGCTAGGCTGTAGGAGCCACTCAACAAGGCAAACAGCAGCTCTCTGCGAAAACCACTTTTACCGATCTGCATCAACATCAACCAGGGGCAAACGGACGACATTAAAACCTGTCATCTTCTTTGTCACGTAAATGTTCCTATGGATTTCTAATACACTTTTGTCGAAAATCAGACGAGTTTCTCAACTTGACAGCATAGGTAAGTCTGCTTTTGTTCGTCGAGGCATTTGCTATTTTGAAAGATTTTTACTAGCATGTTTCCCTGCTGCTACCAAGCCAACCGTGACGTTGGCGAACTTGTTAACTAATGATCTGTTGTGTTGATGAGGCTTTGATAGAATGAATGGGTTAGGTGACTGTTCAACAACAACAAAAACGTGAAGACTGGGGTATACTGGGAGGAAAAAAACAACAAACTTGATAACAAAAGTTCTGGTTTAGCCAGCCAAATTAAGCCGATGAGCGCAGCGAAAGGTTATGCTCATCCGAGGTTGAATAGTTTCAAGTGTGCTGGACGGGCACCGGAGTGTGGTGTTGTTGAGCGGAGGAATCCTCGGGGAGGTCGTCGTCGTCGCGCAGCGCTTGTCACGGTGATCGCTAACGGTCGGGAAAAGTGATAATACTCGAAACAGTCGACGACTCGTATGCGCTCGACATCGCTGCAGGATGTGATCCGTCGATGCCCTCCTACACCCGAACAAACAGTGTTGGTTTAACAGGTAAATTGCATTGTCAGGCATTTCTTTTGTGCAATCGGGATCGTTAGCCGCTTCGCGATCGACTTGATGGGCTGCCTCGCGTCGAGGAACTCACGCGTCGGATCAGTTGTGGTTATAAAACCAGCTCTGGTGAGAATTATTTTCCAAAAAAAAAAAAAAAAACTCATGCTATTCTCAGTGTTGTGCGTCCGTGACCAGTGGGTTTTTTTGTGTGTGTTTGTGTGCAAATTTTCCGTAACTGGGAGCATCGTCGCTGACAGACAAACTGACTGGACATGAATCGTTTTGGAAATTAGGTTTAAATGGACTTCACGCCGTGGTGACCGCGGCGCCGTGTTTCGGGACTGGGGATTCGGAAAAGGCGGTCGAGGCTCGGGCTGTGTTTGTGTGCGGTTCTCGGCGGTGGTGGTCAGTCACACTCGCGGATTTGTCTGGGGCGGATGACATTGTGTGCTCCGCGATCTTTCAAAGAGCGACAAAATGCGGGCTGCGACCTTGGCTCCTCTTCCAACAATAATATGTTGCAGGATTTAAACCGATGTTGCAGCGAGGTAAGTCTCCCCACAGCTTGACCTTGTTCCCAACCGTTTAGACGACTTGTTTCTTTGTCAGAGGCAGCCTCACTCAGCGAAATGTCAGAGCAGTCGTTACCGAGGGCATTTCTCTGTTATTATTCGGAGTAAAGTTACTTTGTTCAACTTGACGTCGGTATACTGCGGCACTGCTTCGATACGACGTCTGTGGAAGGGTTTTGTGGCTGTGTTTGCGTGGCCGTGAGCAGAGTTAACACCGCTCTATTTTTGCTATCGAGTGTACTCTCTGCAGAGAGGCGCACTGAGACGAGAGGGAGAAGCGAAAACGAAAATGAACGCTCCCCGGGCAGCTTTTTCCTGTTCCGAGGGGGGGAAAAAAGCAGAGCAAAGGCTCAGTCTCCGACGGAGAAATGGCTACGAGAACGGGCAGGTGAATTCCGTCCGTCGACCCCGCAGTTGTCGGTGTTCATGCGCCGGCGGTGTCGTCCTCTCTAGCCGACTGTCAGCTACAGAAATGGCGTCATCCTCCGCCGCGCTGTTGGTTTAGTCAGTGCAGTGCGGGCGGCGGGAGCAGCACGCCGCCGAGCCGGACAACCAAGCGACCGCGTCTGTCACTGGGTCTGGAGCCGCTACGTCGTCCACGCATCTGTCCAGAGCCGCAGAGGAAGTCGTCTCTTCCACCTCGCCGTGACTAGTTACTTTGTGTTTCTCGCCCTTCGCAGCCACAAGCCGAGTCTGGTTGGCGACCGACTGGCAACGGTTACATAAACGCCTTTAAGGACTCCGCGAACGAGAGTGAACAGCCTGACACGGTTTACTTTGCAACATTTTGTGACTGTGACTCGAAAGCGCAGGCATACACACCCTTTCTACCGACTTTTTTTTTTTTTTCCCCTTCATGGCATCCAGCAGTGTAGCAGGAGAAGTGATGTCATCATAACATAATCATGTCTTGTTGTGGCAGACTGAAGTTGGCCCCCTCTGTCATGCCTAACAGCTTCTTCATCCTCTGTTTTCAGTCTGGGGTTCATTATACGGGTCTCCTGGAGGACTCATAGAGAGATGAAGGTATGTTCATTATTGATTCATGCATTATATATATATATATATAGGTGGGAAACTCTTAATTGGCATCTTGACTTCAGCTTTTGTAACACATGCATTTGTGTTTAATAAAGCTTCTTTCAGCAAAAAACTGTATTCTCCATACATTTCTCCTCATTTTTTTGTCCTTTTAATAAAGTCATTGACACTTTTATTGGATGGCAATTTTTGGTTTCGTTCAGCCACAGTGAGCCAAGTGTTTGAATCTAGCTCAGTGTAATAGATGAGTTTGAAATGCATGATGCTGAGTTTCTCAGGGGTTCAGATCTATCCAAACACTAATGAGAAACTCTTATTCTTTGTAATGCAGTGTTATTGAGGGCCTGAATGTGCTGCGATGTATTGAAAAAGGTGTTTAACTGGGTGCAGTTACAACGCACATGTTACAAGTGGAATCCAAAGTGCTTTGAAGAATCAGATGACAATTTCCAGACTTTTTTTTTTTTTTGTAATCTTATCAAGGGTGCATCTAGCCCAGCACCCATCGTACCTGTAGATAGTTTGTAATTACAATAGACAAAAGTATCACAAGTAACTGCCTCTTTAAAGGTAGGTTAAGCAATTCTCTGGGATTTGTAACCCAGAGCACTGTCTTTTCTCACATTCAGTGAGCATATCCTCGCTATCTGCTACCTGCCCTGCTTTCTCATTGGTTCATAAGCGTCTTCTGGTTGTTCGAACTCCTGTGTGCTGTCTGTGAGGGGTTTGGGTGCCTCATGAATGGACACAACTCCTGTTGCTGGACCGCTAATCTCTGATTACTTATGTTTTTAACAATAACATGCCCAGAAATCAAGCCAGAATGGGACCCAGAGTATAACAGTTATCAAGCTGATTGCTTCTTCTTTAGTATGCTTTTGAAAAAAAAAAAAGCTTTTTAAAATAAACAAGGTGTTCGTTGATATTTTAACACTGTACCAGTTATTTTATATCCTCATCTGCTGGACTGGTGACATCGGAACATAGAGCTAGATGCCGTCCTTCACATGAAAAAGCAGGGCCTATTAAGTTTATGGTAGATGGACATCTGTAATTATGGCGTCAGTATATTTTCTTACATTAGGAAAAATTGTACACTACTGCTAACTAAGCCATAACACAAGTTGTTTTATGATAGAGATTGTTGAGTGGTTCGCTCAAAAAGGACTTGTATGCTACAGAACTTATTTACCACTACCTTGTGTTACCTTTTTAATTTAATGACTATTTGAATATTCAGGAGTCATTGTTGTTCCTACTTTGTGAATGATGCTTTGATTATACCATTGTAGCCTAAAGCTCTGTGTTACACAGCCTGCTAATGCAATTACATTGATCCCACTGAGTACAGAGGTGTTATTAAGAGTTAGAAAGCAGTTTTGTTGGAAAAGTGGTCCAATAGACATGTTGATGGTTTCGAAGCCCTGAGAAATGATATCAGGTCAGGAAGGTAAAAAGAGTAACAATAGTGTTAATACAATATATAAATCTGGGATGCCATGACTTACTAAAATTACGGCATCAGATGGTGGAGTCGTGCCAATTTTTATTTAGTTTTCTTCCTTGATACCACAGCTATTTATCTCAGTTAGATTTCACATGTTTGTATGCGAGCAAATGAGGGGTGGAAATGTTGAAATATTCAAAAGCAGTATTGTCTCCCTACCTTTTTTGCTTTGAAAAAGTCCCAGCTGTCTTTGGGAAATATTCTGCTAAATTATTCTTGTGCTTTGAGTGTTGTTGTGCCTCCAGGCTCAATTTGTCTTTTGTTGCCATGTGAACCATAAGTCACCATAACCCGCACAGTTGTGTCACTGAAGCAGTCAGCAGTCCCGTCAAGTGTCAGTATTTTTAGTTACAGGCTTATTTGGTACACAGAATCCATATTATAACTGCATGATGGGGGAGAAATCCAGCCAGCAGAAGGTGTGAGGATGTTGACAAGCCTTGTGATTTTGGAGCTCAGAAATAATGGTGTGATAATTTGTACGCTGTCACTTTTGCCCTTAATGGTGTTATTCTTATTGTGGTTAATCAAATTGCATCATCGCCCACTAATAAACATGTCAACAGTGTGCCAGATTATCCACTTAAAGTGCAGCCAATTCACGTTCCATGTGAGACGAGGAAGGTCTTGTGATGTGATGTCAAACTTTCCTCTTGTCTGTTTACATACTTTCTGCTGAGCTGCAATCACACTTGTATGTCAAAGTCGGTATTACTAGTAAGACAAGGTTGTTTTCAGTTATGCAACAAATTGTTTATACTATTGGAAGCAATGGAATTCAGATTAAAAATAAGATAATACACACTTAAACTGAGGTACAGATGATGTGGGGGAAAATACTGACTTGGCATATTCTATTTGATTCACACTCGTCGCTGCTTAATTTCCGACACGTCTACCTGAATAAAGGTGGTGGACTGCAGGAGATCTGTATTGCGCTGTTATTGTGCTTACCCTTGCTTATCAACAAAACTGCTGAAAGCAGCGATGTTTCCACTTTGACGTTTCATTTTAATGTAGTAGAGTTTCTTGTTTCTGTTGTGCTCTGAGCTGTCTGGCGGTATTGATGCTGGAGGAGAACTCACTTATTTTACTGCTGTGTGTAGGAGCATCTGCTCTATGGTTGAACTGTAGGACAACTTTTCACTATGTTTACTTGGCACTCTTTATCACATAGCCTTATGGCTCCTTTCCTTTTTTTCCCCCCCATCTCCCGCATGCTGGTTTAACACTGTGCTGGATTATTTTCTTAGATCTTTAGATCTGTTTGAAGAAGACGGTTGTGCTGGTTAATTCATTACATTCTGTGGATGCATTAATATTTTTCTCTTATCGAGCAAAGATCTGCTTAATCAGAATTAGCAAAGTAGCGTAGCGCTAGTAATATGGCCATTTCAGTTATAAAGGTGAATGCAATTTTTTTTACGTGAAAACTAAATTTTATGATAAAATGGCAGCAAGCACAAGTGTGAGAACTCTCTGCTTAAAATATTTTCCATTTCTGCTTTTTTTTTTTTTTTTTTTTTTAAAGTCTGGTCAGTTTGAAATTGTCGCACATCAACATTTTTTAAAAACCAACTTGTTACTACAGTTGTTAACTTGCAAATGACTCTCCGTGTTGCATCAGAGACATTGATCATGCAGACAGCTTTCGATCAATGCTGTTTGTCAGAAAATTGCTTTGCTGTGAGAGTGAACCCTATTTAGTCGAGTTATTCCAGCTATTAGACAAGCTTAGCTGCTATAGTGACAGTTAACAGCATGTGGTGCTGTGGTAATACACTACATATTTATGCAGTTGGGAAGGGGGCCTCAGGAGGTCAGGTGCATTAGTCTCCCTAATGTGTCCCTGTCTGGTAACAAAGTTGTTTGTTTAAATAGATGTTTCAGTGTGGGAAGCAGTTTTCTTGTATGTAAAATGCATATTTGGATGTAACATGGAGCCTGTAGAGCTGAAAAATTCATACTTTCAGATGGGGAGACAGTGAGGCAGAGGTATCACATTTCGTACTTGTTGTACTCCATTCTTGGTTTACTCTGGCGTTAGATGATGAAGCTGCTAATAAAAATAAATGTAAAAAATGAAATATTAGTAAAGTAATCAGTTCTATACTTGGGTCAAAATGTGAAGAAACTTGTGAGTCAGAATTATAAAAAAAATTGTGTCTCGATTAACAAGAACCTGTGTAAATGCTGTTGGGATCCATCTTTTTTTTCCCAATGTTTTTAAAGTCAAAAGTCTTTAAGAAAGTTGTGGCACTTTGAGGAATTTATTAGTTAATATGTTCAGAGCCTGAAAGCTTAAAGAACAAATGCAGAAACAAAAGGTTTTTAAGTTGTTGTTAAGTAAGTATGTGTTTTCTTTCTTTCTTTTCTTTTCTTTTCTTTTTTTGTTTAAAGCTGCCATAGCATTGCCAAGGCAACTCCTGCTGAAGCACCAGTCAGTGTAATTGTGGCCACTCTGGTTTGGACAAAGAGGTGATTCACAGCAGGATTATTGTATGTGAGAGTTATGCTGGGAGGGAGCTTAATTCTTTCCTGTGTGCCTCTTGCATGTTCCTTTGTAAGACCACAGTCCCATTCATCGAAGAACAATATAATCTGTTAAAAACTATTGTTTATTATGTCTTATCAATGCATAGTTCCTTACTGTTGTGTTTTAAAATATGCAGCTCTTGAAACACATACAGAGTTAATTAATAATAGTTCTTGAAGCGAAAACGGTTCTATTTTATTTGATAATGTTGGTTAGACTTGCACATTTAAGTTCTAATTAACCGTTTCCACCATTCCAATCAAGTTTCACTTAAAACGAACCAATATATGAGTTACATCCCAAGTGCACATTATGTAAGAAATTTTCTTTTAAAAACAAATAATGCTGAGAGCCTCAAGTGGATTGCAAGTTTTTGGTTTTTTTTTAAAAAAGAAAAAAAGAACCCAGATGCATGAGTCTGATCTGAATAGAATAGTTTTCTATTGTTTTCTGCAAAAATAAAGGGCATTAGTGGAAGTGTGTATTAGTGGAAAATACGTGTGTGAGAAAAAAAGATGAAGAGAAAGACATTCATACTAATACAAATATTGTTTTGTTGTTAAAAAAAACCTCTGCAAGCAATAATGTGATAAATTATAATCAAGAGCTTGCAAACAGTTCAAAATAAGAGCATGAACCAAACTCAATGAGAATACACGACACTGCCACAACAACAACAACAAAAAGAAAAGAGAATCTAAACACAGGGTTTATTATATCAGCTTTGTTCAGCAAAAATTAACTTTGGTTCCCAATTCAGTACCACCTAAAACTGGAGAGCTAATCCTGAATGAATCAGTCACATTGGATTTAATGTTGTGTGAATAAGAAGCAGAAGGGTTACTTGAGGAGGCTGCTTTAGCTGTGTCTTAATGCGTTAGCAATTGGTATTTGCACGCATCCTTGGAGAGAATCCCAAAAGCTGCATTTTCTCAGTCTAGGGCTGTCCCTAAAACCATTTTAGAGGCTTGGAAGCCTCTGCTGGAATTGTCTGTAAATATTCAAAGCTCAGCAGGGGGATGGGGGTTTTGGGGGGACCACAGTAACTGTTGGCTACAGTAACATGAAAATGAGCCACAAGCTGCAACCTAAAGTGACATGTAGCGTGGGGATTGATGTTTCAAGATCGTAAACTGCTGCTTACAGCCATAAGGTTATCGTCCAAACTTAATTGCGGTAATTTAGATAAAATTTCAAGTGATCCAGATTATACATATCCAAATGCTTGACTTTTGACATGTTGCTAGTGTAGCTGTTACTTTGTAGACGGTCAAACGGTGTTGATTTAGTGTGTGATCATCAGTGACAGATTATTATTTGTTCTCCGGCAACTTTCCACAAGGACAAGTTTTGGATTATTATTTCATATTATCTGGGCTCTTTGGGAGTAACACAAAGGTCGTGTTGCTGGTGTGTCGCCACACACTAAGAAAGTCGATGATTTGAGTCTGGGCCGAGGCGTTTCTGTGTTGAAGGATTTCTCCAGGGAATTTTCAGCTGTTTTGAGATTTTAGTGTTGATGCGTAAGGAGGGGAAAAAAGCAAAACACTTTACATCAACACTGCAGCTTGCCCACAGTGACCAGTGATGTGCGGCTCTCGGAGACATAGTTTCCACTCGGGTTAACATAACATGCCTACAGTAAGTTTTTGTGTTGCACAAGAAATACCCACATCTAGCAATATCAGGGGACGCTGAGATGATGTCAAAAGAAAAATCAGGTTTTGTACCGTCACTGACAAAACGACACAACCAGACAACAAATGAACTGTGAATTATCACAAATATTCACAGAAGTTTCTAGAAATGCCAGCTGCCACTAAAACACACGACTCATGTAAAACCAGCTACTTACTTTATGAGGACAGCAATAAATGTTTTTATAGTTTAAAAGTTACAATTATCAGGTCGCAATTTGCCATGTGTACAGATACAGCTGCACATATGTGTCAGCCCAATCCCAGCGTGCTGAGCCTGTAATTCTAAATGTCTCCGTGTGTGTGTGTTGTGCGCTCAGCTGGCCTACTGTGTACTGCAAATACTCAACTTAGCACTCAAGCCGATACTTTAGCCAGTATTGTTTAAACATGCACATGTAGATGGCTTTGACATGGAGACTGGAGGTCCTTGTTAGCGGGGTTATGCTGGAAAACACCAGAGACAGCAGCATCGTGTTTGTGGTGTGAAAGTGCTTCATTTCCCAGATACTCCAGGCTTTTTTTTTTTTAACCAGGCTTCTTTTTTTTTTATAAAGAAAGAGATAAATGGATTATCTTTATATACCTTGCTTCTTCTACTCTGGGTGGATTTTTAAAAAATAAAATAAAAAAGAGATAATATGATAAACCGAGGAATGCAATCAGTTTATATAATAGGAGAGAAAGTTTTATATTCTCATAAAAAAGTGTATGTAACAAATGAAATGAAATATATAACATTATAAGTTGAACACTGCTGCAGTTTGGTTTGTAATGCAGAGTTTGTGTGTTTGTGTGAGGGGGGGGGGCTAAGGATTTAGGAAATAAGCTAGAGTGCAGAAGGGCATTTGCTAATACTGTTTTTGTTTGCACAAAAGTAGCCTAGAGCAGTTTCTTCTTAGATTTCCAGAGGAAATGAAAGAGATGGCCCTGTAACCTGCTGTAGTGTCAGACATGACGTAAAAGTTATTATTAGATTTTTTTTTCTTTTTAATGGTTGAATTTGCAGTTGAAACTAATTTCAGTGCTTTCAGTTTAGTTATTTGAAGGACTTTCAAACTGACACACCACAACTCTTCAAAAATCCGAATCTGTCTAGAAAATTGTAGTCAACTTATTTCTACTTATGCCGATCGTATGCTAGATGACTTTGCAAGAACTTTACAAAGATTTTTAATAGAGTAATGCTTGAAAAATAGCTGTGGAAAATTGTTTGTGTCCTTAAAATGAATTATAAAATCACTGAGTGTAAGAATTGGATCAGCAGTGATTATTGAGGCTCTAATACTGCTTTTAAACTGCGTGCATTCTTCACCAGCCAGGACAGGAGTACTTGATAATCACACCAGTACACCATCATCGCTAACATTTGCTCTAGATGGCTCCTTTTGTGGAAGGAGAAGGTTTTTGTAGCAGGGCTACTTGTAGATCTGTTGGTGCTCATTCATGAAAGATGCAGAATGAATTTGTGCAAAATCTGTGAGCAAAGCAACATTTATATATGTTTCAGCATTCATGAAAATGTTAGTTGTGAACTCTACTTAGATGTTTACTCCTGCTTCCAGTCATGTGTAGAGCTGGTGTAAATAAGTAGTGTACATAAATGATGCTTGTCATTATCAGACTTTACAGCATTAATGCTTTACATGATCTCTTATTTTCAAAATATGAGGATACATTTAAACCATGTTTTTAAACATGAGAACAGATTAGCTATATATCACATCTGTCTTAATTGATGGGAAGTTTGCATATTTACGCTTCAGATTATGTTTCTGGAAATGCCACTGGGTTGATTAAATCAGCTTAATATGCTGTCTGGGTTCTGGAGCAGCAGGTGAGGGAGCAAATGCCAGCTGAATCAGGAATTGCCTTCCATTTACACCCCCCCCCCCCCAAAAAAAAAAAAGAATGTGAAATTTACCTTTTCCTGCAGATTCGTTTATTTCAGTTACAGAAAAAGTATAGAGTTTGTGGGCCAACAAACTAACATTGAGGGGAATTAATGAGCTATACATCTTATTCCTACCCATCATTTCTTAGATGGCGTGACAGCAGGTCATCCCCTGGCTGCCAGAACACATAGCGATATAACGCATAATATAACAAGTTTTAACTTACTGTCAGAGTTCGACTCCTGTGGGGGCATGTCGCTGTCTCCATCAGGTATGATTCCTGGTAAAGAGCTCCCTCCAGTTACGGAGGCATTTCAGTTGTTTTGTCCAGGGAGAGAAATGCATTATTTTGTAATCAGTCACTTTTGCTTCACCTTTTGAGTGCTTCATTGGACAGAAATAATGGCATTGTCTGCATCAGTCACTTTTTTCCAGGTTCCTTTTTTTTTTTTTGCCAGTTCCTGTCACACCCATAGCCTACTAACAGCACGCTAAAATATTTTTTTCATTGTCCCACTTTAGTTCATTTTATCTCTGTTGTCACATCTAAAAAAAGTTTGTCCACATGGGGACACGCGTGATGAGGATGCACCTTTACGCCTCTTCATAACGTGGTCCCTGGCAGGGGATTTATGCTAATTATTGAGCAGTGTCAGCTTGCGATCAGTTTGCGATTGAGGTGCCATTCATAAAGGTCCAAATGTTCTTGTCTGTCCTTGTTCTGGCTGACGTCACCGATCATCTCCATCGTGACAACCTGGATCATTTTCTTTGCTTAGATGCATTGTTTATATCAAGCAAAATCAGGCCGTGTTATTCAAGGAAATTCACACCACAGGTGTGTTTTGTCACCCCACACCAAGCCGTGTTTGTACATTTAATCAGGCGCTGGTGCCTGGAGTATTTTCCTCATCAGTATCTCTAGATGAACCCCCAGAGACCCAGCCCTGGGTCTTCCTCTGCTGCTCCCTTCACTTTTTTATTTTTTTAAATATAGTAGCTTAGGTGGCACTTGAGGCTTATAATAGCTGATGCTATTCTCATTTTTTTTTTTTCTGACAATCTTAGGAGAGAGCAGGTCTTATAAAGTGCATGACATTATTTTAAGTTGGTGAGGGGATGTTACATGTCCCAGAGGTGAAGGAATTCCACCCCCTGAGCTTAGTCATCCTGATTTTTCATGCGGGGGTAACATTGTTTGTCAGCTTGGCAGAAGCAATGAAACTATAAAAGTAGTCAATGTTTCTTCTCTGACAGCTGGAGGCTAAATGGCAATCTATCCAAGGAATGGAATTTTCTTTCATAGTTTAAGCTCAATACGAAGAGGTGGGGAATTATCACTAGGAAACAACAAACTGTCCTCTGTTTGTGTTGGCATGTGAGCATGACAAATGCAAGGCGGGCCTCAGTAGTGTGTTATTACCACAGCTGTCGGGATAACCCAAGCTGCCCTCACTGACTCATGACCATCGCCCTGCTTAAAAGGACAAGAGACGATTCCGCTTAAAGTACCAGGAGCAAAAGGAGACGTGTCTCGGTCTAAAAGGAGTGCGAGCAGTGCTCCGTGCACGGTGGCAGTCCGGCTTTTTGCTGCAGCCATGACCGGCATGGGAGTCGCTCAGCCAGTGGAAATGGCTGCTGTGTCATGTGAAGCTGGTGTTGGCTCGGGCAGCTGGCGCTCGGGCCAGGCTTCAGCGGAGGATAATGAGATGTTTATGCGAGAGGTGGGGAAGCTGAAGTGCTCTGGACGCTGCCTCTGAAACCCATCTGTCAGAATCACGGAGACACTCACGGGGAGGCGGCCTGCCCTGGTTTGACTGTGATGATCTCACGGCCTCTGCAACAGGTAACCAGTTACAAAATATTTAGTCTGAGGCCTTAAATCACTTCTTGTTATCCGCCATTAGAGATACACCAGTGGTCACTTTCCAGTCCGATTCAGTTTTCAGTTTTTCTTTAAAGGTCTCACCTGACAGTTTAGATTTAAAAAAGGGAAAAAAAAAGGGTTTAGGATCGAGTTTTAAGTCTAAAAGAAGATTTATAATACACGCCCCTTTGTGGAACACATTACAAAACTAAATTTAAACCAGAGGAACAGGAAAACCTAGCTGACATAAATCTTCTGTGTTTGAGCTTTAAAATTTAAAAAGGGTGTATTAGGTAATAAAAACTGAGAAGTTAGACTTGACATCAGCATCATTCTGACCTCATGTCTTTTGTAGAAGGGATTTCTGCATTGGGATTGCTTTTTGTGGGTTGTGTGTCGCATGAAGCAAGATTTAAAAAAAACAAAAAAGTTCTGGTAGTGCAGCATCAGAAGTATCTCCTGCTCAGTATTAATGGGCCTGTGTGATTTATCAAATGTCTGAAATCTCTGTTCTCGTTCACTGAAAATGATCAGTCACTGCCAGGGCAGCCTCGATTTTTTTTTTTTTTTTTTTTTTTTTTTTTGTCTCTTTTCCCTCTCCTCGTAATGACTACTTTTAAGGTGGTAATACCATTGAAATAAAGAATCATTTGTATTCTGTGTGCACTAATAGTGCTACTTTTAGCCTCTTAACCTTTTGTCAGCTTCTTCAAAAGTGGGTCTGTTCCCTGGAGTGATGGATTTTCTTAATTTTGTGGAATAAAGTCTGTGATTTTTGCATGTAAAGGTGACTAATTTCTAGATCTGAGTATTCTGCATTGGCTGTGGAAAAACGCCCACATTGAAGACTTGTTTGCTTGTGAGCAGGTGTGATCGTGCAGCTGCTGTATCGTGTTGCATTTTTGTAAAAAGAAAAAAAAAAGATTTCTAGATGCACATCTTTATTTCTTTTACCCCAGGTGAGCAGAGAAGCCCATTAGTTGGAGTACGGTCTTATATTTCTTCTCTATAGAGAAAAAATGTATCATGTAGTGAATATGGTTGTAATATTTCTCACAAAGACGGACTCAATTACAGCACAGCTTAATTTTTGCAGCGCAGCCAATCTCTGGTTGCTGTCGACATTTCGGTCTCTGTAACTGATTAAATGAAAGAGTGTGTTTTTCTACTGAGCCAACTTATTTGACATACCCACATACTCTTCACTGCTCTTAATGGTAAATGTTACATACCACCAAGTAGGTTTCTGGGTTTATTGTTGACCCAGTTTAGCACGTTTTTTGTTTTTTTTTTTTAAGTTGAATTTAGGCACAGGTAGCTAATAAACACATAAATAAATGAAGAAATGAATACGAGACCTTTACAACCCACTTTGAAAACTTCACAGTGGATTTATAATACATTTTAAGCCTTTTAGTGATGATCAAGAACATTTTTTTCCATGCCTGCGTGAACTCCATTTACCTTCAAGTAATTAGTACCTGCAAAGACCAGATTGTTGTATTTTCAAAATACACCTGTGCGATCAATGCCAGTAAGGCATGAATTTTTTATAAAATGAAAGCATGAATATGAATGTAGAATTTGAACGCCTTCTGTACCTAGGTTGAGCAGACTGCACAGTCCGAGCTGTTTTTAGTGAGTTTTGCTGCTTAAGAGGTGTTGTGCACCTGTGAATCATTGAAATGGACACAAAGCAGCTGTTTTCTTTTTTTTATTATTATTTTTCTTTTCCTGAGCAGCTGCCTTCGCTCCTTATTCACTCCACCAGCTGTCTACAAAATTATTTATTTGCTACTCTATTCCCCCCCTAACCCCCCGTTAACCCAAAGTCGATGCTCTTTGATAGCAGCACATCAGTGAGCGTTAAACACTTTTCCAGAGAAATTGGGGTTCAGTCTTTTGTCCAAAGACACTCTGGGGATCAGGAGGAGATTATGAGCTGCAGTTTTCACATGTGAACTTATTTATAGCCTAAAAGTAAAACAGATTGGGACTTTAGGAGAGCTCGTGCAGTTCTACTCTCGTCTTTTCTCCTCCTAAATAAAAAGTTGGTCCAGGCACTTTTCTAGTTGCTGTGTTCAGCCCCTGCACTTACAATGTTTTGGGCTGCATGCTGTCAGCCACGTTTGGACTTTCTTATCCAGGTGCTGATGATGAAATCATTCCCAGAAAAGCATTCCACGCTGGTGCACGTAGAAACCACGAATGGACCAAAAGTGATTAGTTTCTCTTCACTGCTTGTGTACCGTTAACAGCTAGTGTAATTTGTAGCTTGGAGGGGCCACTAGTGCTACATTCACTTTCATAATGGAAATGATCAACATCTCTTTAAAACAGCCCCCCGGAAGAATTTATTTGGTCGAGATCTGTTGAAGTGTACAGATTTGAAGAAAAGCAATGTTTTATGCAACACTTTACTGGGTTTTACATTTAATCATCTTGTAACTTAAGATTTATTTAGCACAACTTTTTTTTTTTTTTTCATTGTAGTGACAATGAACACAATGAGCCATTTTTTACTGATAATTTTCATTCCTTTGGTACTATCCATTTATTCTTTCAGACCGCCTGAAAAGATGAAGGGTTTTTTTGGCCAATGGTCTACAATAAAAGTAGAGCTGTATTTTTGAGACAACATGGATGAGCTGACGGTTTTCTGTGTGTAAAGCTCCAGTTGGAACTTGCCTTCAGATGTGGCAGAAAATGTGGCCTACTTTTGATCATATTCTGGAGAGCTGTCTAAATATACCACTGTTAGATTAGACTTTTGCTCCGGTCTCGGTGAGACACCCTCAGTAAATTCAGCTCCATACTGCACAAACCACAACATCATCTACCCCCCCCCCCACCTTCCACAAACAGAATGTCTGTTTTCTCTCTGTACCCTACTCTCTCCAAGTCTGTTCCTGAGGGGAGGGGGAAGAGGGGATTGTCGATAAACATCCAATAATGATGACACAAGATGGTATTATGTGTTTGGGATCGCTTCTTTTTTGTAAACATCAAAAGCTGCAGAGAAGTGGCCTTTTTGTTTGCTTCCTCTGAGGCTTGTTTTCCGATACCCAGAGCAGATGGTACGTGTTTTCCATGGATGAAACGCTGAGCTGGTACAGTTTTGCATTCCTGGCCCTAGACTATGTAATACTTATGTTTCCTCCAGTCTTGGCTGTCAGAACACACCCATGTCAGTAAGCTATAAATGTATTAAAAGACTTTGAACTTGTTGTTTTGTTTTGTTTTTTGAAATGTATTTTTATGTTATTTCCCCAGACTCTAGAGGAGCCCCCCTACTTGACTGTAGGGACAGATGTGAGTGCCAAGTACAGAGGGGCTTTTTGTGAAGCCAAGATTAAGACCGCCAAGAGACTTGTCAAGGCCAAGGTAAGTCGTGTTTCAAAAGGCTCATGAGCCAAAATGAATTGTCTGTCTGTCTTTTGTGTGTGGAGTAGATGGCAGAAGGGTCTTTGTGTGGAAGGACTACTGTCAAGATCACACAGCTCGGCTGAATTTTACACCCTCAGCTGTCAAAATGGATATTGTGTCATTTAAATGACGCTGTCCAAAGCCTTTCTTTGGACCTTTGAAGACCAGGTTATTGAGATGATTAGAAGGTGCTTAGATTAGATATTACAGTACTCCACTGTTGGATCAGGATCACATGCAAATTTGTATTTTTTTTCCCCTCTCTGATGTTCCTTAAAATCCAGCTGTGTTGCTGCCACACTGTTGGTATACAAATCACTTGGTTGATTGGACTGTTCATAAAGCTGTAATACCCATCAGGAGTCCAGCTGGGTTTGAAGCAGTGTCTGGTCCAGCCCACTAGGTACCCATCACATCCTCAGGCATCCCTCTCATCCGTAGCTTCCAGGCTTGGCAGCAGAGCCGATGACTGTACAGCTGCTCTTCTCCTGCTGGTTTTGAGCTTTGCTGATGAAGGCATTGCATGATGCACGTACAGTGTTTTATTTCCCGGTGGGGGTGGAGCATCTGGATAATACAATAGAGACAGATCGCTTGTCTCGTGTTCTGCTGGAATGAGTGGGAGGAACAAAGATTGGATGCTGGTTGTTTTTTTTGTTTTTTTTTTTAACTGTGTAGTTCCTCCTATCAAGACAAAAGAGCTGTGATTTTTTTTTTTTTGACTTTCTGGCACACCAGCTGAAGTAATCAAATGACGTTTCTGTGTCTCAAACGGGGAAACACCACGAGGAAGTAGATCATGTGACGTTGACTTAAAATCACGTTGGTTAAAATTAAACCAACAGTCCGGTCCTGGCTCATGAGTTCATAGCCACACTAATTCATTAAGTTTGTTTTTTGGGGTAGCTGTGATGTGACTATGAGCTCCGTTACACAAATTGGTGAATCACGCTCCAGTGAGGGAATCTGAATGTCCCACTGTAATGGATTCCTCTTTAGCGCTCCGGTTCGTTAATCTGCGTCTGCTTGTTTAACAAAGTCGATGGTTGCAGCGTATGTCACTGGTGTCATCTGAGTGATTTTAAGACAAAGTGAAGAGATCTGTGTGGCATTCCTCTTCACAATGATAATCTGCGCTAGAGGGCCAGAGAGAAGTTAATTAACAACATGTCATTATCATTCACTGTGAGGTTTCTGCACACCTACGATCAGTCAGGATTAACCCTGCAGCACAACGCCGAGCAGAATCTTTGTGCTATGTGCTCATAGTTCATCTTTTTGCCCTTTTACTGTGTATTTATTTGCTATATGCAAACAAAGAAATGTATTAAGGGTTGTTTTCTTCAAAAGCAGATATCAGAACATGCTTTACAATATATTTGTATGAGACAATTAATGTGAAATTACCTTTTTTTTTCTTACTAAGAGAAAACACTTTTTTTTTTTTTTTTTTTAAGACCACATTTAATAAATAAAAAAGAAGAGTAACAGCAAATCATGGCCAGTTAACACTTGAACACAATTAATGTCACCCAACTTTGAAGTAAAATGTTTTTAAATATTAGGTTTTGTTCATTTGTCCTGTATTTGTCGCCTATCGTCACACAGTGTAACTAAGTTTGCATTTGTAATAACGTCACTATACACAAATGTAATTCATGCAAGGCAACAAAGAAGCTCTACTTTATAAAAATCTTTCTTCATTCACACCCTCTCAAATGATCCAGGGAATTATATAATATAGCTGTGTAGACTGTACATTTTCCACTTGGTAATTTTCCCAAGTTTAGAGTTTAAAAAAACTAAATTAAAGAAAGAAAACAAGGATGTCAATTTTTTTTTTGCTTAGACAAATTTAGAGGAATCCTTTAAATGAATGCACACAAAGTCTGGAAAAATGTAAAAATATGTGCAGAAGTGTGTTTACAAGCCCTAAGTTTGAGAAGCACATTTTATTTGGCTAGTATTTTTTCAAAATGCACATTAAATAAGCTTCCCCTGTGTTCAATGCAGTTTTTAACTTTACTCATTAAAATAATGATGAAATTAAGAGTATATTAGATCAGAGCTGTGGAAGGCTTTATTAGTTTGAAACTAGCGGAGCGCTAAAGAGGAAAAGAAGCGAAACAGCTGGAGTAAATGAAGCTCACGCACAAACATTTGAAGTGTGTTGTTAGTCAAGAGCCTTGTTCTTTTGTTAGACGTAGAGAAAAGCTGCAGCTTACACCTTTGCTGTCAAATTAGCTTGAATAAATCATGATCAAAGTTAAGTCCATGTGGTGGATAAGCAGAACCCCAACAGATTAGACTGCATCCTCGAAAGATGCTCACTAGCACTCTTGAATTATGCAAGTAAAACTTTGACACTTTTGTTATTACTCATGAGGGCAAAAGAAAATGTACCTGAGAATTGTATCTATATCATATACATTTTCTTGGCTGGAACTCTTGTTTTATATATATAAATAAATAAATCTGCCTATTATGCTCTGATATTGGCTATCAAGTTTAACTTTTAGATCTTGTAGAGTCTGAGTCACCATCTGAGTTCAGAGTTAGGTGGTCGCCAGGGTGACCAGATATTGCTGCCACTGGTTAGTTGACGTTGTGTAAAGATTTGGCTCATATTTGTCCCTGAAAAGAAAGAGGTTCCTTTATTCCACCTGGCAAAATGTTATCATCTCAGTAAATGATGAAATATTGCTGCAGTTATCTTTTTATCCCTTTCACTTTCCTCTTATTTTATGACCTAACAATTCAATAGCATCTCACGGTTCATATTTCTTCTTCTTCCTCTTCTTTTTTTTTTTTAACATCAGCTGCATGTTTATGCTGTTACATATTTGAAATTGACTTGATTACTTGAATTTGTCCCTGGCAGGTGTGTTTTGTTTTTTTTTTTTTTCTCTGATGGGTGTTCCTAACATTTTGTCCTGTCAGATGAGTCTAAACTAAATCACAGCTGATTGAAGATCCTTCAGATAGCTACTGTTATTATCTTACACTCAAAAAGTTAGTTCAAGCTCCCCCAAGAAGCAGAGACAGGGGAAGCACACTAGCGTTTTGATGTATAAAAATAGAGAGGGTAACTGCAAAGCTGAACACATCCTTTGCTTCCAGCTGCTTTAAAACTTTTGCACAGATCCCCTCTTGAAAATGTGTGACAGTGAGTGGCTCCAAGCGTGCGTTTGCCTTGTGGTCTTCTCCCTCGCACAGTAATGCCAGATTGCCATGGAGAAGCGAGATTACATCGGCGTGATCAGATTATTATCCACATTGGCTCGCTCAGGGGAGGATGCAGAGGAGGGGGAGGGAGGGGGAGAGGCGACGGCGAGCATTGATGGGCAGCTAGTGTAACCCCAATATTCACAGCAGAAACCAGAAATCAACTGCAGTTGGCATCAGTAGGTGTAGCACAGTTTCCAGCGAGGGAGGGGGGGGGGGACTATGAGTCACAGCGTTAAATATTCACATGTTGCTGGGATAATATCACAGATTCTTTACAGCTGTTTTGTGTTTTATGCTGAGTAGCGCGAGAGAGTGTGGCAGCATCAACAGCTGCGTTTGTGAATGGGATGAGTTTATTATTCTCAGCTCTAATTCTCCTCCTCCCGCCTTTGCCAGGTGACCTTTAAGTCAGATCTGTCCACAGCTGAAGTCCACGATGAAAACATCAAAGGGCCTCTAAAGGTAAGGCAGGAAAGACGGAGCGGCTGATGGATTATCGTCTTTTATTTGTCGTCTTCAATGACCCATTAGAATGCTGTTTTTATTTATTTTTTTTATTTGATGTGATTTTTTTTTCTTCTATTTTTATCAGTAAATTATTTATAATCCCTTTTTGTCTACGGTTTGAATTACACTTGAAGCTTCACCTAATCATCCTCCTCCTTCCATAGGGGATGTAGAAAGAGCACCGGGCGGTGAAGCATTAGATTCATAATTTAATTTTAGTCAATTTGGACTCTTGTCGTAGCTTCATGGTTGTCTCATTACTTCAGCGCACTTCATTAGATTTACCTTCAGAAAATAATAATCATTAGCATATTGAGGAGTTGAGTAACGGGCATATCTGTCACACAGGTGGGTGCCGTTGTGGAGGTAAAGAATCAGGATGGAGTTTACCAGGAGGCCACTATAAACAAGCTGACGGATGCTAGTATATATACAGTTGGTAAGTCAACAACCAGTGACTTGGTTTTGCTTGTAACAGGCTTTTTAAAAGCAAAGAAAAACAAGAACACGGCTTGGTTTTATGTCCTGTCTCTCAATTTAAAAACAATTGTGTAATAGTATCAAGCTATCCATCATTAAATAATGTAATTATTTATATCATAGTTGAAAGAGGAGAAAACTATTAGTCACAAATGGTTCCAAACTCCTCAGTTTCTGTTCCTAACGAGATCATAAAAAGCAGCGTGTATTTGTGAAGTTGCAACCAGCCGTTTTTATGGTTTAGTGTTGCTTAATTGAAAATTGCCTATAAATGCACAGTTGCAGTTTTAGATAATCAGAATATACTGTATATTGTTTGTATTCCCGTTCACTTCTGGAGTGCTTCGGCTGTTGTTTATCACCTGAGAGCACCCAGGGGGTTTTCATTGCCTTGAAAACGCTCCACTCTGCACATTTTCATTCTTTTCATTTGCCGATGGAAAAACAAAAACACCACTCACTGTTTAAGTTTCCTCCTCCGTGTTATCACCAAGTATGTTTGAGGAATGACTAAACTTAGGCGTCTGTAAGCTCGCGCCTGAAAACAGTTGTGGTTTGTGTTCAGCATAAACAAGAAGGCAGCTTGGAATTGAAACGGGAATTTATGTGTCTAAAAGTGCGTTTTCATGTGTGCCGTTGGACCCGTGTCCTACATACAGCAGCCTAATGATTCTGTCCTGCATCTTTGCAGTGTTTGACGACGGCGATGAGAAGACCCTGAGGCGTTCTTCTCTCTGCCTGAAAGGAGCACGTCACTTTGCAGAGAGCGAGGCGAGTATTGTGTGCTGACCTGCAGTTTAACTGGCAGATAAGATGCAAGGTACTTTTTCCTTTTTCCTGGCTTTTCCAATCGTATGAAGCTCTTTGGTGTTCGCCTCCTCTGCAGACGCTCGACAGACTCCCTCTGACCAACCCCGAGCATTTCGGCACACCTGTCATCGGCAAGAAAGGCAACCGCGGCAGGCGATCCAACCCAATGTAAGTGCTGCCCTCCGTCTCCGTACATCTGCTGGGCTCGGCTCAGACTTCGTATATGAGGCGTCTTTAATGCCGGAGGGGAGGGATTTTCTGTCCCCCATCTAGTTCCATCAGTAACAGGCATAGCCACTCTCGCTATGTTGACAGAATCTCAAATGAAAAATGCACTCCTGCCTCAGTCTCTTCATACTGAGCCCCTGCAGCCTGGAAGAGGAGAGCCTGCTCGCCTCCTCCAGCTCCTTAATCACACCAGGCTACTGTGTGTGCACGTGTATGCGTGCGCGCGTGCAGGAGAATCAGTGTGACGATGGCGCGGTCCTGCCGAACGTTATCTCTTTTCTTCTCTCCTCCTTTTGACTGAGATGATCCAGTGGGTGTTTTATGCTCTGATATGCCTGCTCCTGGGAGACAGAACAGTTTTCATGAGGGAATAGGAGCTGCCGAGGGTTTATTTGGCGCTGTGTGTAACTGTGTCTCTCGTCTGTTATAAAGAGGACACTCGGCTACGCAATCTTTTTCTCCGGCTCCCCTTTTTAATTGCACCCACAGAAAAGTCAATATTACTCTAAACATTGATGCAATATTGAGTTGGAACGGTCCCAGCTGGACATTATCACCTTGAGTCTGTTGTCCGTCCATGTAGCAATAAGGTCTTAACTCATAAATGACACGGATTCACGGGACGCTGTAAATTGAGATGGCTCTAAACACAGGGCGGCTACGCCACTCGTGTTTCAGTTTTCTACTTGTTGGTTAAAGAAAATGGACATTTTGGAAATGGGAAACAGAAGGAACAACAAGCATGCCAGATGGTAACAATTTGAAACTTTTTTGTTTGCTCGCCTCATTTTCTCAAATTTAACCTGAAGCCTTTGCTTAACATTTTAGGGTGCCGGTCTGTATATTCAGTTTTTGGAATCATTTGCCACCTTTTTTTTCACCGTCTTATTTTGGTGCATTTAAAGCGTAATTTAGAACGCTTCACATATAAACACTTGCAACTTGTTTCCAGCAAACTGGGTTTACATGCGAGTCATCAAAGAATCTATCTACTTGTCTGTGTAATCTTTGACAGATGTGTGAAGCTTCATCCTATTTTTCATCTGCATTATTCGCCCTGAAAATGATGCAGAAAGGCTGGTACCACACACTTAAACACTTTCTCAAGATTCTCCATTGTCATTGTGGAGTAACAAACAACAAGCGTAGAGTAAGATTGAAAGTATGTCTGTGGGCAGGACACTGAACCCCACGCTGCACTCGTGGTCCTGGTCCCAAACCTGCATAAAAGGAGAAAGTTAGTCAAGACAGGCATCCCACGTAAAACATGTCGAAACAATACGTAGAACAAGATGATGCGCTGTTACGGCTCAGACGGAATAAGTTACTTCAATTTAAATGAAAACAATGTAGGCCTACAAAGTAGATATAAATAAAGTAAAATAAGAAGATAAGTTCATATCATACTTGGAAATGGTAGCTAAGCCAACTAATATCCTTGTAAACTGACTCAAACAGCACTGTTGTAAGATGATAATAACACGTAACTCTAAGTGTTTAATTCAGTACAACAAAATGGTCAAAGTACCATGATTATTTCATTGAATTGATTAGATAATTCTGGTACATTTTTGTCATGCACATTTTAATGAAATAAGAGGACTGTCTTATAATCGAATCCCGGATTTTATTTGAAGAAATGCAGTAATTAGGATTTTGACAGCCAAGACTCTTATGAGGTTACTGCTCCCGGGGAAGAAATAGTTAAGCCGATTAAACTACTTAAAAAGGCCTCGTCCATGTTTGTATTTTAGTTTTTCTACAAAATTGGGAAACGGCATTCGGTGTAATGTGTTCATTAGTCTGCGTTGGAGATTGCTGAAAGCAGCGGTTGCCCCCATTTCTAGCCTGTGTGCAAAACTAAACAAATTATTTTAATACGAGTGCAGACATCCCAACCCGATGTATATCGCTTACAATCCTCAAGTCTTTCTGTAAATGGCTGTCAGGATGTGTGGTAATTTAATGTTAAGGATACTGTTTTCCAAATGAATAGTGGCGCCTTTCATAGTGGAGTTTAGGTGCTTTGTTTATGACTTTGATTCACAGCTTAGTTGTTGTTTTTATTGTTGTTGTAGTAGCAGTCTGACTGATTTACTGCGCTCGAGTCGTGCCAGGCACCGTGTGTGTATATGTACACAAGAGTTGTGCGCAATCTAGCCCAGTGAGGCATAAAAAGAGGACAAGAGGATCTGTTTGCCTGCTGGTGCTGCTTGCATGATCACTCAGAGGCGCGGCTGTCTGTCTGTCTGCTGGCTGCAGGACAGGACGATGCCTGAGCATCAAGATGACTGTCAGAAGGCAGAGAGTGAGGCGGCTCATCAATCCAAATGAGCGAGCTCGGCACTAGAGCCTTCTGTTTCACTGTGCCACATAATGATACGACCGCGAAGTGTAGAGTTAGTTTGTTTGTTTGTTTGTTGTTGGTGTTTTCTATCTGAAGAAGCAAAATGAAAAGATGATTGGCTTGGAGAAATCATCTGTCTGCCTTTTACTTAAAGGGGCATGCACACGCTATTTGCTCTTCTAATCTAGTTTTCTCTGCACAGATGGGTTTTAACATTCAGTGATGTTCACTTTGAGATTTTCTATTTTTATCGAACAGTGTTACTCGTGTGCATTCAGGCTGAGAGATATTTCCTCAATCAAATGTCAACATTTGTAGCAGTAATCAGATTGTGTTTTGGATGCATGTTGGTACTCTGTTTGTCACTTTCACGTATTACTATAAAGAAGACCAAGATAAGATAAATAAAAGATTAACTGATAAATTGTTTCATGGGGAAAATATGAGGATGCCATTCGTTTTCTCCATCTGTTCACAAAATAAATGGCACAAGTCAAATAGAGGCAGTCAGTCCTCCCAGTAAAGACACGGTGAATTTTCCACTTCCAAAATACTACAAGATATTAAAATAAAAAATAGATTAATAGCAGTGTGCTGCGTTATGTTGTGTAGACACTGAATTGTTTCCCGGGAGGGATGAATTTAATCTAGTGTTTATGAATGTCCTCACTCTGTCTTCCCTACGGTTCGCTCTGTTGAGAAAACTGTTCTTTCCCCTCCACAGTCAAGAGGAGGAGTCGTCCTCATCCTCCAGCGAGGAAGAGGAGGGCGATCAGCGGCAGAATGAAGATCTGTTTGGCAAAGTCGTCTCTGTGGAGGGGGTCGCCACCAGCGACAAGAAGAAGACAACGTGGTATCCTGCCCTGGTGAGTTTATGGAGCCCTCCCCCCCATCTGCTTCAGGAACCGGAGGCCGCTGCTGCTGGTCTGACAGTACACTCGCAGCATTGTGCCATTTCATCAAAATGCCTGCTTATGTAAGGCCAGCACTCAGCAGGATTATGTGACTGCTTTAGAATTCGCCTCCCACAAAATGTAACATGCATGTTGTTCAGTCTTTCCCAATTCATTTCTAATCTTCACCCCCTTTAACTCACCGTCAGCACACAGTGAAATGTTGAAAGGCCTTGTTTGTTTGTGCAAGTGTTACAAGAGGAGCTGGGAGAGCGGGAGAGGTTAGGAAAGCTGTCCTTTTAACTGTACACAGCTGAGCCCCGCCTCCTGGATTTGTTGTTCTTGGCTTGCTATTGACAGAGCTCCATGCTGCCTCCTTGTGGCAGTCCGGGGAAGGACATTAAACAGTAGCCTGCCATTGTTTACACTGTTACTGTACGGCAGAAGGGTGGAGTAATAGACTGGTAGATGTCTCATGCAACAGATGATGCACGGCTAGAGGAATGCGCTTTTGAGTGGCCTAGTTAAACAAAAGTCGGAAGAAATGGATCTGTATGTGGGAGCTGGGCGCGCACCTTTGCAGGGCAGTGTGTGAGTCATTGTTCAAGTGAAAGCATCCACTCTGCAAGCGTGTTTTCGTGCTCCAGAGTGCAAGCAGGCAGAGCGCTGGTAGAAATCAGATCCCCATAATGGAAGGGCTGCCTCCTCTGGCAGAGGATCAGCTCTCAGTCTTATAGTTCTCAGCCGTTACTTTATATACTTTATATATATATA
>JAOWBL010000007.1:15272554-15329359 GCA_028564865.1 Zenarchopterus dispar | reverse complement strand
TATGTATATATATATATATTTATATATATATATAAATTTCCTGATTCCTTACATTATACTCAACTATCACAACCAAATACCTAACCCTAACCGTAGTTTTAACCTTAAAACCTTTTATATCAAAAATCCCTTAACCTTGGAGCCCCATCACGATATATAAAAAAATAAACAAAAACAACAAAACAAACATGCATGAGTGCACTTTCAACACAAATCTGACCTTGTTTTGTCTTTTGTTGGTCTTCAACAAGGTCATCTCGCCGGATTGCCATGAAGATGTGACTGTGAAGAAGGACAACATCTTTGTCCGCTCTTTCAAGGATGGAAAATTGTAAGTCACTAATAATCTGCTGCAAGCTTTATGTGCACAACATGGAGTTAGGATGGCTTGAACTTATGATTATTTTAGATAAATGTGATCTTCCTTTTTTCTTCTCCTTCTCCCAGCAATGACTAGTATTATTAAGCAATATCATCTTAGATATTTTAACTTAACTAGTTATTTAGCTCTGTGCATATCTATTATGGCCTGCGTTGCTGTAAAATTCCAGCTGCATCTGTGTTGTCTGTAAATTATAGCAACAGGCTTTCTTTTTTGCTAAACGGCACCTCTCCTGGTAAACTATTTTGATTGTTATTGAAATTAGCTGATCAGATCTCTGTTTTATACATAATTGTACTTTGGAATACCACCCACTGGACTTGACACTTCCTTAGACGCTCATTATAATTTCCAACCAAAGACAAATTTCCCTAGATGGGTGAATCACGTCTCAAATGTCTTTAGTTAGTAGTCATAGTTTCTCACAAAACTTAAGAACTTTGAGTTGCGCTAACAACTTGTAGACAAATTTTAGCAGGAGCATGATACATTTAATGTAAATTCATAAAATAATTAGTTAGTACTATTTTAAAACATCCCCATCAGAGGTCTTTAGGAGTTTTTTATTATTATTATTATTTTATGATGGGATCACTGCAGCAAATTTTTATTAAAAGAAGCCAATCAACTGTTGACATAAGCTGCTTTCAACCCTCCGAGTGCTCTGTTAACTGGACAGTTGAATGAATGTTGGCTTCATATTGGGATGACCCCCCTGGCGCATCTCTGTAGCGTTCTACAATAACGATCTGACCAGATCAGACTTAATGTAGCTCCTGCAGTTAAGTATTAAGTATATATATCATTAACGTACAGGTTTGCAGCGCAGCAGTGGCTTCTGAGGAGCTGTTCAGTGCTGATTAGAAACAGTTTCACACACTTTGTTTACTAGTTGCGCATCATTTTTTTCTTTTTTTTTGACTTCCACTTCCTAACTACATGAGGACTCTTCAATGAAACTTGAGAAAACTGTGTTTTCCACAAGTTTAAACATGGATAAAAGTTACATTTTCAGTCATATGAAATACATCTACTGCATACTAATATGAAATAAAATGCCACCGTGACGTCTTGTGAGAAATCTGCGACTCTATGAGGGTTTTAGTGATATATCCCACTTGATTTACAGTTCAGTGGCACAGGAACGGCAAATTTTGCAGCACTCTGTCACTTTCACGCACCTGTTTGGATGAAGCAACACTCCCAGAAAAATGATCAATGAATGAGTGAATCACTGAACGCTATAACTTTAACAGATCAATGAAGCCATTACTGTGGTGCATGTTGGTACTTTTTAAAGTTATTTATGGTATTTTGGTTCTGTCAAATGACATCTACACATTTTGATCAATTTGGGATTGATTACCGGAACATCTGTTGAGACTTTTCAACGTAATAATGTTTCTTGCTCACGCTGACTTACGCTGTTGTTCTTCCTCTGAGGCTGTAAGTTGGTAGTCACTGGTTTCCTCGCAGCTGGCGTTTTGTCTGCAGTTAAGGGAGAAATAAGTTGCATCACATGTTTGCACTCTGTTAGAGGTTTGTGGCTGTTTTGTGGGTAGAAACACAGGTCCAAACCTGGTGTAAATTAAACTGGTGTTTGTTTCCAAGGATCTCTTCTCTGCCTGTTTGACTACAGCAAAAGTCTGAGCAGCCTTGATGAATTCTTTTAGAGATACCCTGCCAAAGTTGTCAGCCTGACCCTTAATCTGCAGACGAAAAATCTTTTGCAGCGGAGGAAGTTTTATCGCTTTTATTTTGGCTGATAGATGAAGAGAAGAGCATTTGAGAACCACAAGCTGAGAAGTTCTCAGTCAGAGAACTGGAACTTGTATCCTTGTTCAGTATTTCTGTCTAGTATCTTTATTCAAGGCAGTGTCGTGTTTTTTTTTTTTTCCTTTTCTAATTGAGATCAATTTCACTTTTTTTGTCACTGTTCGATTTCACTCATTTAAATCAAAAGCTATATGCAGGGGCGGGTGCAAAAGAAAAGAGAGAAGTGCGTTGACGTTAATGACGCTTTCCGTTTTGTTTCACTGCAGCTGGAAAGACAAGATTAATGTGTTTGCCATCATTACTCTGACATGATTACAAGCTTGTCATTTCATCTTATGCATGGTGTCTGATAGACAGTTTTCAGGAAATTGAATTCTAATCCAAATTTGAAATATTACAAATATTAAATTGCAAATGCTATAATTATACATTATACAGAAAGTCTAATGAAGATTTAAGACGCAACTGGTTTGACAAAGTCACAGTCTTCCTAGTCTTGCTGTATTATCCACTATTAACAAGTACATTTCTCCTCGTGTGCTAGTCAGACAGCCAATCACAAATGGCCCAGGTCTACCCACTAGGAAGTTTCAGAAGCATAACATTTAACTGTAATCTTCAGAGATATAGCTACCTTTGAATCCAAAAGCACATACGAAACATTAGAGTTAGAGGGGAGGCGAACTTGTGCTGTATGGAGGTTGTTGGGCTTTTAATAAGCGCCATGTACAGCAGAAAAAGGCGCCGCGCAAAACGCGCCGTAATCCAGATGTCTCATCAAGAAGCAACACCACAAGCCATAACCAACATTTAAAGACCAAACCACAACTGCAGTACAACAAATGTAAGCTGATGTAAAACTGTTGATTGTGTTTCTGCTCCATCAGTGAAACGGATCTCTGTTTCTGAGCCCTCAGAGAGACGCAGAGATGACCAGCTCTGTTACCCACTCACTATTGTGAGTGGGTAACAGAGCTGCTACACGGTGACTAAACATGGGTTTGAAAACTGCAGCAGCCCAAACCTGACAGCTGATTTGTGGTCGAGTCGGATGACTACAGTGCTACATTATTTTCTTTAGCCATCTTTGTGTTTATTTTCTGCTCTCGTCTGTGTTGCCACCTCGCATTTTATTGTTTTGTCATCTTCGCATTCTTCTGACTTGCTGCTCCGTGTTTAAACAGTTTTTCCAAAAGGCGTTGCTTCTGCAAGCATGTGTCACAGCTCCGGGGTCAGCGGGTTCGCTCTTCGGTAGTGTTTTGGTATTGCTTGGCACTGATAACCTTTCAGATTGCCTTTCAAAAACAATGGAAAACATTTTTGGGGCTGGGATTTTTTAAGAAGTGGTTGAACACATATAGTCGGCTGAGGTTACATAGCAGTAAGTGGTTTCTGTGTTTTCCTTGTTTTGGACCAGCCTGCAGACCATTCTGTGCTATAGCTGAAGAAAGAATTATCATTGTTTTTTTTTTTCTTTTTTTAACTCAGTAAAACAAACTCTGCTACAGAATCATGTAAAACCCTGGAAAGGTTCTTTAAATTTACAGAAACAAATAATCATTTGATCAATTGAACTCATGATCTCAGTGGGACTTATGTGATATCCAAAAAGCTGATTTAGTTCAGAAACTTCAATAGTGCACTAAATACAGCTTAAGTGATATAACTGCATACTCTCCATGTGCAATCTGTTTTTAATTTATGATAAATCTTAGGACGACTGTGCTCACTGGTCAGTGAATCAGCCAACCACTTTGGCCCAGACTGAAATACCTCTCGCTCTCTCTTCAATATCCATCCATGACATTTTCCACAGACGTTGATGGTCCTCATGGGGTGAATTCTGCTGACTTATGGTCCATTATTATTTTTTACTCTCCTCTTTAAAAAGCTGCACTATGAGATTTACATTATTGTTCAGGGTTAAATGTCTTGTCTGCTGTGGAGTAGTTTTCTCGTGAAATGATGAAATGTGCCAGTACATAGAGTATGTAACGGAGACAAGTACACCCTTAAGTTTGTAAAGGTGAAAAAGATTCAAATGGATCTGACCAAGTGTGTCACCTGAACTGAACCAAGCGTTTGGAGAATCTTCAAGGATCAATCAATCAGGGATCAAGGATATCTTTCTCCTGAAGAGATAAGCAGAACAACTCATCCAGCAGAAGAAAAAGAATGAAAGAAAAAAAGATCTGAAGAGGACTTAATGTGTCATTGATGCTCAAACTTGATGTTTTAAAAAATGAAAGAAAAAAAAAAAACCCAAACATTTTGTTAAATCATTGTTTTAAGGCTTGATAAGAAACCAAAACCTGCAAGCTCAGCTCAGAAAAATACATATACTGGGATACAAAATAGTATCATTTTACATTTAAAAACATAATATTTAAAAGACATTGACCAAGACTATATTGGTGATGTGGCTGTTTAGCTCAGAGCGCCACAGTGTGGATATTTTAAAACCTTTTGGATGGACAGGTGACACACTAACATTGTTGCACATTTGAATATCTACTGTTAAGACTTTCCTATTACTCTGTAACATTTTAAGGAATTATCAAAAAGGACATGAGTTCTTTTAGCTGTCTAAACTTTCTCTCTGCTTTAACATTTCACTCTGACAAATGTAGCCTTTGGATCAGCTTAGCTGCTCGGAGAAGGTAAAGCCAAGCCTTTGACTGCTTTCACCTTACAAGCTCCTCTGATCCACCCATCTCCCAAATCGCCGACACACAATCACCTGGATGCAGCAGAGATGCTGTAAGAAGGAAGCCTGTGAATCCTGTCCTGACGTCTTGTTGATACGCTGTGTTTCGCAGTTACATGGTGCTCCGGAAGGACGTCCGTGAGGTGAACAGCGACTGTCCTCCAAAAGCAGATGCAGGGCTCAAACCAGGTGAGTTGAAAGTGAAACTTTAAGACTTGGATCTCGCACAACTGGTGCATAGCTTGTACCCGGTCCCAGACATATGTGGGCTGGTCTGTGTGTTGACACACTTGGCAAAAAATAATTTAAAAAAAAAACAGTCACTGAGTGGGCCGCAGACCGAAGGAAGACGAGTTTTGTTTTTGTTCTGTAAAAGGCAGCGATGAAGAGCTCCTGTAGCTGTCGAGTCTATTTTTATTTGAAGTCCTCACTGGGCTCTTTATGCAGTGCCCTCGTTTTTCTGCTGCAGAGCTCTTATTCTCTAGTAATTACAGTTAGGAAACAGCTTTGCATTATCTCAGCCTTGCTGTTCACAGGTGGTTGACTCACAACTGCGATATTTTCAGTATCACAAAAGCGTAAAATGAGCATCTGCCAAGGTGGTTAGATGCTGCCTAAACCCACCTGTGACATTGTGGCTGAATGTTCTGCTGTTCTGCACCGCAGCAAACACTGACAGATTTTCATTCTGCTCCTTTGAGTCTTTTAACACTGTCCTGGATTTTTTTTTTTTTTTATGTATGTCATTATTGTTAAATCATAGTTTTATCGTTTTTAACACCTTTTCAGCAGGAATGCCTTTTGTAAACAAACGGTGAGAGAAAATATTAAGGATGCACTAATTTATGTTTCACAGGGATGAATAATAATTTATATTTATGTGGGGAAAAATGTCCCATCTTTCATTTCTAAACTTTTACCAGTTGGATAATAAAGAAGTGCATCCTAAAATTAGTTGAGCTGAGATTAACAATAACAGATGAGACATCAGAGCTTCTCATTAGTTGTTTAGCAAATAAGAAACAGAAGTAGTGTGAGGAGAATCAGAGCACACCCTGACTACTTTCATTACAATGAAGAGAGGCAGTAAAGGCCCAACTACTGCTAATCTGATGCATTTGATTCATTGATCAGCAGCAGGTGTGAGCGCTCTATAAAAGCAGATGTTTTGATGGTTTGTGTTAACACAAAAAGGAGGAATGGCATCAACAGTGATCTGATAAAACCGATTGCTGCTGCCCATCAATCTTGGAAGGGTTATAAAGGCCATTTCAAGACAATTTGGAGTCCATCACTCTGCTGTGAGAAAGATAATTCACAAGTGGAAAAACATTCAAGATAGTTGCCAGCCTTCCCAGCAAATTCACCTCAAGGTCAGACTGTGCTATGTTCAAAAAAAAAAACTGCAAAAGTCCCAGGAGCTTCATCTCTAATGTTTAGCGCGCTGACTGAGGCCTGTAAACTAGTACGGTGCAACTAGAAGAAAACTGAATGAGTACGGCTTGTTTAGCGGGGGGGCTGCCAGGTTTGGGAAGTTGCATCCCATCAAAACAAAAGACTTCAAGAACAACATGCTTTGGGCAGATGATCAAGGACAATGATGCCAAAAAAAAAAAATAAATAAAAGATGGCCAAAAAAGAAAAGAAACAAGGTGTTGTAACAATGCAGTTGTTCATAAATGAACCGAAAGAATGTTGTAAAGTTCCTCTATAAAATGAAAACACCAATAACGTAGAGAAAAGAATAATTACTTTAAGTTGTTGCTCAAAAAGAGGCTCCACATACCACTGAATCACTGGATTTTTTTTAAAGTCAGATTGTGTTGTTCATCTGACGTGTTTAGCTAAATTTAAACCTGGTTAGGACCAGATTTTTTTATGACCTGATGTATAAAACACCTGAACTGAAAGAGGTTATAAGAGAGGCAGCTTACAGTTGAGGGAATAATCTGTAGCTGTGGTTAAAGTGTAATAATGTTTTGTGTGTGTGTGTCTGTGTGTGTGTGTGTGTGTAACAGCGCTGGATGCAGCATTGGAGTTCCAGCAGAAGCTGATTATACCCACCACCTGGAAGACGGAGGTGAAAGAGGAGAGTTCCAGCAGCGAGGAGGATGATGAAGACGACGAGGAGGACCAAGAAGAAGATGCCAGTGGTGAAGAGGAGGAGGTAGATGTAGAACCATGCACATTCGCTTGTTCCCACATCCTTCAGACGAAATGATCCTCAGCTGCTGTTTGCGCGCTGTGTGCAGGAGGAGGTGGAACCGTTCCCAGAGGAGAGGGAGAACTTTCTGCAGCAGCTCTACAAGTTCATGGAAGACAGGGGTGGGTGTTTGGGTGCAGAATAGACTGATGGTGAAAGGGTTTGTTTGAAGGCCAGTAGCTATTTTAGGCAGTGACTGTGTTTTTGGCTGTAAACACCAACCCGCTCCGTGTTTCACCTCTTCAGGAACGCCCATCAACAAGCGGCCTGTTCTTGGCTACAGGAACCTGAACCTGTTCAAGCTCTACAGGCTGGTACACAAACTGGGAGGCTTCGACAACGTGAGGGCCACTTTGTCATTTCTCTCTGAGTGGTTTGGTCACACATGTTGTCTTTGACACTGACTGACTGTGTCCAATGATTCCATCCAGATTGAAAGTGGTTCAGTTTGGAAGCAGGTCTATCAGGACCTGGGCATCCCTGTGCTCAACTCGGCGGCTGGCTACAATGTCAAATGTGCTTACCGCAAGTATGTACAGCTACAGCCTCTATGTAAAATACTGCTTGTTTTCCTGCTCTCACATGTACTGGAATATATTTTGTTGCCTTTTATGAGCTGGCTGACTTTTATCTGTCTGTTTTTTGTCTGACTGCTACAAATTAAACTTTTATTTTCACATAATTTCTTTATGCGGACCACTAAAGTCCTGTTGGACATGTAGATGAGAAATGTCTCATGTTGCAGGTATTTGTATGGATTTGAGGAGTACTGCACCTCCACAGCCATCACCTTCAGGATGGACCTTCCTCTGAAGCAGGGTCCCAAGAGAGAAGTGAAATCTGACGAGGAGGCAGGAGGAGCGGCTCCTCCGTCATCCAGCTCAGAAGAGCAGAAAGCCCAAATGGACGGAGAACCTTGCGGTGCACAGCCTGTAGTGTGCAAGGTGCCTTTCTGTAAATGCTCTGATTAAGATATTTGTATCCCCGTGTGATATTGTGTATTTATCAAACCCTTCCGTCTTCCAACAGGATGAGAAACCCGAGTCGGCACGGAATAAAATGGAGTCTGAACCCTCAAAAACCGAGCGAAACAACGACGGGGGCGGTGAAGACGACGAGGAGGACGGTCCCACCAAGGGAGATGCAGATGAGGGCTCGTCGACCTCTCGCCTCGGGGGTGACGACATGAAGCAGGATCATGACGACGAGCAGGAGAGCAAGGACAACTCCGGGTAGGTGGTGTGAAGGGGCTGTCCCTCCTCCACAGTGCCTAAAAAAAATATCCTCGTGGCACAAACGCAAGCCTTATGCAAAACCTATGTTAGACGATGTTAAAAACTCAAGGCAACATGACCTGATGTCGTCACTTTTCTTTGTGCAAGCTACAAGAGCATTAGTAGATGAGGAGAAGTGATCATTGTGACCTTAATGACACTAATACTCCCAATCCAGCTCGACCTGCTAACAGGGAGAGGAGAGCAGCTCTCCTCTAACAAAGCTCTTATCTGCTGCCTTCTGCACTGTTATTATTTCTTGTGGCTTGGTCGGCATCAGCTGCCGGAGACATCTTAGAGCACCAAAGCCTGACTGCTACCTTTCACCTGGCCTGTCACGCTCCTGCTCTCTGTCTCTGTCTGTCTCTGTCGGGGTGAGCTTCCCTCACTCAGTGCACGTAACGTTTCTGTGCTCTCCTCAGTTTCTGCCCTCTCCAGATCTCTGTTTCTCTCTCTCGCTCTCCCTCTGAACACTCCTCCTGTCATTTCTCTCATGTTTTTGGCTTTTGGTGTTAGGCTTGATTAATGTTCCATGTGTGTGAATGTTGTCACCGAGGCATTAACACCCAGCTGTCAAATCGTGCTTCAGATGCAGTAACCCGTAGAGGAAACGGCGCCTGGTAGTGTTCGTAGCAAAATGCGTGGTTTTGTCCCTGTAGTTGCATTTTTCCTTTTGTTTCTTGTCCACGGTGACTGGATCCGGACTCTGACCAGTTTAGTCCGGTGTTGGTCAACCTCCAGAGGGGTGGTTGTGTTAAAGTGGTTTTGGTGGTCTGGACAGGCTTCTAAAAGCACTTGTAAAGTGGTTGATATATTTCCCATGTTTAGAAGTTTAGAACATTTGCTTTTATCCTGGTGGTTTTCCCTCTGGAGTCAGTATCACCTGTGGCCTCAGTCACACTACAAAAGACCTGACTGGCTACCATCCTATGTGGACCTGTCCAAAGGCTCGCGCTTTCTTTGGCTTTGTCGGGATCACAGATTCACTCTGCAGACACCCACAGGCTGATCTGATCTAAGCTCTCCCGATCATATCACACCGGCTTGATGCTGACAACCTATAATCTGGAAGGACCTGAGGTGTGTGAGGATCACGCTTTCATTTCAGTGGCAGATAATGTGTGTAGCCGGTTAAAAGTGGTTTACTGTGAGATTAAATTGTAAACTTGCGTTCATTTAATGAAGTGCTGCTCTACTGGGACAAAGCTACTGCCAAATCATCATCACCTTTTTTTTTTATTAAATCCAAGCAAATGCCTGATTATAAAGTGTACACTTTATCTGGACTACCTCTGTGGGCTTTTTAAAAATGATTTTTTGGCTTTTTGTTTGTGATAACAGGCAGAGAGTGAATTTTAATAACATCTTAAAAGCAAATTACTTGAATGCATACGGTTCGGTTGCCACTTGTTGCCATGTGACCAGATGTTATAAAGGCCAATGAAACGCAACACGGAGTCTTGTTTTCCCTGTTGGCTCCAGCTCTTCACATCTTCTTTGTTGCGGGTTGTTAATATAGTAGACAGGAGGCACAGGCTCTGAGTGGCGGGCCGTTTGAGTGCCTGTGTTGTAGTTGTTCTCTGCAGCGACAGACCAGATGGGATCCCATGCTTCCTCTCAACGTAGACCTGCTTTAGTTTCTGCTCTGCCTGCAAAGTTGAGCTTTGCTGTGCTAACCCGCCCGTGTGGCCCTTGCGCCTAAAACACTTACTGCACTGCCAGAATACCCTGCAGCTTCGACATCTGACTGTTTCCCACTAGCTCCTTGTTGTGGCTGCTTTGGTTCTCACAGTCTGTGCTTGTGTGTGAATGAGAATCCCAAGTGTCTCATGTGTGGATATAGGGTTAGCTAGGCTAACTTTAGAGTTATTTCTCATGATTATTGAGGTTCCCAATGAAAGAATGTTTTACTTGCTGAAACGCTTCATGTAATGTGTTTTGACTGGCTTACTAATGATGCAGTTGTTTATCCTGCAGTTTGCCAGAGGCTACACTGGACTGGAGTTAAGGCAGAACAACTATGGGAAGTTCATGTTTCTCTGTAGATAAAGGTCTAGTGCTGTAACGGGACAGGGCAGACAAAGGTGGAGCATATTAAATAGAAAACAGGCTTCTTAGCAGCAGGGTGGATGGGTGCGGGGTGGGGCTTTGTGGTGTGCAATGGGACAGCCTAGGGCCAGGAAGTGCTGAACTGTTTTTCTTGCAGGGATGACAGCAGTCAGGAGGGGGAGGAAGGGGAGGAGTTTGAGTGTTACCCCCCGGGGATGAAGGTGCAGGTGAGGTATGGGCGAGGCCGCAATCTGAAGACGTACGAGGCCACTGTGAAAGAGGCAGACGTGGAGGGGGGAGAGGTGCTCTACCTGGTGCACTACTGTGGCTGGAACGTCAGGTAAGACAGGACCTGGGGAGAAATCACCTAACGCCTATATTCACCCTAAAAAAACAAAAACAAACTAATTATAAAGAACATCACTTAACTTTGCAATTCAGCTCAAGGGATCACTGCTACATGGTGTCCCTGCAGCAGGAACAGATAACATCCTTTTCTCTCAATTCTGCTTCATCTCACCCATGGTCAGTCCTCTGATTATGGAGAACACTGGGCCATCTAGTGGCAGAAACAGAACTGAACCTCAACGTGGATGACTCCACTACTTCCTCACTCAGTTTTGACTTAATCCCCCGTCTGTCTGTCCCCTGGCTGTCTGTCTCTCTTCAAAATCTGCAGACAGGCAGAATCTTTTTAAACCAATCAGAGTTCTGGGAGTGATCAACCAGTGGTTTTGCTTAATTTTTCCCACAGTGTGATCTTCTGAATGTGAACTTCCCTTTGGATTTGTGAAAGGCCAAGCAAATTGCTGCCACACTCACCTCAACCTCTCAACCCTCTCCCCCCTCCCCAGCGGGTCAGGGTTAATGCAGTGTTAAGAGGAGTGTTAGGGTGCCATGACACAGTGGTTAACTAGTGCAATCAGCATTTCATTGTCTCAGTGTTGTTGTGTGGTCCTCCAGCACTCTGTTAAAGACAGTGAGATGTTCTCTGCATTGTGTCTTGTGTGTATGTGATGTTGTGAAACGTTTCATTTCCACTCATACAACCCAAGTAGCCCCCTTGGTACTGTTGGAACTCTGTTGAATATGATTTGTGTGGTGGTCGGTGTGAATATAGTTTCTTTCTCCATTGTTAAGGTTTGTCTTTTTCCACATTCTATCATAGGATTTCTACTTTTGCTGTTGAGGCTTTTTTGTGTCACAGCAACATGGTGGGGTCGAACAGTAGAGGTGTCTGTGTGGTGGATGGTGCGAGACTATATTTTTGGCTCCTTTCGATGACCTGCATGTTCAAACCGTCTTGTCTTTGTACTTGATTTTGTTTTGTTTTGTTTTTGTTTTTTTGTTTTTGTTTTTAATTTAGATATGATGAATGGATCAAAGCAGACAAGATTGTGCGCCCCGCCAATAAGAATGTACCAAAAATAAAGCACCGCAAAAAAATAAAGGTATGACTTCAGAGTGTGCTCACTTTTCAGCTTCGGTCCTGTTGGGATCGCATGCAGTGAATCACTGACTGTTAAATGTTGACAGAACAAAGCTGAGAGGGAGCGAGACAGGTTGGAGAGGCTCAATGACAGAGAAGTCCACAGCCCCTCATCCAACACTAACCGAGTTCCTCGCTCCAAATGTGGCTTGAGTCAGGATGTCTTTTCCAAGATGGATGACGGTGAGGACAAAGGAGCTCAACAGTCTCCCGTCAAGGCCATAGAAATTACTTCCATCCTCAATGGACTGCAAGGTAGCAACACTCATAAACCCGTAGTCTTCATTAAAAAAAAAGTAGTGGTTTATTTTGTCTGTTGATAAACTAACAGCATCTCTGTCTTGCTCACTTCAGCCTCTGAGATGTCCACAGAGGAAAGTGAGCACGAGGATGACGAGGGAGAGCATAATGAGGAGGAGCAGCCAGGTTCCCGTGGCAGCCTCAGGAAAGGCACAACAGAGTCGCCGCATATAGCAGAGCGCTGGGAGAGGGACGCCCCGTCTGAAGGGCCCAAACCACCATCGGTCTCAGGAAAGAGCCTGGACACTGTCAGTGCAGAGAGCGTCGAGGCTGGGAAGCGCAGAGGCCAGCCAGAGCTGGAGGGAGAGGTGAACACCAGGAAGAGGAAGTCAGACAGTGCAGTCGAGAGGACCTCAAAGGGTCCATCCAAAGCTAAGACAAGAAACACCAGGAGCGCTGACTGGTTACCTGGGAGTTCTCCCAGAAAACTGGAGGAGAGAACTGCTGGTCCTGGAGAGGAGAGGGGGGCCGAATCTAGCAGCAGTTCAGATGAGGAGAATCCAGCACTGGCAGAGTCCCAGGCAGAGGAAAGTGAGCGAAACCGGCCAAAATCCAAGGGCTCACCTTCCAAGAAGTACAATGGGATGAAGGAGAAGAACAAGACTGGCAGACCAGCTGGCTTCTGGGAGATTCCTGAAAAAAGGACCAAAGTGTCTGGGAACGCAGAGGAAAGGGCTGCTGTTCGCCCTAAAGGACAGAAAGACGTGTGGTCCAGCATTCAAGCCCAGTGGCCAAAGAAAACCCTGAAAGAGTTGTTCTCTGACTCGGACACAGAGGCTGCCAATTCCCCTCCTCCACCTGTACCCACATGTCTGGAAGAGCCCAGTGTGGATCAGGACGCTGGACCTGAGGATGAAGTCTCAGAAGAACAGATGGAGAACGATAAGCTTCAGGAGTTTCCAAGCAGCGGCAGCAACTCCGTGCTCAACACACCACCAACAACGCCAGAGTCCCCCTCAGGTGGAGGTAGCACTGTGGAAGACTCTGGTCAAGCCCAGCCTGCTTCCCCGCCACCACCTGTGCCCCCCGTGTTGCCTTCAGAGCAGGATTCTGAAGCTCTCCCCCCTGGTCCGGTACAGGAGGAAGTGTCAGGTGGGCGCAGTGAGACAGACAGCAGCACGGTGGAGGTGGAGAGCCTGGGTGGGGAGCTCCAAGAGCTCCCACAGGACGAAGGGGCAGGTTCGCCCTCAAAGGTGTACGACGTCACCCTCTCGTGCAACAGCAGCAGCAGCTACAGCCTCGAGCTGAGCAGCAGCAGCCAACAGGACACCGAGCAGAAGTCCAAAGGTACAAACACAAGCAAATCTTTAAGTAATCCTGATAATTGGTTATTTTAAGCTACTGAAGAAAACACAAGTTGATGGTTCATTTCAATCTGCCGTTTCGCCTCATTTCTTTGTAGCATCGGTGAGTCAGAAGCGGCAAAAAGAATCACAGACAGGTGGAGCTTCAAAGAAACACAAGCCAAACCGCAAGAGCCTCGGTGTGCCTCCCAAAAAACACAGAAAAACAGGTGAGAACAGCTGGAACCGCTGTCACTTTGCTTACGTTTTATCAGCCATTTCATTTTCACCCGTTTCCTGTTATTATTGTCCAGGTTTCAGAAAGAATGAGGATTTGTCTGTTCAGTTAGATTCTTTTTTTTTTTTTAATTTCTTTTTGTCTTCTTCCTTCCAGCCAACAGCAGTGACAGTGAAGACCAGTCTGTCGTTGAAGGCACTGCCAAATCAACTGCCTCAAAGAATAACCCATCCGACCTGAAGGCTGCTACTTCACCCAAGTGTCACGGACGATCTCCCCCCTCCAGCCATAAGTACCACAAGCAGGGCGACAACGATCACACCCCCCACAGAGACAACCACGGAAGATCGCCTCGCGTCTACAAGTGGAGTTTCCAGATGTGTAAGGGCCCAGTCATTGTCTTGTAACTAATATGTCATTTGTTTCAGCCTAAATTATTAAGCTGTTGATCTTTTTTTTTTTTCTTTTCTTTAAACTTAAAATTGTGACTATTATTTTCAACATGATCTTGTTTACTAAAAACTACTAGAAATATGTTGAGGTGTGTAGTTATAAAGTTCAACTTAGATGTGCATATTCTTAATCACTTTAATGAAGAATGGCCTAAACATCAGAAAAAGTGTTTAAAAAAAACAACAACAATTTCACTGTTTAGATTTGTGATGTTTTTGTAACTTAACAGCCACATGAGTGCAATATTATATCTACCTTCAAAAAAATAGTTATCAATGATTTTCTGGCTCAAGAAAAATACTTCAAACTAACAATAATTTGAATTTGGAATTTGATTTATAATCTCAAATATATCCATAAGTCAGTTATACATTGAAAGAATGAAAGAATTTTTTTTTTTTAAACATTTATGTAATTCTTATCACATGAATATTTTTCATGTCTCTGATACAAAAAAAAAAAAAAATCTGTGGCAGTAAACTGCAGTGCGTTTTTTAACCAAGCCACTGAACCATTAAAGGAGCACAAAGCTTCTGTCACTGAAATCAGTTTGGCAAAGGAGATAAAAATACATTCAGAGACACAACAAACATAGCTTCAATAAAGTTTATTAAACACCATAAAATGAGTCATTCAGAAGCACAAAGGCAGCAATCTAGTGTAAGTAAATGAACAAAACAGTCGTCTTATACCCAGAATGCATCCTATCTCACATTTAGTCCCCACAAATCTGTGAATGACAGCAGCAAATTAAAGGCCGACTTCACAGGATGAAGTTGTGGTTTTCTGGGTAAATGACCTCCGATGTTTGATCACCTCGGTGTCCTGGAAAACTGTCTGCTGCCCTGCGAACAGGAACTTGTCCTACAAAAACCTGGACTGCCAAATATGTGGTTGATTATTGATAAACTGACCACACGTTTGACGTTTTAAGACATATATTTATGACTACATATAATTCTTTTAAAAACTCTAAAGTAAAGGGCATTTTCATTTATCATTGCCAGTTATATGTCACATAATGCATTCTGGGATACTTGGAAGTCTCTGGTCCATTAAAGTAAACCCCCACCCACCCATCAGAAAAAGGACCCACCAGGACACTATGGTCCATATTTGTCCTGATGGTTACTTTGACTGGGACCTGTAATTGGGTCTGTGACTTCTGACACTTTACAAATACTAAAGACAAGAACAGATGAGTGTATCGAGCATGCGCCTCTTTGTCTGTGCTACAAAAGCTGAAACCCTAAAATGCACCCCTCTTATTCCACTCAGCCGATCTGGAAAAGATGAGCAGTCTGGAGAGGATCTCGTTCCTTCAGGAGAAGCTGCAAGACATCAGGAACCACTACCTCTCCCTAAAGTCTGAGGTGGCCTCCATCGACAGGCGGCGAAAGCGCATGAAAAAGAAGGAACGGGAGAGTAAGTTGGCTTTTTTGCTCATACATCGCCCAGATTTATAGTTTTTAGTCGGGTGAGGTGAAGACATTAACTCCCCACATGCCACAAAAACTGATTTAAACCCAAACACTATTTTTGTTCTGCAGGCGCAGTGGCTGCTTCCTCCTCCTCCTCATCATCACCGTCCTCTAGCTCGTTGACAGCGGCCGTCATGCTGACCCTTGCTGACCCTCCGGTGTCGTCCTCGTCCTCCTCATCTCAGAACTCTGGGGTGTCAGTCGAATGCAGGTGACAGACCGAAGCGACACGGAGCCATCGCACTAAGCACTTAACCAGCAACCTGGGGTCACCGCCCCCATTTCCTTTCAACAGGACGGATGAGGCAACCCACAGACTGTAACTACTGGGGCACAAAAACCAGACCAGAGACAACATCAAGAAAGAAAGAGGAAAAAAAAAAAAAAGCACTATTTTCTACTGACAACTGTTTTCTTGGCAAGCTAATGGCACTTAAGTGCACTTTTATGGAGATTGTGTACGGGGATGAAATTTTATCCAAAAAAAAAATCCAGATTTGTCTTTTGCTCACTTCTTATTAGAACATTTCCAAGAATTGATTTTGCAAGCAATAATTGTTTCAATTTGATAAAGCTGTACGGGATCATTTCCAGGGCAGACCCCTCTGTGACCTGCTGTCATCGCTCGACACGGCCCGGTCCGCGTCACTGAGAGGACTTCAGAGGAACACTGCCGCATTTGGCATTAAGGGCATATAATAGGTCGTTTTGCCACGTTTCTCTGTCCACACTCATTCAAAAAAAAAACAAAACAAAAGTCTTTGTGGGGTTACACCTAAAGTTGCTGGCACCACGTGGTCCTGCACGTGTTGGCATGTAAGTGGTGATGGATTATCAGTCCTCTCATGGCCTCAGCGGATGAATATGGAACGATACTGTAGTGCCTTTTTGTTCTTCTCCAGGGGCACTTTGAGAAAGGAAAGCACTTTTTTTTCCTGATCCTCTTCTCAAATCAGAGGGTCAGCGGGAATAAATGTGTCCCTTTATAAAAGACTGAAGAATGCTGTGTGGGTGAGCAGGCAGTGAAGGGCTAAGTCTGATAGATAATGATGGATGTTTAAAAAAGACAAAAAAACAGAATTGTAAAAGCAGAACTCCTATACTGGATCTCTTGTAATCTACTACTGAATACTCATCCAGCTTGGGTTTTACTGTTGCGTTTAGCAGTATGAAATGTGCAATGACGGGAGTGATGAAAGGTCACATTACTTCAGTTCATCAGCCTTTTTAAAAGCCTGTATGCTTTGTTCCACCATGTTTTCATCACCCATTTAAATCCCCAGTCCAGTCATCTTCACTGAAGATGTCTGCTCAACTAAACTTTCGTTACTCAAATACTGCCGAACACATGAAAAAACGAAAATCCTACATTTGCAGTGTTTCAAACAGCAGCATGATTTTTTTTTTTTTTTTTTTAAATGAACTATATTTTTTGCTTCATTAAATACAGTAACACATATTCTTTTGGCATAGTTTCCTGATTTTACTCATGATCACAAACCACTTCGGTTCTGTTTCTTGTACTATGAGCAGAATAAAAGGTAGAGATATTGTAAATGTGCATTTATATCACAAAGTGACGTACGTGTAAAAGTTTCTGAAGACATCTCCAGTGTTTCCTTTTGTATATAGATCTCCTACTGTATGATAACCTGAAGTTACGTTTTGTTCGGCACTTGTATGTAATTGTAATGCTTTTGTTATACATTTGTATATTGAGAAGTGTTTTGAGTCAAGCTATTTAATATCTTGCACTGTTAATAACATGTACTTTTCTGTACAGACAGTTTTATGGTTTTAACTGTAGTTTGAGTGTAAATACTGAGGGTTGCAGCATGTTTGTTCTCCCTTTGTCCTCTTTGGCGACTTTAAGTTGACTCGTTTTATGTCCTCTTTCATCAGTCTCTGTATTTTTGTTTTTTCTATCTTCCCCCTCTCCTTTTTTTTTTTTTAAGTTTCATGTTTGCTTTAGTTTGTACTTTGTTTTTTTCTCTCTCTCTCTAGATTATGCTTGTTAGAGAAGAACGGTGGTTTTGGATGCAGCTTAACTGTTTTCTACCTTGTACATGGCCTGAAGCTAAAGCTGTATGAAACTGTATATGGAAAACAGTCTGCGTCATAGATAAAGAGTAAGTAATGGAGCTTATTGGAAAAATGGTCAATAGTATTTATTAGGCTCATCTGATGATGGTCATTGTGTAATTTATTGTAAAAATGTAAGCAAAGCAGAAGCCTCCATTTGAAATAAATGCCATAGTTTGTGAAGTACTCCGTGTCTCTTTCTGTTCGTGGTGGAAAATCTATTTTACTTCAATTCTGCACTTCTATGCAACTTTTAGATCATTTTTCATCCCTAAAGTATTTATAAGTAATTATTTTACTCAATGTCAGAGGGTGTGTTTTTTTCCTTTTTTATTCATACCCACTTTTTATTGCATTTACTTTACTTATTTTACAGACTGTTTCTGTCTTCAGAGTATTAAACTTCTAAACTGCCATAGACGAGTCCACGTTATGTAAAAATTAAACTTTACTTATAAAATGGTGATATTTATGTGTACTTTGAGTAGCTGTAACATAAAATAAGAAACACCAAAGCATTATTAGAAATTGTTTTTGATATTTTGTGTTCAACGTTGCCTTTTACTTGCCTACATGTCTTCTGAGCGTCATAAATCGTTATCTTCTGCAGCATAGTCTACAGGGATCCTAAGGCACCACTGGCCTCCTCTTTGGGTATACGTGCCTGTCACAAATTATCTTGTCTTGCTATGGAGTAATTTAATTATGTGTAAATTAATTTAGAAATAATGCACCATGTAATTGCAGTAATCACCTCTCCACCTACGTTGTTGGTAACCCATCCTTTAAAAAAAGAAAGACACTGTTACAATAGGTTTTATCTAATCATTCACCAAAACTACTCAAAATAAGCTTCTGTTTACAAGTTTTGTTAAGAGAACATTTATTTTAATATTTTGTTTCACTTTTCTTATACATGTTTTTTTACATAAATTGTGTATTACATCAGACACTAAAACAAGTGAAGCATTTATTCATTCATTATTCATTTAAATGTTAAAGAGAGACTTAATTTTTTAATGGATTATGCATAGTGTGTTTATTAACACTAAAATGGTAAAATTTCATTTTGTTTTGAACTGCAGCAACAATTTTAAGCAGAAGACACAGTATCACATATTGTAGATTACTCACAGTAAACTGCTGGTGTTATCTGAACCCTTTAAAGATTGACATTTGAGAAAATACATACAAATTATTATTTTTTTTTGTCTTTGTTATGAATTAAAATACAAAAGACTCAACTTTTTTCTTTAGGTTTCCAAATAATGTTTTTTTTTGTATCATCCTTTTTTTCTTTACATTTTTAAATTTATTTTTTATTACTATTGTAAACGGAAATGGTCTTTTTCCGTTCAGTTACGTCCTGCGTCATAGGCGACGACGCTGCTGCGTATTACGTCAGCGGCGGGCTCGCAGCTAGCCGCTAGCCAGTGGTGAACCATATTTACCGGCGATCTTCAGAAATGATGAGCAGCGGACGAGGCGCGATTATCGCCGGGGTGTGCGGAGCCCTTTTCGTTGCATACTGTGTTTATTTTGACAGAAAGCGACGGACTGATCCTCGTTTCAAGGAAAAACTACGTGAACGTAAGTGTTAGTGGATGCTAGCAGGCAGCGTTAGCTTATCCGCTAAAGATCAAAAGTTTTTATAACGATCGTATCGAGCTGCGTGGTTTTATTTTCACCCACTTGCACGGTTAAAAGTACAAAAATGTGATCAAACTTAGTTTTACTGTGGATTTGATAACTTAAGAAATGCAGCTCTATTTAAAGCACTTTTATCCTCCAACCACGTGTTTCTTGACTTGTAAAAGTCAAACCGAAGATAGTACTCGATGAACAATCTAAATCCGTCTAAATCCTCACAGGTAGAAGAAAACAAAAGGTTTCCTGTGAAAAATCTGGACTATTAAAGGTAAGAAACGTGGAACTCCAGCTATTGGAGCTTTTATTTTGAGTGTAACGAAAACTAAATGTGCATTTGTGACCGTTTACGCTGAAGCTGCCCGACTTGAAGGACGCGGAAGCTGTGCAGAAGTTCTTTTTGGAAGAAATCCAGCAGGGAGAAGAGCTGCTGACACAAGGTTAGACGCATGCTTTCTCACGCAGTATAATCACAAAACACGTGAGGTTGTGTGCATAATGCAGAGAAGGAGATTGGTGAGCTGTAGTCTAAAATATGACGGGGGACATGTTTGCTTTTTCATTGCCAGGTTCGTCCCTTTAATCGTTACATTGTTGTATTTGACATATTTTATGTAACGCTAACCTGGCTTTTCTCTCACCTAGGTGAATTTGAGAAAGGTGTAGATCACTTGACCAATGCCATTGCGGTATGTGGGCAACCGCAGCAGCTCCTTCAGGTGCTCCAGCAGACGCTGCCTCCTCCTGTCTTCCAAATGCTGCTCACTAAACTACCCACCATCAGCCAGGTGAGGATTTCCTGGATTTCCTCTTGTTTAAACGTTGCAGCATAATGTTTTAGTGGTAGAGCATCCTTAGTAAACCCCCCAGCTGCAGTTTGTGGCTTCTGGGACAAGAAAGGGTGCAAGATCAAACTTAGAATCATCCAAAGCTGAGAGTTTTTGTGTCAGTAGCTCTCGGTTATTTCACCTCTAAGACATAAATAACATAAACAGGTCATTTTAAAAATGAATGTTTCCTTGGATTACCTGTAAATGTGTTGTATTTTTATTGTTTTCAGCGAATCATCAGCTCGCAGTCTCTAAAAGAAGATGATGTCGAATGAATGTGTGGATGAGTGTTAGGTGGAAATCTTTGATTATTCCTTCGGGGGATTCCAGACTTGGAAATTGTTGCACTGTTTAAAACGGATGATTGCACTTGTGTGCCTGTGTGAGCCTGACTTTGACAGCGCTCACGGCACTCCAGCATTAAGGGACCTGCTTCTTTCTAACGTTTCCCCTTTTGTAAATATGTTTTGTAGCCATTTCTGTGTATTTTATCTGTTTTTTCAACAGTATTTTCATGTTGAACATGTTGCTGATCTCTAGTGTATATAAAATAATCTGGATTACTTATGTTTGTGTTATATGAAACGTGGCTACTTGAAATACTGTTACGTTTCCTGGAAACGCTCTCGTTGACGGTTGATTTTATGTTGTCTTTTTTTATTTCACTTTCTGTGTAAAATCCTTCAATAAAACGTGAATTGACGTCGAGTCTCTGTGTGTCCTTGCACCACCAGATGGCAGCATCAATGCGCAGGAAAGCTGAACGTGGGCAGGTTCTGTCTGGGAAACTGAGAAAAGGACTTGCTGAGTGGGAAGTGTTTTGTGTGTAAATCAAGAATAATTGCTCCTGAAAAACAAAAGGGGGGAAAAAAAGTATATTGGAACAAGATAAGTACCAGGAAAATTAGCACAGAGGGGAGGAATGTAAGCCAGACTCGTATGTCTCGGAAAGTTTCACCAAAATCCAGATGCTGCCAAAACATGGTTGAATTACTATAATGAGAACAGCATTACTGTTTCCAGCCAGCACGGTGAAACACGAGTCGTTCTGGTCCGCTGACCCACAATGTCTTTATCCTGAATGGCTTTATTGTGTGTGTGTGTGAGTAGGAGAGCAAAAGTGGAGCAGCTCATAGGGGAAGGGAGTAGGTCTAGTTGGAAGTGTGTCTCTTGGAAGACAAATAGAGGCGTAATTATTTTTATCCCTGTCTGCAGCTGTTATTCCAAGGCCTCTGGCCAGAGCAGCTCGGGCCTCGAGGTTGCCAGGAAATGAGAGCGGGGGGGAAATAGTTTTTCTACATAAGGAATGAAAAATGAACAGTGGCCCAGAAATGTCGAGTGAAGACTAAATGGTGGACGCTGTTCCATTTTCCACGAACTCATACGCTCGAGCTCCTGCTACAGTAATTTGCCACTCGGTGGAACCGGAGTAGCCAATCAGGGGCCTGCAGAGCCCTCTGGCCCCGAACCCAAGTGCACAGAAAAAGGGACTGGTTAACCTATGCTCCTAGGGGAGGCAAAGGAGAAAATAACAGACCGTTGTAGGTCAAACTGGAGCCGTGGTCTCCTTCTGGTGCGGGAGGTTGAAACTGTTTCAAACACCTCCGTACTGTGTACCAGTGTCCTGCTTCTCCGGTAAATAAACACTCAGCTGCTTTCTATGTTTTCAAGAGAGCTGAAGGGTCATTGAAGGATACTAGAGCAGAGCTGCATGCCGGAAAACATACCTGCCTAACAGCAAGCGAAACAGGAGTCAACATTTAGACAGACGCTTTTCAGTTTCAGGATGACGCAGCGACTCTTGTGTTTCAGTGTAAGACGGAAGGCACTCTTTGTCCTCAGACTGCACCGTCACTTATTTACTTGTGTTCCTGCTGTGTTTCAGGCTGCATGAATGGTTATGAGTCAGCTCTTTGTAGCCAGTGAAGCAAGCAGGGAAGTGCGTGGAAATGAACGAGCCCCCTCTTGTTTTTTTGCAGTAGGGGGCACTGTTGCTCCGGGCACTATTTTCAGACCTCTGTGCTTTTTAAACTGAAGGACATCTGAATGGAGGTAGCTGAGTGCATAACAGTTCCAGTTAACAGCAATAACAATGGTCTCGCCTGCAGCACATAGCCCGTGTGCACAGTGAGATTGATTTTGAACAGTTTAATCCTTTTTCCAACTTTCACATGATGGCAGAAGCAACCTGTTACTTTATTAATGGTGTCAGAAATAGCCCGTTTGGAAAACGTTGCAATTCCAGGCGAAATGTTTACAAAGGCAGCCGGGAGAAAAACAGACTCGGCGCTGATGTAATCTGTTTGCATGATTTTGATCACACTTCAAGTGCTGTATTAGGAATGTTATAATTACTATAATAATTTGATCTACTCAGCTCATTACTGGAAATCCTGTCAACAAATTATCCACAACACTTATGACCTTTGTGTGTTATTTCGTAGTGTGAGTTTAAATGTCAAAGCTTGATTACAGCTTCTGCACACCAAGAGCCATCTGACCCGTGGAGGTGTCTGGTTAGGTAGGAGCAGATGTGTTTGGGAGTTTAAGGCGGCCAGAAATAACTCGGTTGTATGCGGTTGCTATGGCAGCTTCACGTCGCTCTGCAATTCAGCAGACTCTCTGCTGCACCGCTCTGCGTTTGACATCTTTTGAGTGTTACCTCTCAATAGGTAGGTATTTGCTGCCTTTGGCTCACAGATCAGTGACTGTTTGGTGGAGGTGCCCACAGAGGCCTGGAGTCCTCCAGCGTCTTTGTTTTGGATTATGTTTTTCCTTCCACCTGATGAAGCTCAGGGGCCCCCGCTGTCTGTGTCCTGTGGTTGGTGTCAGGGCTGCGGTGCTGGAGTCTGCAGCTGGCTGTAAGTTGTCATGGAGAGGGCAGGCTGGGGGAGAAATATGAGACATGTCCAGGGGATCATAAAGACCGCTGCCTTCCTCTACGCTGCCACTTGTGTGAACAGAAGCAACACTGTATATTAATGACCCGGCGCCTCTTTCCATGTCATTCACCAGTGAGGGGAGAGGGGGGGAGAAAAATTTCCAAGGCAAGTCCTAAAAATAAAGCAATGCTGTACGTGCTCAGGGTATTAATTTTCACATAGATGACCCATTTTTCCATCTCAAAGGATCGGAAGATGGGTGGAAAAAAAGAGGGGGTTGTGTGTGTTAATAGTGGAGCCGATCGCATGAATATAAAACAACCTACATACAAACCCTGCCAGACGTTTCTTCCTCTGTGGGGTAATGCCTTCATGTCATCTGTTTTTCTGTCTTCCTGCCGCTGCAACTGTGGTGATTTCACTTCTTTACATGCCCTTCCTCCATGTGTATTGAGCTCTGTTGTTTACATACCATGAGTGTGAGCTGAAGGGTGTGAACAGCTCACACACACACACCCCCACAGCACCCAGCCACCCTGACTGAAACTCTCTAATAATGTCAGCGTGCCGACCCCCACCCACCCACTCACCTTGCCTCCAGACTCCTTGCATCTCCCCATCACCAGATTTCTGATAAGGCTGAAATTCAATAGCATTTCTCTGCCTGAGAGAAGTGAGTGCATCACGTGACCGGCGAATTCCTGTTTACTGTTAGTGGTTTACATATTTTCGTCTGATAAAAAGCCTGTCTTACAGCTCTGTTAGTCTCAAAGACGAACAGGGAGGGTACCAGCAGCAGGGCGTAATGAAAGACAAGAGACTCATCATGTCGTCAGCGTTACCTGTGCAATCTAAGAAAGGGGTGAAACTACAGCAGCAAAGTGACACGCACACTAAACATGAGTGTAAAGAAATGGTTAACCAAGCAGACTGTGTGCAGTTTCCCCCCCCCCTTCTCTCTGATCTGCCTTCCTGTCTCACAAGCAGTGCAGTGCAGAGGCTTTGAACATGAGGAGACAGTCAGACAGGCTTGTTTTGCATACTGTAGGGCTGCTGCATTGACTTGTAGCAAATCCTGGCTCTCTGGAGGCACGTCAGAGGGGATTAATGGGAGGGCCGGGGCCTCGCAGAGTTTCCCGTTGTCACAGCCCGGTCCTGCTCAGTATTTTCATCCCGCGGAGTGAGAAAAGAGCGAGCAGGTGGGGCGATGGTGGTGGTGGTGGAGGGGAAGACTGAGGAGCGTTAAGCCGGGGATGGGGATGGAGCGGGGGGGCTTGTGTGTGTGCAATGTGTGTATTAGTGTGGAGGGGGGTGCAGGAGGGGGATATACAGTAGTGTTATTTCCCTCTGCCCTGATTCTTTGGAGCTAAGCTGAAGGGAGGGGTGGAGTGTAAATAATGTATTTGGAGCGGTGGGGTGGAGGGAGATGGAGCTTGACCGAGCTTGGATCAGGAAAGGGAAGGGTTGAGCAGCCATGCTGTTGCACAGGACGCCTGGGGCTGGAGGCAGCAGCGGTGGGGGTAGCAGATGAGGAACTGTAGGAGCTATAACGCTGTTGTGGCGCTCCGAGGAATGTGGCGCCTCTGCAAGAATGTGTCAATCCACTACTTCCGCTCTGCTCTTTCAGTTTTAACACAACAAACATAGCTGGCCATTGGGGACTACCATTATTGGTGTAATTTTAGAAATAATGTGGCGATAGTATGAAATAAGTTTTGGAAAAAAAGACATGTGAAAGGAAAAAATGGAAACCAGTAGTTTTTGATAAAAGTATGCCAGCAAACAGTGACATTTAAGTCACATGACTGAAATACAAACAAGAAGCGGTCTCTGCAGGCTGCTAACATGAAAGAATAATCATCTCCCCAAATAAAAATAACTCCTGGAGATTTCCTATGATTTTACTCTTGTAGAAAGACCGGTTTGTTCATTCCTCTTTGAAGTTTTGTTTCCTGTTTCCAAACATTACGCCTCGACTTTGTTATGTAACCTAACCTGTGCTACCACCTCCTTACAAACCACTCCACCTTAGTTGGTACAATTCATACTATTTTGCCATATTTTAAGAATATGCGTTAAATTTTTTTTTGACAAATACGAGGAAACGCAGCTGGTCAGATAATATTGCATAGGATAAAAATAGAAACAGCTATCCAAACTGTTCAAAGTTACCTCTAAAATTAAAAGGCAAAATTAAACCTCTCATTCATGTTTTTTTTGTTTTTTTTTTAACAGGTGTTACAGCTTAAGCTCACTGGCAGCACATGCATCACTAGCGTTTGATTTCCCACATCATACGCTAACGTTTGCGGACATATTTTTTTTATAGACATCTCAAGTGTCTTCAGTTGACTCCTGTGGGTGGATTTCCATTACACTTCATTACAAAACAAAAGTGACAATTCTGAATTTGCGGTAAAAGTACCGCCGCAGGGGACTGGTGTTTCCACTGAAATGAGTTTGTCTTTATATGAGTGTAACTCTCTGAGAATCTCATCCTGCTAGGTTTCTCTTCAAAACAAAGAAGAAGAAAACCTCTTTGAAGATGATGGACAAAAAAAAAAAACCCAAAAAACCAAAACTTTGGTCTTTGATAAATTATCGTAATTGTCGCTATTGCTGTTGCAAAAACAGTCAACAGAAGAAAGTGGCAGCGGTTGATCATTGAAATGATTATTCAGAGGTAAAGTCCTTATGTATTTCCATAATGCATAATTAAGTAGTGTTATAGCACAACTACATCATATAAATGAGGACCAAAACAGTTAGAAAATAGATTTTGATGACTCTCGACTGACCGATGGATGGGTCTCAAAAAAGTTTTTGTGACAACTGACTGGTTTTTTTTAGACTCTAGGTGTTTCCATAACAGCTTTTTCTTTGTGACATTTAGGCTTGGCACAGTTCTAGTGCAAAATAAATAATAATAATAATAAAACGTGACTTGTGTGATGCTGCCAACAGTTCACCTCATTTTGCGTCTTTTTTATGCATCAAAGTCAGATTTCATTAATGTGGCCCCAAGCATCATCAGGGGACTATGTAAGGATCAGGATAGCTGTTTCCTTTATAAAAATAGTACTAAAATGAGACCATCTTTTCATTTAACCACACCATGAATGAAATCATGTGTATTTTACTGCCCTGCACCGCCTCACCTTGTCTAAAGTGTGTTCACCTCCGCTATCATCTCCGCATTTCAGTCCTTATCTCTCCATGATGTTCTTTTCTCACACTCCCCTGGTGTTCCCGCTCTTTCCTTTGTCCCACACCTGCTATGTTTTATGGCAACAATAAAAGAGACCTCAACCTTGAAAGATGATAGAGCAGCTCCAACTCCAAACATCTGAGCAAAGAGGGGGGAAAAAAAGTAATAAGTTACCCCAGCTCCCTTTTACGCACAATGCAACCTTGGTGTAACCTGGTTTTTTTTTCTTCTTTTTAATCTTTTTTTTTGTCTTGGGCTCGCAGAACTCTGTAGCTGTTTCACCTCATGTAGTTTGGCAGCTAACACACCCACTCTTTCACCCAAGAACTACAAAATGGGTTTGACGCCTTGTATCTTGTGTAACCGCGGTCTTTGAAGACTATCACTTTGAGCTCAGTGTCTCATCAATTCCCCACGCAAAGCTAAATTTGAATGTGAGACGAGCACATAAGGGGGTAGCTTATCTGCACTTCTCTCTATTTTTGTGACAGCCAGTGCAAGCGGAACCGTTTTACATTTGTTGTTGTTTATGTAACCATCTTCGTGTGTTGGGATGCTTGCGTGCTTGGAAATGGCTGTACAGTAACGTTTCAACTTCACACGAGGAAGAGGCTTTTGTAGGATGCATCAAAGGCGAGCAGCCTGTTCATACATTAAAGGCAAAGTTTGTAATGTTTGGCATCAAAGCTAAAAGTTGTTACTGAGGAAGGAAAAATAAAACTTGGCCTCCGCTTGGATCCTTCTGGGTCATTCTTTGATAGGGGTTTGACTGAAACAGTTTTTCGCCAAATTCCAGTCTGTGGAACAGCTGCACAACAAAATGAGTCGTACTTAGTCTTAAATTCCTGATTTATTTGTCATCTGGGGTTCTGGATTTGTCACATTCAATCTGCTTTCCTCAATGAACTGGGCAGGAAGATTACAGGCTCATACTCTGTGAGATAATAGTGGCGACTCAGACTTTGACTCTCAAATTAAAGTCCTCAAGGGGGATGATGCATCCAGTGGAAAATTTCATTGTCATGGTGTGACCGCAATTTCTGTTGTACTAATCTGGATATATGATTTATTCCTGCCCTCAATCCATTTGAAATGCTAGTCAGTGTAGCAACTGTTCTGTGAACGTCGCTATTTCCTATCCTTCAACCCTGGATGTCATACACTGTCTAAGAGCCTTTTTCCTTTGTGTCTGTATGCCCACATCAGTCTGAGAATGACAGCTGAGAAAACCTCTTGTTCTCTCCTGACTAATTTCATGACATGTAATTAATCATAACCAATCTCCCACCTTGATTTCTTGTACTTTCCACTCCATTTTTGCCCCCTCTTGCCTGGACATCCACCTTAATTCTTTTCCTCTTTGATACAAATAGTTAGTCTGGTTCCTGTGGATTCAATTTTGATTCCCAGGAGGGCAAAAGAAATGGATGAAGAAGAAAAATAGAGCATGTGACATGGAGCGACAACCAGATCAGTATCAACAAAAGACATCCAAAATGGCAGTAAAAGCTTGTTGATCCAAACTGTTATTAGTAATTCTCCGGCCATCTTGGTTGTTTTGAATAGTGGCTCTTAGATGTTCCTTTATCTGTCCTGTATAAGCTCAACCCCAATCCACTGCAACTGGCTCGGTACATACTGTACCAGTGGCTGTGAGTGGGAGGGGCTTACTAGACTCACTTCACTAGAGAGAGCAATTTAATCTCTTTCCACATTTGTTTTGGGTCCACTGTGATGAGTAAATGTGAGAAACTTCTTAGGTATGCTTTTTATGTGACAATAATATTATTTCCATTAACATATTGTGACTCTGTCTCACTGGAGGTATTGATGTCCATAATCACCACACAAGCTAAAAATCTCCCATTTAATTGCACCTAGACAGACTGTATTCCTGGGTGTAATTTGAATTGAATGCACTTGTTGGTGATTAATGAATTAATTGTTGGATACGTCAGATCTCTGGGAGCTGCAGAGACAAGGCCGACAGCTTTTCAAATTAAAAGGAGCGGAGACTCACCAGCTGCCAACTCTGTGTGTTCCTGTAATTATAAATGCATGAAATAACAACTCCACAGCAATGTTCTTACACGCAGAGTCATTTAAGGTCAACAGGAAAGGACTGGTGGAAAGTTGAGCTGCAGATGAGTGCACTTTCATACACACGGACGCCAACTCGGACTGAGTTAATCTTGTGGTGAAAAATGCATCGAAGGCTTTTAGTCCAGATGATGGTCAGAGTTAGACCTCTTTCTCGTACAGCTCGGTGAAAAGCTTCTCACAAGCACTCCCACCACCTCCTCATCATCCACACCCTATCTATTCTTCCAACCCCCACTGCTCCTTTCATCCAGAGGGATGGCTTGTTGACATCCATTAGGAGGTTTCCCAGCACTGAGCTGGCCCAGGAAAAAGGGCTAATGATGTAATTCCCTCGGAGATGGCATTAAAATGTCAAAGTGCTGCAGCTGACATCATCCATTTAGTGAACATTTTCCTACAACATACAATTGTCTTCCTCTTTTCCTTTCTTGAAATTGGAGCTTTTCGCCCATCCCATTGCCTCCAGGCTCTACTTATAGGTGTGCAGCCACACAGTTGGAGGACAGACTGGAATCCAAGCCTGCCTTCCCCTGCAGCTATAAATGGCCTGCTCCAGAAAACAGACTCTTAAACAGGCTATTTGTGTCATGTTACATGCACTCCTCCCTTTTATTTTTTATTTTTATTTTTAAAATCTTCATCTCACACTAATTTCTCTTGTCTGCAGAAGAAACACCCTCCCAATTGTGATTTCTTAACTCCTGTCAGGAGTTGGATTATAAGTTAATTATTTGGATTCATCCTCCTAAAAAAAGTGTGATGTGAGTTTTCATTTTACTAGAAATGAAAACTCACTGCTGTAAGAGATACAGGTCGTGACCCTGTATCTCTTACAGCAGTCAACATATATGCTGTTTTTTATTTCTTCCTTTTTTTTCTTTAAAGAGAAAATGTAGAATATGAATTATATATCTATGAGGGAGACTTGACAGGTCCCTATTCTTCAGCCCAGTGAGTGGGCAGCTATAGACGTCAATAATGGATGCTTGAAGGCAGAGTAAGTAGATGTGAACTGGAAGCAGACAAGGGGGCTGCGCCTCACTCAATAATGAATCAATTGATCCCCCTGCAGATGATGGATCAAGTTGCTATGACGACAGATGCAGTGTTACCCAGAGCGTGGAGAGGATGTTTGTCTCCTAGAAGCATGCGCTCAAGGATGTGAGTGGATCTTGGCTTTAAATGTATGATAATTCATGATTAATGGAGGGACAAAAGGAAAGTATGAAGAGATAAATTCATGCAGCCAGATGGATCTTCAAAGAAGAATTACTGCACAGTATCAGAAATATATCACATCGTTATTTATGTTTTTAACAGTGTACACAGATGTGAAGATGTTGCAGATGCCTGGAGATCACACTGGCAGTCACTGCTGCTTTGATTAATCTAAGCTCTCTTTCTTTGATAGATGTTACAGCAAAGAAATGAATTCATATGTGGATTTTATTGTGCATCTAGCGCTGCTTGTTGAAAAGGAAAAAAGAAAAAACATGTTTACCGTGTGTGCATGTGTGCGTTCTGTTGCCGTGACAACATGGCTGATGCTGGGTCCAGCTGGGACCATGTTGCCAAGTAACAGCTGAGTTATGAGCTGAGAGGAGGAGAGGAGCGTGGGTGTTGGGAGGGGGGGAGTGCAGAGGATACGAGGACGTCTACAAAGACAGAAGGCAGCAACAAAGACTGCAGGCATGGGAAGGGAAAATGACGAAAGAAAGGGAAAACATACAGAGCATGTAAAAACTAGCAGCATTTATTGTACAGCTGCAGGTTGAAAAATAGGAAGATTTACAATTGTCATTGTGTTTCACTATCACAGATTATTAATGCTTTCATGCATCTCAAAGCTGTTGTTGTATCTGGGAGCAGCATGCAAATGTATAAATCTATGCCTGCAACAGAAGTGCTAAAAAGCAATAAATCCCAGAACTTTATTGCTTCACAAGCAGTCACAAATACCAGAAAGAGCTCTGAAACCTTCAGTTGTGAATGATGATGGGTCCCTCCAGTCCAGCGTGGAGCTTCAGTGAATGGCCAGTTGTTGAGTCAGCACTGGTTTGGTATTCATACAGACAGGGAAGGTTCCCCTGAACCCACTTCTAAGCTTAGTTGTATGCAAAAGAATATTGCCTTTGTTCAAGTAAATGGCATGAATAGTTAATCATTTGTGATATCAGCAGCTGGTGTTGTCTTCCAACTTCTGTTAAGATCATTTTGTTTATCTGATTTCCTTCTGAGCTAATAAAATATCATTCCATTCAATTTAAATCAACGCAGCCCCGTCTGTCAAACATTATGGTTTGCTCCTCTCATCTGCTCGTGCGAACAGATGCTCTCATGAAATATCTCCTTCCTCATTCCCAACAACATGATCATACACTTTTTCTGTCATATCAGTGTTCATCTCAACATCTGGCCGAGACAAACATGGGTAATCGCCATGCTCATTAAGAATACACTTTTCAGTCTTCCATTGGGTAGTTTGATAAGTTGCCATGGAAACTGATCCCGAGGTCCCTCTGCGGTTCATTTGGGACTAATCGTCACACCAATCGGTACTCTCTTTGTTGGAATATTCTCATGCTCTGGTACTTTTCAACAATAAACCCTTCGACACAAGGGCCCCAAAATCCTGTGCAAGATTGAAAACAACAAACTTTGCAAAAACAAAACAGCTATTGAAGCCCCTGGAGCTGTTCCCAGGCTGCTTGATCCAAATATGCTTAATGCATTTTCCACATTTGGTCTTTGGTGCAGTCCCTGGCTGAAGTGTGCGTAAGAGTACATGACACAGATCAGAGGACAGATTTGTATGTTTTAAGGATTTACAGGAGGCAAAGGGGGTGAAATCGAAAAACAAAAACAATAGAACCAACATGGCCCCGTGCTTTATATAACACAGCCTGCCCGTGGCGATTGTGCAATGCGGTGCAGTTGTCTGGGCTGATGTAAACAGAGCCTTAGTGCCTCTGGAGGCTAAGCCATGTGCCTTGATGCAGCAGTTATGGGCACATGCCCTACTTTCATAAATCATAGCCGGAAAAAAAAAAAGGAAACAGCGAGATGGGGAGAGGAGGAGGAGGATGAGGAGGAGGGGGGATGCCGAGTGAGAAGGCATGGAAGGAAGAAAAAGAGTTTTAGAGGGAGGGAGGGGTTATGGGGGGGGGGGGGGGGGGGGGGGGGGGGGGGGGGGTGGGGGGGGTGAGAGGCTGAACAAGGCTCATATTGATGTTTCAAACACAGCTGCAAGCGTCAGCTGACTAGCTGGCCTGGAAGCAGCCCCAAGCACTGCCTCCTGCCTTTATCAGCTTACACTGCGACCTTTCTCTCTCTACTGGACCAGCCCCCCTACTCCCAAGAACCCATCCCTCCCCCCATAACTGACCCTTTACCACACACTGTCCATGTAGCCCCTCCCCCGATTAGTTTGGACTCCATCTGTCCTCCCTGACATCTGACTTATGCCACGGGTTTCTGTATCTGCGTGCCTCCAGGAAACACTGACTCTTCTTTTGGACCGTCAGCACTTTCGCTTGTCTCTCATGGATCAGCTTTCAAGCCTGGCCCTGGTTCTTACACAACTCACCATGAAGTCACTGTTACTCCTCACGTCCGCACCCGTTGGCAGAGGACAAAGAGAGAGGAGCGATGATGAAGGGCTCGGTTACTTTGCAAATACTCTGCGGTTCAGCAGGATTGTGCAATCCTCTTGTGTCAGATTTCTGCAAAGACAGTGACAGACCAAAAGAGGGATTTGGATGCTCTGCCTAAACTGACAACTCAGGTTTGGACATATTTAGTGAAGCTGATGTTAGCAATAGTTCAGGGAAAGTTTGAAGCAGCAGCTGTTGTCAAGAGTGTGTCCCTGAGGGGCAGTAATCAGCAGAGCAGACTGTCAATCACAGCTCTGCAGGGCCTTGTGGGCTTTTTCTCAGAAAGATGCCTCCTCTGTGCTCACACACAGCACACCTCCCCTTGATGACGCTCTTCTTGTGTTGCTGGATAGTGTTTCTATGGAGCTGCTCACCCACGCACACACCAGCAGTGCCTCCCTCTCCTCCCCACTGTTTGCAGGAAACACTCCTTCTCTGGAGATGTGGCTCGCGGCATGCACTCATAAATCCTGTGCTCTTTTCTGGGAATTGAAGGGCCTGAAAGATACATGCATATGCACAGAGGGACAGGGCGAGGAGGGGTGCAAAACACAGCTTGCCAAGTATAGCGCCGTCGCCTTCCTGACACTGAAGAGGTTGTACTGAATGTCTGCCTTCTGCGGGAGGCAAACAAGGAGCATATTCTGCACTTCCACGGCCGCTGTGTGAGAATCCAAGCCAGTGCGGTATCCAGGCAGACCTCAGTGATACCCAAAACATTGCAGGAATGAGAGGTGTTTGGCAGTGCGGGACAAAGAGGGGTGGACGGAGAGAGCAAATAAGAGGGAAGGCGAGAGAAAGAATAGAAGCATTTACAGGCAGCCATAGCTGCTGGCTTCAAATGTCAGCTAGTTCCTGGGCAGACAATGAAGCACAGCTGTTCCCGAGCTTAGATCAGCAGCTGCTTGTCTGCTGTTGGCATTGTTTGTTAATGCATGCGATCATGGGTTGTGTTGGAACATGAGACAGCTATGAAGAATCAGAGGAAGATTAGCGTGTACAATATTCAAATGTGAGCGGGTGGATAGAGGTCACAGGGAGCCGCAAGAGAGACACATGAGTAGGTGGCGAGTCAGATGTTGTTCCTGATTTAGAAACCCTCGAGCAAGAGGCCGAGATGAGGAGAGGTGGCAAAGAGGCGGCAGTGTTCAGTCTGAAGTGAGCTGCGATGGAGAGTCCAAGAGGGAGAGAGATGAAGGGCACAAAATAAGATAAAAAAAAATAAGATGTCATTGTAAAATAAAAATTAATTGAAGAAATGATTGAAAGACAAACTGGGAACTGAAATGGACACAGTGTCTGTTGCACCTAACAGTTCCTTCAAGGGCCTCAGTATCAGTGTCATCAGTGGATCTTCAGATAACAGCTCCTCTTCATCCGCTGCTTCTTTGATAATCCTCAGGACAATGCACCATTAGGGCTCGGATGATTTTCCAACACGTAGTTCAGTTACTTAAGGAGATGCTCATTAACATATCACAAAGCACACTCGTGACTTTGCAAATAAAAGAACACATTACATCCCCTACAACTTGTTTCAGTTATTCATAAAATATAAGCCAGAACAGATAGGACCGACACATGCCTCCACTTGGGTTTTGTCCAGAGAAACGAGCATTTCCAGAGCCTTTGCTTGAGCACACCAGCCTGTGCTTTGAGTTTCCCAGGAGCTGGTGGTGCCTTTGCTTGCTTTTGCGCCGGTTGGTAAGCAGCCCGACAATACGCCTCAGTGTCAGTGTGAGTTACGCGTCACTTTTCACGCCACACCATTTTGTCAGTGTAGTTAAGCATGCCACCCTGGGTGCCTAGTCAGCGGCTGCTCAACTTCACAAGACAGGACTCCTCAATTATTCAAGGGGGAACACACACACATACACACAGTCACTCTGGGTTTCACTTTGTGAGAAAAATAAAACATTCTCTACAAATGATTCTTCTTGTTCTGACATTTTTGCCAAACAGTGGGCCGTTGCCATTAATCTTAAAAATTGTTGCTGCAGCCGTGATGGTGAATGCATCCTAGTGTGTGTAGCTCAGATGAGTAGCTTTTATTTAACAGGTAATTTGGTATGAGGAAAGCCAGTATATGGGCTGTCTTGTTTTGCATAATACAGGGTTCAAAGTTTAGCCGTTGCAAGCGTCAGCTGCAGAAAAGCTTCCTGAATAATAGATCAGTCCTTTGTTTCAGTCACTGCCCTTTTATTATTTGCATGCATGACTAAAATCCTGCGTGCTGCTGTTTGTGTGGCGGCCTGCTGCAGTGCAGCGCCGAGCCACGCAGGGGTCTGCGCCGCGGCTCCGGTCGAACACAAAGAACGTGTGAATATGTGTGTGCAAGAGCCGCTGACTTTGTGTTCATTCCACAGTAAATTGATCTGGCTGCTCACTAGACTGGATGGAAAAGGGCCCGAGGCGAGAAGTGCACCCTGCATCAGCAGATGGGAGAGCCCACTGTGTTGCCATCACACGGCATTCCTCCTCACTGGGCATGCTCAGAGAGCCACACCCCACGCACCGCCATCACCACCCCCATTCCTCCCAGGGCCTGTTTGAACCAGTCAGTTGGAGGTGGCAGTGGCGCTTTCTCTTTCTCTCTCTCTCTCTCTCTCTCTTTTTTTCTTCATCTGACCTTCACAGCCAGGCAATGGGGACAGTAGGATGACAGGGGAGGAAGGGAGGAGGGCTATTTTTCTAAAAGCTCTTTGGGTAACAGGGCTGACATGTCACTCGTTATTTCCACTAAGTGCTTTTCCCGGGTCACACGCAGAGGCTACACAACAGTTACCCAACAGAGGAGATAACAGACTTCAACGCAACCTATCACAATCGTTTTATGGACAAATCCTGACTGTTCGATTCTCGACTATCTGATAATCACTCTTCTTTATCTGCCCTCAGAAAATATTTCACTACATAAGCAGATGTAAAACAGGAACATGTATCCTGGTTACCCAAAAGGGTGACTGAGAAGGAAGTGAAATCGTTTTAGTCACTGTATGCTCTGCTTACGTAATCTCCAGGTTGTGCAACCTGATAAAAATAAAAGTAGGAATGTATTCAAATGTCTTTAACCGAAGTTTCACATTTGCAGAGAAGTGAACGAGCAGAGGCGGCATCTTTCACAGAAAAAGTGTGAATTTATTCAAGGGCTTGGTTTCTAAATATGCCGCTGATATGTCGAGTTGGTCCACAGATCTCATTCAACAGTGTTAAAGATAAAAATAAACAGATGAGGATGTATAGCAACTGCAGCCCCATCATTTTGTAGTTCCTGCCTCACTGTTACCCGTAAAAGCAGAACACACTTCACACATCATCAGCATTATGATTGCACACAAGCTGCTGACAATGCAGAGAGCTGCATCACAAGCTGCATTCCTCCATGAGTCACATGGCTCACTAAACAAACAAAGAGTTTTTTTTTCTCTCTCTTTGCACACTCTGCAGCTTGTCTCTTGTCCTTCGTTCTTTGTCCACCCCCCTCTCTGACTTGCACAACCTGCTTCCTGTTTATATCAGACCAGCATCAAGCCAATCAGCTGTGAAGGCTGTGATCCTCCTCATAGCTATTTATCAGGCTGTGGTCTGTTTGAAAACAGAATGACAGCGGTGCAGGGCCTTGGTGCAGGGTGCTGAGTAAGCACACACGTAAAGCCTCAACCGGTCCACGGCTGACCTAAATACACGTATATGTCACGCCTGCTATTGAGAGCTTGTGGGTCTGCATGTGTGTTTTTACTTTATGAATTGTGCTGGCGTGCTTTGTTTGCTTGTGCCTCTCACAGCACAGCAGAGCATCTGCACGCTGACATTTTTTTTTTTTTTTTTGCTGCCGAGGGCTGGAATGTGCTGGTTTGAAGATAACAAAGCAGCATGCAGCAGTTGCGTGTAAACTTTGGATGAGGTCACGGTCCACCATCACAGCACGTTGCGACATGAGAGGGGATTTTATTCTGGATTCTCCCTTCGCTGGTGTCGTACCCTTGCTGCTTCTCGTTTGACCCGTGCACCGATTCACACTGCAATTGCAGGCTATCGAAACAGCCGCCTGTCACTGAAATCTATCATTATATGGTCCGAGTAAAGTGAAGACTGCATTTAAAAAAACAACAGTAGACTATGTGGAGCGCTGCTGCTCAAGAGTCACAGCCTTCTTTGGACTTGACAGTGTACTATAAATCCGTTAGACAGGGAGAAAATATAATGAGGGCTTTACTGGGGCATTTGAGTTCACTGCAGGCATTACGTGAGTACTAATGCCTAATTCAACGCTGGCTCTGGCAAACAGGCCTGACGTTCAGTGTTTACACCCCTCAGTGAAAGCTCCCAGTCAGACGGTCTGATAGCTCGGCCTGGAATTAGATTCAGGAAGTCATGAGATTTCCAGGTGGCTTGGCTTTCCTAGAACCGTTAAGCAGGGATTTTTCCAAGGATTGTCAACACACATTACATTGAAGATACTCCGTTGTAAACAATTACACTGGTATGTTTGGCAGAGGGTGACATCTGAACCCGAGAGACAAACACTGAACCATTCTTGATTTTTTTAAATAAGGAAAGAACATTTCAGGGGGGAATTTTCAATGGAAAGCCTCCACTGTGCCATCATTGGATACGCAGAAAAGCATGAATAATGAATCTGTGCTGAACTCCTGCTGAACCCTCTGCACCAGCACTGAGCCAGAGATCTGCACCACATGACATCCAACGCACACACGTACCCGGTGACCTCTGCAAATCTCCAAACATGCGCCGTGCAGGGCTGCGTGTGCTGTGTGAATCATTAGACTGTAATGCACCTGGCTACAGTTGGAGAGCAGGCCTGCTCTTTGATGAACCTGACAACTGTTGGGAGGAGGCGGAGGACGCAGCCAGCCAAAGTGGAAAGATAAATAGAAACTGGTGCAGCAGCGGTTAAAACTACCGCCCTTTGTGTGTGTGTGTGTGTGTGTTTGTCTGCAAGACAGTTCAATGTTTAACCCTTATGTCAACAGAGCGCATGTGTCACAACAGCATTCTTGTGAGGCACCGGTCTTGTGACAGAGCGGTTTCATAATGGGAGCGCAGCTCTAACTGCATTGTTTTGTTGAAGGAAGAAGGAGCTTTGTTTGGTGTAGAATGACGGGTTTCGTGTTCCTGCACGCTTGGGTGTTAATGGTCAGAAAGCTGATGTGGTGAATATCTGGTAAACTAGTTCAGGCAGGGAACACAACACCCTGTTTACGCGGTATGAGCCGCCCAGTCTTCTTCCTTTGCACTGTAAATGGATAACTTTGCAAGGATAACGTGAGAGCAGCGAGCCTTTTTTTCTCTTCGGTGACATGAGAGGCGGACCGGCGTTGTTCATTGGAGTGTTTTTTTGTCACGTGAATCAAAAGAAAACCTCTTTGCACACACTCGGGCAGGAAGGAGTGACTCGAGCTGTCTTCAAGCGTGTTTCTTGATGAACAAAGCAGATATGTTCATGTGAAAATAAAAGTGTAAGAAAGGGGGAGGGGCCTTACGATGTCCTTCAGGGCAACCCTGGGTGTAGCTAGACTTGTCAGTTGATTTGAGACCATTTCCTCTTCAAGGCTGTCTGGCTCCTCCCTCTCATTGTGTGGTGTAGGTGAACTTTATCCCTTTTTGGTGAGAGAAAGAGCTTGCGAGTGGTTTGCATAGAACAATATCAGGTTACACATCTGTGTGGCTGCAGAACAATGTGGATCCGATCACTTGACTTACGGGGAGGGGAGGGCGGTGAGCTCAGCCTTTCATATGTTAAAACAGTTTGAAAAATGACCTCTGCCCAAACCTGCACGATGACTGCTCTCACCAAACACACGCACAGACACACAAGCGGCAACAACGCTGCATACCCATCACAAACTGAAATCACGCTGATAACATTCACTACACCCAGCTCCACGAGACCTTTGGACAGGCAGGTTTTCTGCAAGCACATGGTAAGATGGCTCTGTATCAGCAGCGCCTGCAGCCGTTACAAATTTGCACAACACAAACATGCGGGCTCATATCACCTTATCAGGCTCCTTCAAGGGCACTGAACTTTCCCACAGCGCTCTCGCTGCTCCGTCCTTTTCTATCCCTTTGAGAATTTACTGTTGCGTCAAGGCTGTTATAGTCAGCCCAAGAGCTTCCCACAGTTCAGCCGAGCCTGCTCTGGTGACTAAACTATCCACTATGTGACTGTTGAACAGAAAAAAAGAAAAGAACTGTCATGTCTGTCATCCCTAATGCTGCAAAACCAGTTTTTCATCAAGTGCTGGGTGTTCTTTGGTTACTACACAAGGGCTGTCCCATTAGTCATTTTGTACAAAAATAAGGGATCTTAGTTAAGTCTGCAGTTCTAGTTTATATTAACTTTGAGCTTGATTAACCACAGCTGTGTTGCTGCTGTCTTTTCTATTAACAGTTGGAGCAAAAGGATATCAATAATGAAGCATAATTTCACAGGCTTAGAAAACAGTTTCATTTTTGTTGGGGTTTTTCCATCTGTGCTGGTGAATCATGGCTTCCTCTTCACATCATTTCTCATATGGTTTGTTGTCATAATTGCGTGTATTTTTATTTTATTTTCCAGTTTTAGCTCCAAATAAAAATCACAAATAATCTGGATTTTAAAAAAGTGAAATAGGCAGTCATTTTAATAACTTTGAAAATGAACACCATGAAACTACGACTCAAGATGTGCCATATCAATGTGCCTTACCTCTCCATGAATTCACACACACTTAGCTGTGCTTGCCATCAAAACTCCATTTTCTATTTCAGCTCTTCACAGTGACTTGTTTTCTGAGACGAGGCTTTGAAGTGGAAGAGCGAGGTGAGACATGGTGTGCAGTGACATTGTGTGCCCAGATGCTGCGGTCACTGGGACTCTATCACGCAGACAGGGAGATGGCTCCCGTCTCCTGGCCTTCCATCTTTCACTGCGGCGGGAGGCCGGCTGTGACGAGCAGTTCTCGTCAGCCGTTCGGGGGCGAGGCCTGCAAAACCACAGGCGGATAATGAATGCCACACTGTCCTGACGGCTTGCACTTTTATGGAAAGGCGAAGAAGGACGCTTCTGGCACAGACGCAAACGGTGCACGGTGGAGCATCATCCATAAACCAGACAATCAAAGAGAGGGCAGAGAAGCATCTGTGGAATCTGTGACGGGAACCTCGGCTGATTTATGGCCACTACTGGAAAAGAGCTGTTTCTAAGTGAGCGTATTTGGAGCTAAATTGCGGGAAATCTCAAGAAATTAAACTTCCCAAAGCAAACCACAACATCTGTAAACTATACACTGCAGTTGCATTATCCATGATCTTCCTGACTTTCTGAACAAGCCACATACTCTCTACGAATACCTTCCCCCCCAAAAAAATGAAGAAAGTGAAGGTTTTCCAATTAGGTCAGCCTTTTATAATTCTCCATTTCCTTACTATCACAGTCATAGCATTTGTATTCTATACATCTTTGAACTTGCTCCATATAGCGTTTTGCTTTCAAGGCAAGCATTACAAGAAAAGAAGCACCTTTGATCTCCTTCCAAAAGCAACACTGAAATATCTTCTAAATAAAGAAGCTATAAATATGCATGTGAGCATGTTCCTGCAAGAAATATTTACAAAGGGTTTGTACAACTGCAGCCAAAAGAAAGAATATATGAAAAAAGAAAAAGAAAATGGAAACAGTTTTCTCCCACCTAATAACAGGAAAGGACAGTAGAACTGAGAAAATGACACCCACACTTGAATATATTACATCCTCTGCATCTGCAGGCTGAGTGCTGGAAACACTGCACTGTTAGAGTCCATTTTCTAGCAAGGCAGTTCAAAAATAGACAGGAGCGTCGGTGAAGTATAAGCCTGCTTTGGGAATGCTTTATTTTGGCTCACAGGAAGAGGTTACATAACCCCTGAAATGCTCTTCATTCTTCTTGGATCGGCAAGAAAAAAAAAAAAGTCTGTCAAGAAAATTACTCCAAAAATATGAGCATTACTCTAGCCTAGATAAACACATTTAGACCCTGCACAAATTTTTTTATGATGTGTAAAGTCCCCCTGGAGTTTGCATGATGAACTAGGAAGAGCAAAGCAGGTGCACAGAAACTACCGCAGTGCTGCTGCAGGAGAGGTTGTGGGCGATGCTGCTGTCCTCCTGGAAAATATGAACGTGTTGACTGTGTGTAACATTGTGCAGCACAGTGGCATTTTGAGCATTTTCTCTGAGCAAGCAAGCGCCATACTCTAAACACAACTGTGACTAAGACTTGAAACTGCCTTATAAGGCCAATGTATAAGAAAGCAGCGGTAACGCAGCAGCTGAATCTCCTGTGAAAGGTTGTTTACATCAACATCTGGCAGCAGTCTGAAAATATACGGGGTTTTCCATTGGACAGGAAATGATGTCGTCAGATAACTATACATGCAAGCTTATTTAGGCACAGCATGACAGAAGCTAACCTCAGTTTTTTCTGTTTCTGGTTGTCAGACTGAGGCTGCACAGCAAGCCACTGAAACTGGCTTCTGCTTAAAAATGGAAGTGAAAACAAAGCAAGTTATTTACATTTTTTTCGGCAGGGATTTTACCTTCCACTCCCCCCTCCCATCCATTTAGCCCCGTAAATTTCACTAAGTCATGCATCCACTTAAGAGGTGGTCAGATTAGAGAGATGTGTTACCATCTTGATTTTTTTTTTCTCTCCAAACGGACACACATGTGGCACATCTGTGTCCAAGCCTGACTCATTACTCACTTTTTTATGTTCCATTCTCTGCAGCCATGGCAACTGCTGCATGTTTGGCAGAAAAGCTTTTGAAGGCAGTGGAAAAAGAGGGAGATAGAGGGAGCCCGGGAAGGGAGGGAGGCAGGGAGGCAGGGAGGGAGAGCTCTCAGTAGTTGGCCTACATCCAGTGTAATCATGCCATGGAGCTGAAATGAGGCCTTTGGCAGCACACCAGGTTTCTGAGAACAAAGATGTGAGCTTCTAATGTTGGCGGTGGGGCCTGCTTGGCATCCTTTGCCATTTCCCAGCAGCCCTTGCCTTGGCCGACTGCCAGTCCCCCCCACCACCACCTCCACCACACACATACACACACGCAAACACACACACACAAACACACACACGCACACACCCCTTCCCCCTCCCCTTCCCCTGCTGGGACTGCAAAGAGGATCAGAATCAAGAGAGAGACTTGTTTTTCACTCGCCTCTTGCTCTGGCCCAATGACATCACCTCTGCAGCCTCCAGCCCCCAGATTCCAGCCGCCCAACACATTTTTCCCTCTCGTCGTCGACCCTCCATTTTATTTGAATTCCACCATTTCGTACCTTTGCGAAAGCTGACTCCGTAAAAATGCCCAGGTTTTTGTTTTGGTTGTCATTTTTGTGTGCCTGCTGCGTGTAATTTCTCTGCTGTGCAAATGCTGCCAGAAATGTGGAATTAATCTGAAAAATCAATAATAATAATTAAAGAAAAAACAAACCACAACACAATACCCAGACTCTACTTAGAAAAAAGAAAAAAAGGAAAAGAAAAAAAAGGGAATCGGCCAACGTGGCAGAAGAATGCCCATTATGGTTCAAAGCTCCAGAAATTTAAAGTGGTGCTCTAATCCTCAGAGTGCAAAAGTATGGCTAAAAATAACACCATAAACAGGATATATATGCTAGTTGAGGTACCGTGATAATCTCCATGGTTACCTCTCTCATGCAGAAACTACGAAAAGCACACACATTTGTCGTTATATTTGCTCCCTGTATATTCTCCAGCTTTTGCCACACTGTTTTGTTATTGATCTGAATGACAGGTCACGATGGCAGCTGATTACGTTTGAGCAGCATGTCCTCACTCAGTCCTGTTATCACCTTCTTTCATGTCGTTGCAAAATGGTACAGTTTAGTCTGATCCTAGCCGTTGATCTAAAAGGGTTATATAACATAGATGTTGGTAGGGATAAAGAGACGCAAACAGCATCCAAGGCTGTGCTCTGTTTCAACAGAGAACTTCACAGAGAATTTGTAATGATTCTCTTCCATGAATAAAATATGCCCGATATAAAATTTAACAGGCTCAGAGCGATAAAACAAAAATAACGTCATCTCGTCAGGCCTGCGTTGCTGTCACTTGCTGGGTATTCCCCTGGCCATCACTTACCTCTCAGGCTTTATTTAGCCTCTTCGTGTCTCAATCTGCTTTACAAAAGAAGTTCACAACTGACTTACGCAGCCGCTCCATCTGGTTTAGAGGCTAGGCTCTAATGAGATGGCCACCAGCCGGGTCACACTGCTCTGATTTTACTGTATACATGGTTCGTATTGCCAATCAGAACCATCTGTGAATGTCTGGCTTCCTCACAGACTTTTTCTGTCTCTGTTTAGATCAACCCTCCCTTTACTTTTCAGCCACTGCTGCATCCTCTTATTATAGAATCAGGTCATTTAGGATTTAAATGAATCTCAGCATGCCTCCGTCTTGCGTAATAGCAATTTGGCCCTGCAGCTATTTGATTGCATCCAGCTCGACCAAGTGAAAAGCGAAGGATCAAAGTGTACGGGGACTGTTTCCCACCAATCTGAAGGAAGGAATTTGTTTATTTTGTCCCTCGCAGCCATTTCCCAAATGTGCCATAAGGCCCGGCAACATTTCCTTGTGTTGTTCACCCAGTGAGGACTAATATTTGAGAGAAAGCAGAGACAGGAAATTGTGTAAAAATAATACAGTAGTTGAAGAAAGGAATTTAAAAAACAAAACAAAACATGTAACAACAGTACAGTAAAAAGTAAATACAACTTATGTGTGTTTGGTGGCAGTAGATCGGCTACAAGAGCGGCTTGTTTTGTTTATGGAAACCCTTTGAAGAAAAGCCTCATGCCTCAGTGCGTGATCATGGCTGCAGGCGGAGAGCCAAATGGCCTCATGTTCTGTAGATGGGTGAGGCGGATAAGGGTACGTGACTAAACATCTTGCTTCCTCTTTCCAACGTCACATGGACTTGCACAAACATATCCTGCTTTGTGTCTGCAGGTTTCAGACGCATTGCCTCACCCAAAGCCCGAGGCTAAGCTGCAATGAGCTGGAATGAGCCCAAATGAGAGGAGGGCTCTGAACTGCTGGAGCACTCCTCCACTTCAAAACTGCACTTTTACTTTAGGGGATTTTAGCTGGGGTTTTGGTACGTAGCGTGTTTCTTGTAACATTTTCCCTTCATGTCGAACATAAAACACAACTGTGCAGTCATTCATTTTAATTAACCTTGCAGGCTTATGTCTTTGGAGCTTTTGTAAGAGAAAAAGAAGAAAGAAAATGAGTCTTCTTCCCAGTGTTATTTCATTTAAAAAGGTGGCAAATTTGGACTTTTGATTGCAAATGTGTGGGCAGAGCTTGCGTATATACATAATGTAACCTCCAATCCATTCAAGTCTACTCACAAACACTCTCTCTCTCTCTCTCTCACACACACACACACACACACACACACACACAGTGGTTGGAAATCCCCACCTCGTGACAGAGCTTCCTGGTTAATGGCTAAAGGAGGCGCTTTTTTACTGTCTTTTTTAAGTGAGCGCGCCAGGAAAATATCATCTAAAAGTCTAGGTCAGTAGTTTCAAAGTCCAAAGCAAAAACTGAACAGTAAATGGCGAGGAGGAAAAGTGATGTAAACATCCCTCTAGTAATCCTAAAAAGATGCCCCCGGCTCCAAGAAAAACAATTATGTGGATGCACATATTTTCTCTCTCTCTCTCTTTCTCTCTCTCTTGCCATATGATTACAGTAGCCTGGTTGTTTTTCTTCGAGGTCGACCCACCTCATTCATCCTACAGCGGTAGTAGTAGCAGCTCGTCGCGTCGAGGCAATGTGCATTGAGAAAAACAAGCCGCAGCGTTTTTCAGCCTCAGCCGGATTACACTCTGAATTTAGGACAAAGCGGCGCGGCCAAGCGGAGGAGCTTCAAGCACCTTTTTTCTTTTCCGATTTACGTCCATACATAGACTGTATTTATATATATTAAAAAAAAAAAAACTCTCCTTCCCCTTGCTTGCAAGCTGGCGCCGATAGACCCGGCGTGTTGTCGTTGTTATTTCCAGGTTTGACGGTAATAAGACGAGCTGCGGGGTTATTCCCTTCGGTCGGAGGCGGTGAGGTTAAACTGGGTGTAGTTTTTTTGCCGGAGGCCCAAGTGATTTCATTTAAAAATAAAAATAAAAATAAATAAATTTAAAAAAATAAAAAAAGCAGCAACGAGTGACAGAAGCCGCAGTAAAGCGTGGGGGAGGTGGTGGCGGAGGAGGAGGAGGGGGGGCTCTGTCTAAGAAATCAAGTCAATAGAAACTGAAGTGGAAGCAGGCGTTTAGAGCTCCGTGGTGACGTCACTGCTCCACATTGAGCCAGTAGTAGAGAGTCGGTGGTGGAGATAGATAGAGGAGCGCCGTAGTAACGTACACACCGACATGAACTTCTCCCTCTAAAACTTCAACCTTGTTGCTCTAACACAGTCAGGAGAGGACCCATTTCTTTTTTTTTTTTTTTCTCTCGACAAGCGGAACTTGCTCTTTATTCGCTTTTACGGGGAGCTCAGAGGAAAGCGGGAGAACGAGGCACATTTTGGGGGTTTCTTTTTTGTGTGTGTGAGTGGAGGGTCGACGACGAGCGCCATGTCGTCCGCAGCGGTCGCTGCTTCTTCCAGGAGGCAGTCGTGTTATTTATGCGACTTGCCTCGCATGCCTTGGGCCATGATCTGGGATTTTACCGAGCCCGTCTGCAGGGGATGTGTCAACTACGAAGGAGCAGACCGCATTGAGTTTGTCATCGAGACGGCCCGGCAACTCAAGAGGGCTCACGGGTTTCAGGAGGGCAGGTCTCCCGGGCCGGGGAAGTCTCAGCTCTCCGGGAAGGACATCCACGCTGCCGGGGGAGACCCCGGCTCCCGGCCGCCGCAGCCGCTGGACCGCTACCCGCTCTCCTCCGACCGCCCGCCCAGGCTGGGTCCAGAGTACCAGTCTAGCAGGCAGGCGAACGGCATTCCGGTCCCTAATGGATTTCCTAAACCCGACGAGCCGCCAGAACTGAACCGCCAGAGCCCCAACCCGCGCAGGAATAGCGCCGTCCCACCGAACCTAGTGCCTTTGGTTAACGGGAGCATGCCCCCGGTCCACGCAGTCAACGGCAGACCGGGCCAGATGGGACTTCCCTCCGCGCTGGCGGCCGGCAGTCCCGCCGACCTGGGCAAGAGACCCGCCTCGGTGTCCAGCACCGAGCACGACAGGGAGGTGAAGGAGAAGCACAGACCGGACAGCCTCACGCCGGAGATCCTGGAGAGCCACAAAGCCAGGGCGGAGCAGGACTGGACCGGCAAGAACAAAACAGTGAGGGAACTGATGGTTCAGCACACTTTCGACAACAGGTTCAAGAAGGACCATGCGGCCATGCCACAGAGGGTTATGGGCTACGAGACCAGCGCCACGGCAAGCAAATCAGGTAAACATTCATCACCTCCTAAACTCCACCACCCTCTGTTCATATAGTGTTTATTTTGTTTTATCCTTTTTGACCGATCCGAGCTCTTCTCTGTCAGTTTTAAATAAGTGGGTCATCTTGGGGCAAATCTGAATAAATCACGTTACATAAATAATTTCTTTGGTTGTGTGCCGTTTGTCATTGTTTTGTTGCCAGTGGTGCAGCAGGGAGCAGGAAAAATGCACATCTCCCTTCCAGGGAAATTGTTGATCCTACTATGAGCTGTGAGACTCAACTCTGTTCTTTAACCCTTTCCTGCCTCCAGACAGAGGAAAACATCCCCGCATGAAGAGAAAAGCATCGCCTGAACCAGAGGGAGAGGGCACAGCTGCCAAGCTCAACGGGGAAGGACAGCAGTGGTTACCACCACCCACTGACGGACTGAAGATGCCTCCGGTTCCCCCGCCAAGCTTCGCCTCTCCCCCCTCCACGATATCCCCCCACTCCCGCACCACCCCGCCTGAGGCAGCCCAGAACGGCCAGTCCCCCATGGCGGCGCTCATCATGGCAGCAGACAATGCAGGTGGGAACAGTTCTCCCAAGGATGGCAACCAAGTCCACTCCACCACCCGCAGGAACAGCAGCAGTCCTCTGTCACCGTCCTCCATAAATCCCAGGAGGGTGGCTCAGAGAGAAGCATCAGGTGCAGGTACCCCCCATGTGCCAGGCATGGACCAGGTGCACCCCCAGAGCATTCCGGACTCCTCGGTACCTGGCAGCATACCTCTGTGCTGCACGCTGTGTCACGAGCGTTTGGAGGACACACACTTTGTTCAGTGCCCGTCTGTGCCCTCTCACAAGTTCTGCTTCCCATGCTCGAGGGAAAGCATAAAGCAGCAAGGTGCCACGGGTGAAGTGTACTGTCCAAGTGGAGAGAAATGTCCCCTGGTTGGCTCGAACGTACCGTGGGCTTTCATGCAAGGAGAAATCGCCACCATCCTTGCGGGAGATGTCAAAGTAAAAAAGGAGAGGGACCCTTGATTTTGTCTGAACACTTCTTTGGGGAGGGGAGGCAAAAAAAAAAAAAAAAAAAAATCTGAGTATAAATATATAAATATCACATACATAACATTCAAACAAACTAACAGACTTGTAAATATTGGACCCAAGGGAAGAGTATACTTCGTAAACATGGTTGTATAATTTTTGATTTTTGAATACATTGTGTTTCTATATTTTTGAAGATAAAGGTATGTACTCATCATAATGACCTACGTTCCTCTTTGTTGATGTTTAACAAAATTCTTGATGTACTTCTAGGTCTGGTGGCAGTTCCTGTTTAACGTAGAATGTGACTAATGCTACTCTACGAGCACTTGGCAAAACTAAAATGCTTTTAGCTGTACTTGTATGCACTTGTTTAAAAATTGCCAAATACAATTTCTGATCTTGTATGAACTTATTTGTCTGAGCTTGCTTCATTTGGGTGACTCAGTGAACGCAGGGCTGTGGACAGATCACCGGTTAGGCTCTGGGCTCTGACGCGCAGGCTTGTTGTGACGGCTCAGGAGGCTTGATTTACACTGCGCAACATAAGTAGGCTACTGTTTTAAGCTGCCGTTTGGATCACGGTGAACCACGGCTTTGCCGGGTGGGGGGTGGGAAGGCGCATTGTCCCAACTTTGCTCCAGTTTTGATTAAGTGATTGCAGAAACACGTGCCAAGTCACGTTCAGTCAGCAGGAATTTGTTGAATCAATCATGACTGTCAACATGATGGTATAACTGTTGACCACAAATTTGGACATTTGCTGAAATAAATCATGCCGAGTAACATTCTTAGCTTTCGATACACGTGCCAGATATCTTGAGGCTTGCATGCAAACACTGTTTCTGGCTTCATAAAGATTAAAGACGCATTCATCTACTTTTGATCCAGTCAACAATTGTAAAATGAGGAATAATGAATGAAATCAGCGTTACGAGCTACCGTCTGGTTGCTCTGGTACTGCAGCAACATCCCTCTCTATGTGATGCCCCTCTGACTTTTACACCATCGCCCATACTACCTCCTGCCAAACGCTAAGACCAGATTTCTTCCCCGGTGTGCAGTGTATCCCCTTTACAGAGTAAACAATAACGCTGGTGCCGCCTTGCATGCCAACATCGCTGCGTTCTCTCTTCAAATGCAAATGTGACTGTTGCAGATTCACGGCAGCACGCTTGTAAAAGCGCCCAGACCCATCTCCACCAGCAACGAAGCGGCCCACGGGGTCGTTAAGTGACAAACTGCAGTTCCTGCGTCTGCTAAAGAGAAGCGGTTCTGGGGTGGCTTTTGCCCTCTTAGACAAAGTACTCTCCCGGCCGTATAGCTGACGCTGCACCGAGTTTAACCTGACATGGCGAGGGGGGGGGTTATATCTAGCAGAGAGGACTTTGTGAATCAGCCAGTTGCGTAATAATTTGAGACATAATCTTCTTGCTAATGTTTACTCAAGCGGTCCCGATATGCAGCAAGAAGGATGGGTCCAGAGGCAGTTTCTTTTTCTTTTCTTTTTTTTTTTGTAATTAAAAGTCCTAAAACAGCTCTTGCATTATTTCTTTCTTTTAGCCCACTTGCTGCTCACAAACCCACTCATCAGCTGGGGACTTATTGACCTCGCTGCACTGAGAGATGTGTTTTAAATGCTCCTTTTTCAAAAGTCCTCTTTTATAATCACCAAGGCGTCCCGAAGATCTCTTTGATTCATGATGTTGAGGGAAAACATGACCTTTGCACCCCACTGTTTGGTCAGCTTAGAAGGGCTGCATAACTATTGTCCTCCAAGCGAAGGAGTAAAAAAATTAACACGGACAAAAATAGCCCAAACATTCAGTAAAAAAATGCTGATTTTACAGTGTGATTTGAAGCTGTATATACTGAACTATGGAAACCTGTTTTTCCTGAGTCCACTTTTTCAAGGCAGCTGTTTGTTTTTGTGTCCCATCCTAGTCTTTGTAAAGCTATCTTATCAGTTGGACTTTAAAACCAGAAACCCACTTTGATAAGGGTAACACTTTACCGTGCCCGTCAACAACACACCACCCACTCCATACACCATCATACGTGCCGCTGTCAGATTCCTTTCGATAGGTTAACCCTTTAACCTAGTTGTTCCTTATCACATTGTGCCGGGAGCCAATTTAAAGTTAACCTGTATGAGAAAGACGGAGACAAGAGCCAGGTCTTTACAACCTGACTTGAAGTATGACGCAATGAGACATAAAAGACCATTTCTTTCTCTGTCCCTTCACACAAAGGTTTATGGCAGCAGAGCCGATCCCTGTTTGTTCAGTGGTGATTAAAATAGCCTGCGCTGTGTCTAATTCATCGAAGATGTTTCACTGGAAGTGGGTCTGTCATAAAACAAAGCTCTGGTGTTGCGTAGCTACCGGTAATATGTGGACACAGCAGACGCTCCAGTCGGGCCTGTCGATTCATATGCAGGAAGGAGAGATTACAGTAAACAACCAACATGTGAGGACGAGGCCACGCACAGCTGATGGCATCAACTTCAGGGCTAATTTTCATTTTGTGGAGTTAAAATTAATTTGTTTCTAACACAAATAAGGCGAATCAGCCCCTTTGTTTTCAGTGCTGTCATGCAGGAGCCATTTGTGGTTAATGACTCACAAGTTTCTGTTTTGTTTACATACAAGAAACTTCAGGAATTATTAATGTTTAAGACCCGTCTTTGAAACTATCTTCTAGAAAACCTGGTGAGACATTTCATGTGAGGCTGAGCCCGACGCAGGTCAGGTGACACCTCCCATCCTGGACAAAGACTAATCCACAGAGCCCGTCTCCGTCCTCCATGTCACGATGGGAGCTTTGGTGTAAAGTGCAGTTCAGCATGTCGGCGGCAGGATTAAGTCCAGTGACTGAAACGTCCTACAAACCCAACGTTTTTTATCAGGCTGCCGCAACACGTGCCCCCGTCAATGTTCATAAAAGCCCTCACAGACTGATTGATTTACTTGACAGGATGCTGTTAATCAAGCTAAGTGAAAGGCAATAACTGATAGGTGAAGCAGAGAGTCCGTCGCCTTGCTGCCTCTCTGTGTGATGGTTAACTCAGCTGTAGGTCGGTGTTGCACAATGACGATGACGTCCGTGCTCAGATAAAACACGCATCTGTGTTTCTAATTGGATTACAACACCTTAATATTAGAAGAAATCAAAGAAAACGCTGTCTATAAATGTTAATCGCATTGGTTTTGTTAGAAAGATCAGCCAACCGTAACACTAATGCTGACAGCAAATTCACCCGAGAATAATGAAAAATACTACAAACTGTAATCCTGAGACATTTATCCTACATGAAAACACTGACGATAGTCCAGTGGGTGGGTGTAAGGAAGGAGGGAGACAGTGAAGCGCTCAATGTAGCCAGCTGTTTCACTAATGAATCTATGTTTAGCACAATAAATCAAAAGGCATGCTCGTGCTGCTGTAATCCCCGCTGAAAGTGAGCAGAGACAGGGACACGCCAAAAGGAGAATCTGGTCTACATTTCTCCACTCCCAGTATAACTGGTCTGTTTGGTTAATTTTAGACCTGTCAGGAAAAACAAGGACACAGCAAGTGTTGTATCGAGGGCACGCTCAGATCTGCTTCCTTTCCTTTTCATCAATCAAAGTTTCCCTTTAGAGCCGGGTTTGGGCTCCTGCGAGACCAGTAATGACGGTTTCTCTTTTCGGCGCAGAGGGAGAAGCTGGAGCTCCAACCAGCAATTAGGAGGAGCAAGGCTGAATCCGCAGGATGTGTAAAATTTCCCCTCAGATTCCTGGCTCGGTACACAGAGAGGGGGGTTTACATCTGACTGGCCTGTTTGCCACCGAGGCCTGCAACGATGAGATGATTACAATGCTGAGTGCCAAATGTGTTTTTTTTTCTTTCTTTTGCTTTGACTAGTATGAAACCCAGTTACTGCACAAGGCACATAAACTGTTGTTGTGTGTTGTATATAAACAAAAACACTGCATTTTGGAGCTCACACACACAAAAGCACTATGTTCACCATTTTGGGAGTTTTTTTTCCCCACTTTGTTGTTTATGTTTGTCTCTGCCTTTATAGAAACCATCATGGCATTTTGAGAACCTAATATTTCATTTTTTCCCTTCTGATCTAAGTTCTGCATCTGCCTTATCATTCCATCTTTGTTTTTTCTGTCTGACTGGCAGTTAAGCTCAACTTCTCCATACTCTTGTACATCTACTTTCTGGTGCGAATTAAGCCTGTGAAATGGAAATGAGGACTCGCGCTCCCCGTCTCCCCCCTCTTTCCAGACATCAGAAACGAGGCTGTGCCTCCTATGTTTTTCTCAGATCTTGGAGTGCTGCCAAATCTTATAAGTGGAGCAGAGAGAGAGTGGCGGAGGAAGAGAGTGAGCAGAATGCAGAGGAGGGAGAGAAGGCGTCGGACGAAAAAGATGAAAGCCGAGAGGATGAAAAATGAACAAGGGAGAGAGGCAACGTGCGAGATGAGGACAAAGCATGGGACTGATCCAAGAGCATTTGTGCCGTTCTCATAGTATAGCCAAGCCCAGCCCAATTCCTGCTTTTTCTGCTGAGCAACTGCTCCTAGCTCCTGGCTCAGGATCAGCTGATAAGATGGCAAGCTGTGACTATGCCAAATGAAAAATAACTGGCAAGAGGGGCGAGAGTTATCTCTTTGTTTTTGTTTCTTATGGTTAAAAAAAATATAGGAAATGAAGTCCTCCAGGTCCTCTGCATTTGCTTGTAAATGTGAAATGTGCCATCTAATGCCCCTCTGCCTGATGTCTCTGGCTGAAATCTACCCTCCAGCCGTGTATTTTGGGCCTCTGGGAGGAGCATGCCAGTCACGGTAGTAAGATTCCTAAGTTCAACCTCTGACATGGCAAGCTAAAGTTAGATGTAGGTGTCAGTGTGAGCTGTGCTAAAAGTAAACATGCGAGCGGCTAGCACATCCAAAAGGATCCTCAGCCAGCTGCCCTGCGGTAAACTGCTTCATCAAAGAGCAGCGTGTTGTGAAAGAGCGGCAGCCCAGATCTTTTCAAAAACACTGATGAAATCACAGTGATTGACCGTGTGTGTGTCGGTCCTCCCGAATGTGTCTGTTGAATGAGCCTTTGGCTGAATTTTTTCTGTTCTTGTGTGTAACATGTGTGTGTGAAGGCATGGGGAGGCAGGTGATTGTCTTTCCCTGCACCCCTGAGATACTTGTTTAGTCAGCTGAGAGTCTGGATTGTAAAAGATGTGATGTCCTGTGAGGGCCATCTGTGCTCTGCCTTTAAAGCTGAATAATGATGCAAAGCCCACATGGAGATGGAGAATGTGCCTGTGCTCACGATACAGAGGCCAAGGAGATAATTTCAAATGACAGATTCGCACTGAGATCGAGATAAAGAGCAGACACAACAGCTACAGTGACAGGATGCAGCAGAAATCTCTCAGCCGACCATCTGAAAGCGAACAGGCTTTGCTTTGCTGGGTCTGCATCTGAGCGTCGTGGTGTGAGGACGGGCTACTGGTCTGATGAATGGCTCGGTTTCTGGGGTGTGTCAGCAGATCTGGCGTGATGTATTATGGGGTGTTCATTTCCTGCTGTCGCTTTCCGTTGACTAGCTCTCTCCTCTCCAGGGCTGCAGCGGGCGGGCAGATATTACCAGTTCAAGCTGGGACACAGTGCTCGAGAGTCTGCGTGCACCACGACCGCGCAATTAAACTTTAGCTGCCAAACAACAATGCAGCACAGAAAAACTGTCTAAAAGTACTTTTATGTGCTGCATAAATCCAGGATTCCTGGCTGAGCCTCGGTGGCTGTACATTGCCTTTCATCTCCTTGAAGGCATACAGTTGTCAGAAGATAAGAGAACACGCTCAGATATTCTGACTTTTTTTGTTTTTATCCGAGAATACGTCACGAACACAGCCCCCTTCCATACAAAGACCCATAAGCACACTAATACCCATCCACAAACTCGCTGTAGTTTCTTTTGTGTGTTGCATAACTGTGAGTGGGAGCTATTTCTTCTCTGAGTGCTAATGTTGTTGTCAATCAAGGCTTACAGTGGCAGCCCCTGCACAATCTCCACAGAGACAGAATAAAGCTTTTATCCCCTTTGTTCAGTCAGCCATGCCAGTCAAAATGCACTATTCTACCCACTTTCACCTCCACCTCTCGTCCCTCCATCTCGGTGTGCTCAGCTGCTTGTTGGAAATGATTTTCCTGAGAATTGTTGACGCTGTCTCCCGGCCATGGAACATTTGAGTCGGAGTTAAGGAGCGAGAGGAGGTCAGGCCAGCGGAGAGAACAAGCAGGGCCTGTGTTTGACAGGTGTGCTCTATTATTGGAGCCAGTGACTCTAGCGCGTTACACAACTGCGCAGCTTGGACAGGTTTATTTAGACTGCGAGCAGAGCCTTCGGAGTATCTGATAACTTGGGCAGAGCATGTCCCAACAGGTGTCGGAAGGGGATAATGGTACTGTAAATAAGAGGAGGGTTTTTATAGCTCAAGGTTGATTGATTGAAATCCAGAGTGCTCAGCGATTGCGAATTTCATTCTGCGGTAGTGGCACATACGCAATCCAACAAAAGTGCACTTGTATTTACCCATCAAAACATAAAGTATGCTAATGACAGGTTGGGCTTGATATACTGTATACATGTCTGCTGCTCTGTAATGATATAATCACAGAGCAGGAACGGCAGCTGCTCCCCTCCCTTGTCCTGGTCTTTGGCTGGAATGTGCAAGGGGGGGAGAAAAAAAAAAAAGATCCAATGTCATCCGGAGTGATGGAAGCTTCTCTGTTGAGCCAGAGGGATATGTTCAGGGGAGGGCGGGGGGAGAGAGGGAGAGAGCGGATATTTCTGGTTGAGTATGAGTTTGAGTAAGTCTGGGCACCGAGCCAAGCATGCCGATGGAGGGGAAAGGAGTGGGAGGGGGGCAGGGTTTTGGAGAGTGAACGAAGAGAGATAGAAACCCTTTTGGGCTGGCGTGCTGTCAGCTTCTCTAGCACACAGCTGCTTCTGGAAAATTCTGCACCCTGCCCTACTAAACCACCAGGCATGACATGAATAACAAGAATGGACCAGCCTTGAACAGCGGATACTTTTTCTTTTGACGTGGGCCTAACAGACTGGTACAAATGCCATGGCCTTGCACATAGTGGAAAAATCAACAATGAAGGGGACAGCGGGGCACAATGTGGAAATGAAATCCCGGGTTTAGGAGGCTTTGTTTGGACAAGGACGTACAGTTGACATAGACCCTGAGGGCTTCGCAAAAGGCCGTGTCACAAAATGCCAACTGATGTGTTTTGATGGGGTTACTTGGTCACCAACAGGTCACTAATTTGGGAGACTGAAACCACTAAATTGCTCTCATTCAGCATGGAGCTTTTGCACATTTCCTTTCTGAGCTGCATGCGTCACTGAGGCCGTTTGAAGGCAGCGGCAGCGTAACGAAGCTGCCATCCGAAAAGGCATGTGTTGCAACGATTCTGCCATGACCAGTCAACACTTGTCGTGGATCTGAGCACAGCCTTACCAGCAATGAGTAGTGTGTGAGAGCGGCTCTGCAGATGAGATAATGCAAGTCTTTATCCATCCATGAGGGTGTCAGCCGCTCACAACCCTCTCAGTGTTGACATTTCCCTACCCAGCCCATGTGAACATGCAGGGCCGTGGCGGCTCCTCCTCAGAGGCTGTCTGTATCCATGGCCGATAAAGAGGTGAATCAGCCACTCATCTAGCCCACTCTCCTCCTCTTCTGCCTGGCAATACTCCCCAGTTCACCCCGTCATCCTCGTTCGCAAGGCCTTATGTGTACATTCAGCACATGGTGGGTTGTATAAATAGTAGCGACCGCGTGGCTCGCCGCTGACACCTGACATTTTCATGCCCCAGCAAGCCCCTGATACATTTGGCGCTTGGCACGCATTCTTCTCCCGGGTTTATCCATCTGTTGATGCAGAGCCCAGCCCTCCCCCCCATCTCCCCCATCCACTACTCTGTCCTTAAAACATAACACGAGGCTCGCCTCTCCCTCTATTCATCTTAACATGCAAGCACTGCATGGCACAGACTTCACCCCTCCCTCCTCCATGTTTTTCTCTGGCTCTCACTCTCTCCCTCCCCCGTCGTACTCACTCTTTCTCTCTCTCTTTCCTCCTTCTGCGTAGCAACCCCCACCAAACACACACTGCACAATCCACCCAAGTCATTAGTCTTCAAACTGGCATTCAGTTGGTCTTAGAAAACCACCAACATGAACAAAAAAAAAAAACCAAAACAAGAAAGTGAGATGGGGATAGCATGGAGCTGAAGTGATAGTGCTGGCAAATGACAATGTGAGATTGTGTGCAGGCAGGGTGCTTCCTGGATGCCTGCCAGGCTCCAACAGCAGCGGCACTGCAGCATGTCAATATGTCCGTTGCCAAGGAAACAGGGAGAGTGCGCACAGCAACACGGTCCACAGAAAACCTTATCGCTACACTTCCCCTGCACCATCCCTCGCTTGCTCAATATAATCATAGTCCCTCTTCTGTCCAGAGAATGGTGTCACCCAGAGGTCAAGATGAGACACCCACAAAACCGAACCAACCTCTGAACACACGACACAGACAACCGGCAAGCGCTGCAACAATGTGGACTTCCCACCATCTATGTGACACTGGTGAAGATTTTAAGAATTGGTTTATGCAACAAATGTGCAGTGTCTTGGAAGACTGCACATAAATAATTTTGAAACAGATGAAATTAAATGTCTTTCGATGTTAGGTAAATAGAATTTAAGCGTGTGTTTTAATGGTGAGGGCTTTCCGTCCTCCTTGCAGGTATTATTGAGCTGGTGATGCTACTCTGCTGCCAACAGCTTGGCTGTGACTTATTACTGGCAGGTCCATACTCCTCCACGAGGCATTGTGAAAGAATGACCTCAGATACACCAGGCGGCACAGTGGCTCTGCTGCAAAGTCACAACTTGCAACATAAGTCATGTGTTGTTTTTTTTCCTTTTCTTTCTTTTTTTTTTTTTTTTGGCGAGTTGAGCCACAAAGTGTCACAGCAGCCTATCAGCCTCAAGCTTCAGCATCAGTCTCAAGCTGTGACCTTGATCAAAGCTACCTTTTCTATCTCCTTGCAGATACTACAGCATGGTTTTCACTTGATGGTGATAAACTACATTTATCTCACTGGTTCTATTGTGCTTTCAATATGTCACATTGGAACAGGCTGTATCGTACTCCATTCAGAGGGTTTACTTTGTAACCCAGGCTATCAAAAGTGACCGCAGCAGGAAAGAGCTTCCCCTTTGTCTCTGCAGTTGTTTTCTTTTTTTGTTTCTTGGGAATTTATTGTACAAAATAACATGATTCATTTACATATGAATTAAAAATGAAATGGATATCTTGGGCACACATTGTGAAAATGTAAATATTCTTGACTACAGCATTTTAGATGGGGTGTTATATATATATATATATATATATATATATATATATATATATATATATTTGAGGATGAAGGACAGTTAAAGGACAGCTCTGTCTGTCAGCCACACCTAGCTGGCACTCTTATCCAAGTCTGGCTCCGTCTGTGCTCGTATCACTGAAGGGGGAAGGGGGTGTGCCAACTATAGCTGCTTTCAGATATTTTTCTCTGTGAGCTCGCGAGCGGTATAACAGCTGCTGCTGCAGTGTCTGAGCTTGCTGGGGGATGCAGATGAAAGTGCTGATGCGTCCTGTTATTTTGGGTTGTGCGGTGCCCTCGGGGGCAAGGAATTTTTGGAGGAGACTGGGCAAGACTGTTAGAGGGTGGGATGGAGGAGGGAGGGCACCCAGAGGGGATTTTAGCAGAGATCCTCTCCCAGAATGCAATGCGACCCTCATTGCCACATGGCGCTGTGGGAATGCTGAGAGTTGTGGGGGGTCAGAACTGCTGACAGTACCAGGCTGAGCGATGGGCACAAAGACGAGACGTGCTCTCTGTCTCTGATGACTGGTGGTATTTCTGGCTGCCTCTCGATGGGAGGGGTTGCTGACAGTCCGTCATTCTTCAAGTTTTGTTTGTTTGATCCAAACTACACTTTATCTTAAGTTTCAAAGGTCATTCCTGACTCTGAAACCAAATCTAACTGACCTCATAGCCTGTTTCACAGTGCATTTCATTCATTATCTTCATCAACAGATAGGGCTTGAACTTTGAAGCTGATTTTTCTTTCTTTCTTTCTTTCTTTCTTTCTTTCTTTCTTTCTTTCTTTCTTTCTTTCTTTCTTTCTTTCTTTCTTT